>OY757931.1:43032501-43070001 GCA_963585895.1 Sepioteuthis lessoniana
TGTTCCGTTGTGTGTATTAGTTGTCTATCATATCAAGTACACCCTTCACGACAATATGAGTGGTGAAATCTTGACCCTTTGAAGTTATAAAACAAACAAAAAATCTCCAGGTTTTAGTTGTCTGAATTTCTGAGACGATGCTTGATGATTTTTAAAATTCTGGATTTTCGGACTATTGTCTTCATCTTTATTGTTATATTCACAACATTTCGGCCGATATGTCCTCCGGCCTTTTCGGTTGTTTCCTGTCGATCTCGGGAGCCTACACGGAACTTCAAACCATGGGGAACGTGGCTTTGATTCCGTTAACCATAACCAGCTACAAGTGTTAAGTATTCCTATATTGTTGCTCGCCTGCGGTTAGGATTAAACATGCAAAAGCTCCAGCTGATAGTCACTTAGACGTTTAGAGAATCAACGCCTTTAACAGTTACGCCATGTATCCAGCTGGACTATGAACGGGTCAATCGGCTGACTCACGTAAGGTCAACCTGGTCACGGCAACCAAATATAAAAATGTTTGCCGTGGAGTTCACTCGACCATTCTACGTCTGACCTTCCCATGGGAGAGGAGGTGAAGATAAAATCCCACCCCAATCAGCTGTCTGCTTACGTTGTAAATTTTTGATCCAAACAACTAGATTCAGTGTTCACGCCAAAAGTCGACATAAACGGACCGGCTGATCATTCAGTAATTAAAATTTGAAGTCCAAAAAACGAACTAACACAGGGTCGAATAATGAAGTAATAATGATTTTTAATAAAAAAAAGAAAAGGTTAACAATCACGAAATAATTGTTGTTATTTCTATGTTCCTTTCCCCGTAAATACAAGCAGAATGTTTCGGAATCTAACCCCTCTCTTGCGACAGTGAGTCTAAGTCTACGATCAGTCTTTCTCACTTAGACTCTAAGGTGGAACGATAAAATTGTCGCCCTAGAAAAGACGACATGATTCCATTTCCGTTTAATGAAAACCGGTTTTCTTTTTTTGTTGCAGACCATCTACTAGTTGGCCAGTTGTGTACAAATCCCAAGAGCGATAGGAGCTTTCTATCATGTCTGAAAGTGACACAATGTTCAACGAGCGAGATCGGATATGCGCCGCTGTACAACTCATGACCTCTACCGATCCAAGTTATGACAACAGGACCATTGCCAGCACCCTCAAAATACAAATCCGGATGGTTCAACGTTTGAGGGCACAGCTAAACGCATCGGACGACCCTTTGGAGGTGGTGGAGCGGAAGCCCAAGGCTGAGGACACCGCCAGGAAGACTCCGACCAAGGAGTTCATCGAAAAGGTCCAGGCAATCATTGATAAAACTCCCAGCGGCCTATTCGGCAGATTGCCAGAGGTTTAGGCGTCTCACGCACAACTGTGAATTCATGTGTGAAAGAGGACTTGCAGGGTAGGTTCTACAGGCGCCAGACAACCAAGATCTTGACTGAGAAGACAAAGAACATAAGGCAAATCAAGTCCGTCAGGTTGCTCAACAAACTGAAGCATCCCAAGAAACCAAACATGCTCTGGTTCTTTTCAGACGAAAAGAACTTCTGCCAGGACCAGGGGCACAACAGCCAGAACCATCCCTGGATAGCCATGAATAACAGGGACGTACCCAGGGTGAGGATAACAAAGTTCCGGATACGGTTATGGTCTTTGGTGTGGTTTCAAGTTAGGGCCACATAATGCCACCTCACATCTTCGAAATCGGCTTGAAAGTCAACACTAAAGTGTACCTGGATGTGCAGAAGAGTGTGGTGATCTCCTGGCGCAATCAGGTGGCCGGTGGCAGACACTGGGTGTGGCAGCAGGACTCGGCGCCGGCCCACAAGTCCAAAGAGACCCAGGCTTAGCTTCAGAAGGCGTGCTACGACTTTGTACCTTGCTCTCACTGGCCCCCTTCCCCCGACCTGAACCCGCTGGACAACTTCGTTTGGTCATACGTCGAGAACATCACCAACATGACCTCCCACAACACCAAAGCCAGGCTGATTGCCGCTATCCGCCGAGTATTCGCCGAGCTCCCGCTGGCGCTTGTAGAAAAGGCATGCTCCCAGTTCCGGATCCGTATCGAGACGGTGATTGAGGCTGAAGGCCGCTACATTGAATAGATGTTAGCTCTACTACATAATCAAGTTACCTGAATTGATTTTTTCAATAAAAGTTTTAAAATAAATCTGTAGTGTTGTTTTCTTTAGGACGACAATTGTATCGTTCCACCCTGTACTAAGTATTCTCAGGGCGTTACGTTACACTTATCTCCAGCTTATTGAAACAACAGAGATGTGAGAGGACCTGGTTATCTCCGAGTCTGGTGCAAGACCCTTTCGATAAGAGCTTCAAGTCAAGTCCGCAAGGTCTCTCGTCACACTCTGCTACTGTCGGTAAAAATCCGGTTTATGTAAATGTTTATTCTGTTTCCAAGTGGGCGTATTCCATCAACGGTTCTCTCTTTAATTAAATCTTCAACAATTAATTCCATTCACTGTTGCTTTCTGCTACCCCAACAGTGAATATCTGTGCGTGCTACTACGAGGGGAGTTTGGTTGCCTCTATACAACTTCTGGTGCGACAGCTACCATAGGGCTTCGTCCTCTCTCCTCCTTCATCACGAATGCTTTCTTATCTTTCTTATCCGCAAGGGGACCGCCCTTTTTTCCTCACATGATTCATATGTCATCACTTCCAAAATTAGCAGAAGATTTTCCATTTCTCTGAGGTTGATTTTTTCTCAGGGCAGCGGCTTGAACCTGGGCAGACCTCTTGTAACCTTTTATTTCCTACTCACATTTGTTTTGACAAGTGATTTCTCCGATTCTTTCTTTCTTTGTTAGAAAAAATCAATTTCAACGCATTTGTAATTCTTCAGCCAGACAAAAATTAAACGATATTTTTCTTTTCCTTCTCATGGTGACAATACATTGCATCACCCTTTAAAAAACAAAAACAAAAAAAAAACAATGTACTGCACCAATCTCAGAAAATCCCGTTACACAACAATAGATCTTTGTAACAAGCCGATGTAGATTCCAACAACATTCTTATTAAGAAAGTCCCTTAATATATAAGTAAAATTGGATTATTTCTACTTTTCAGCTTTTGATTATGAAGCAAGAGCGACTGAAATTTAAAAATCCAGTCTACTCTGAAGAGTAAGAGGGCGAGGGAAAAATGAACAAGTTTTAGAAAAATGGCTTGCGGGTCACAGGGTCTGAATAAAACTCAGCTTAAATCCAACGGTTCACATCTTAGAGATAAATAAAATTTTGTTAACGTTCATTTTCTTTCCAAAGATTATATTTCACATAATGAATGAAAGTTTTTGTACCGAAGATGACTTGAAGAAATGAGAACATAATCTATATCAACTTTTATCCTTCTCAACGAGCCACGATTTTAACACATGCTTGATTTCAATTTTTTTATAACGATTTATTCATTCTCTCTCTCTCTCTCTCTCTCTCTCTCTCTCTCTCTCTCTCTCTAGAAATGATTTTCATCTCACCTCCCTTGGTTCATTCTGTTACAATTAGTTTCATATGTTTTATAAGGCGGAAAAGAAGTCACAATCTTCAGCCACAAGAGTTTTGGAAGTACCAAATATTTTAAAAATGGACGAATGAGATGAATGATTAAATACTAAAATTTCTGGCTCAATGCAGTAAATAAGTTAGTATACGGCGCTAGACGGGAAGTTTATCGAGAAAAATTGAATTGGCAAATTTCAAAAATTTAATTAACGTGAAAATGAGGAAAAAATATTATTCCATTTCAATCGTTAACTCTTTCTTGCAGGATTTTAAAAGTATGAATAATAATGTCGTTCTTCTTCTTCTTCTTCTTCTTCTTCTTCTTCTTCTTCTTCTTATTATTATTATTATTATTATTATTATTATTGCACCTTGCAAGTTTTTCACGCTAGCGTTAGGTGATGGTCTTTTATGGAGTCTGAATGACAGCAAGTCTCCTGGACTCTTCTTAGGATTTTGGCCGATCATTGTTGTAGTTTGGATGGCCTCTGCTTGTCATCCGATTTCTAATTCTTCCAGTCCCCTAACCAAGCATTTAGAGATCGTTCCATGTGAACCAATTATAAGTGGTATCACCGTCACTTTCATGTTCCATAGTTTTTTCAGTTCTATAGTTTTTTGGCAAAGTCTCAGTATTTTTCGCGTTTTTCGTTTTCTTTAATTTTCACTCTCTGGTCCGCCAGGACTCTTCTCAGTATTCTGGCCGTTATCAATAATGTTGTAGTTTGGATAGTCTCCATTCGCCCTCCAGCCTCCAATTCCTCCAGTCCCTTTAATAATCTTTTGGTAACATTACCAAAAGCATTAATCACAATTGGTATAATCGTCACTTTCATGTTTCATAATTTTTTCAATTCCCTAGCAAGGTCGAAGTATTTATTCTTCTCATCTTCAGTTTTATTCTGTGGTCAGACAGGACTGCAAAGTCGACGATTTTACAAGTTTTCATTTTTTGTTGTTGATTACCAAATCTTCAGGCCGAGATTGTTGATTACCTAATCTTCTGGCCGAGATTGTTAATCACCTAATCTTCTGGCCGAGATTAGGTGATCCGTTTGTGTATCAAAGTCCCAGAGAAGTTTGTGTCATTCTCAAGAACAGATGCTGGGTTGTGCATATACCATTTGTTCGTATGGTCAAATTTAAATTCCTTGCACATTTCCCAGCGAATCACCATGCCCACCCAGTCGTGTCTAGTCTTATACTCCTCCTGTTCTAATTTGCTGCATTTGCTGATTATGAGATTGATGGTTTCGACTCTATCACTACATAACCTCCATTTGCTATTTTGTTGCGTCTTATCTTTCTTGCTTTGATATGATTGGTTCTTATGGGGTTGTTTTGAGCTGCTATTAGGAGAGATTCTGTTTTTCTACGGTTTCCTTTTCTTTGCCACGTCCAGGTTTTCTTGTGTGAGATGTTGTTTATTAGTCGTTTAAAACGCCCATAGAGTTGTTTTTCTTCCCATTTTTGTTTTCAAGTTATTGTCATTCTGTTAGCCTTCGTGTTGTCTGTATCGTTTCTGGTGACTATAATCAGTCCTCCTTCGTGCTTTTCTATGTAGTACTCGAGTTGTTGTATCGATGTGTCAACGCTGTCTTCAATTCTGGCAAGTTCTCTTCTTCCCTCCTTTCTTGATAAATATAGTCTGTCAATGTCATCTCTTGGATGTAATGCCTTATACATGGTCATTAGTTTTCTCGTGCTTTGGTTCATTTGTTTAAGTTCTTCTCTGGTCCACTTCAAAAAGGGGTCCCGAATATTTAACCACGGGTACAGCCCAGGTATTTATTCCTTTGATAAGGCTTCTGCTAGATAGTTTTGTCTCGAGTAGCTTTCTGGTTCTCCTGAGATATTCTTTCTTGATGGTGTCAGACTCCAAGATGACTAAGTATTTCCTTTTCTCCAAGCGTTCTAATCTTATCTTGATTTGGCAGTTCCATTCCGTCCGACAGGTGTCGTGTGCCGCTTTTCCTTACTGGCATGGTACATTTTTCTATGCCAAATTCCATCCCTATGTCCTGACTGTATATTCTCTCTGCGTGTATTACAGTTTCCATTTTTTTTTTTTTAGCAAATAGCAAAACTCTAAGTTTGATATCGTCCATGTACATTAGGTGATTGATCTTTTCTTGCGATTTAGTTAAGTTTGTATCTGGCTGTACATTTTCTGAGTTTGTGGTTAAGTGACATCCTCCCAATTATGAATAGTAATGGTAATAGTGCATATCCTTGAAATATACTTCTTTGCACCTTTGCTTCAGCTAAGCTTCTCCCTCCTACTGTCAATTCCACTTTCCAGGTTTTCATGATTTTCTCGATAAAGTTTATGACTTCATCTGACATTCTGTATATTTTAAAGCAGTTTATTATCCTGTTTTGCGAGATCATATAATTATTATTATTATTTACTCCTTTAGAGTTTTTCACATCAGCGCCAGTTGATGGTCTTCCACCGGAGTTTACTCCTTTAAGCGTTTTTCATAACAGCGTTAGCTGATGGTTTTTCGCAGAAGTTTGTGCGACAGCATTGTCATTATTATGATTAATATCATTATTATTATTCACTCATTAGAGCTTTTCACATCAGCTAATAATAATAATAATAATAATAAAACTGTGGAACATGCAGGTGACAATAATACCAATTGTAATTGGTGCGTTTGGAACAGTAACTAAAGGATTACTAAAGGGACTGGAGGACTTGGAAGTTGGCGAACGAGTGGAGACCATCCAAACGACAGCATTATTGAGAACGGCCAGAATACTAAGAAGAGTCCTGGAGACATGAGGAGACTTGTTGTCACTCAGACTCCAGTGAAAAACCATCGGCTAAGCCCGATGTGAAAAGCTCTAATGAGTGAATAATGATAATGATATTAATCATAATAATGACAATGCTGTCACACAAACTTCTGCGAAAAACCATCAGCAAACGCTGTTATGAAAAACGCTTAAAGGAGTAAACCCCAGTTAAATGGTTTAAAGTATTTATATCTAATACGAATAATTCTATTAACTATTAATCATTTGTTTGCACAAAGTTAAATGATTTCAAGTTTTGTTATGCAACAATTTAGCATCAATCATTTGTTTGGACACATGTAAATAGAGATACATGAAATGTTTGATTAGTTTGTCGGTAATTTGATTTTTAAATGAGTTAGAACCAATTTGTTTGTACACATATATTGCTATTCTTTCTAAACAGTTAAATTGTTTTAGTTATTACAAATACGACTATTTCAATTCAATATTAATCATTTGTTCGCACACGGTGAAGTGTTTACAAGTATTGCTATTTAACACTAATTAAATAACTATTCATTCATTTATATACTGTCAAATGGCTCCGAGTATTGCCATATATCACTAACAATTCAATTACACATTACTTATTTGTTTCCACACAATTAAATGAACAAGCAGTTCTATTTCTAACTATTCAATTCAGCATAAGTCATTTTTTGCTCCGAGTTTAAATTTAAACTGTTCTATTTGACCCATATATAAGATCTTATCAGGTACTACTACTCTGGGTCAGAGTTGACCTTGAAGTAAAGGAAATAAAGTGGTACTCCACATTCTTCCGATTTCTAAGGTTGGAGTCTCACCATCAGATTGCTTAATGCCATATCCAAGACACTCGTTGAGGGAGGTCTTATCCCTCAGCAGAGACTTGGCTTTTTTTGTTGTTAATTAACACTAAGTCTAGCTTTCTGGCCGGGAATAAGCAATCCATTAGTACGTAAAAGTCCTTGAGAATTCTATGCGTCTCATTCTGGACGGATTCTGGTTTGTGCATATACTGTTTGTTAGTTTATTGAAGAAATATTGTTATGTGTTTCTTCGCTGTGTTTTCGTAAATAAAGGAGAGAAAAACGAAGATGTCGAAATGTTTTTATGATAGTTTTCATGGCAGCGTGAATAAAGGGTACCTCTATGCTGCAAGTCTCGTAGGAAGGAAGGAAAGAAATAGTTATTGAGTTGAGAAGGAATTTTAGCAGCTAAATGACAGGGCGAAATGTGCATCGCTACATTAAGGCATTGTTGAATGTCTGAGTGAGATATGGTCGTTGTTCGCTGGTTAAGGACAGGAATGATGTAGTCACCCATAAATGTGTGGTCCTGGTTGTTGTAGGAGAGAAGCAATGAAAGTCTCCAGAAAATGTTGTCCAGGGATGAAGTAGCTGGATGTCTGAGCGTAATTACGCGTCGCTGTCAATATAGCAAAAGTTGGAGGTGACATAAAGGTGTTCCTGTGTGTGGCTGATTCCATGCATCTAATTCATATTCAACTGGGAACCCTTGTTCTAAGAGAGTAGACTCAAGAGGTCCATAAATTAGATGGTTTTCCTCATGGTGTTGTGATGCTGCTGCTATGAAGGGAGCGGACAGAAAGTACGTCTGTCCTTTTCGAACGGTTCTGAGGAAGACTGAGTTTGGCGGACTTTTCTCAATTTGGTGCTGCCCGGAAAAATGGTCTAGGCTGAATAGGATAAGTCATCCTCATTGGGTGATAATATGCGTCGATCATAACGGTCAAATTAATTTACGCGCCGAACAAAAATACGAAGTTCTTTCTGCTAAAGTTAGCATAGTTTTCAACTCCTTTTGTACTTATATCCCACATTCGCTTATTGCAGAAACCTTTATAAAAGGTGTGGGGTCAACAGTGTTTAACTCAGATGGTCATATTAAGCGTGACTTGACAATAAATTTTAGTATCTATCTATCTATCTACTCATGCATCTGTCCCTTTGCTAGGGCTTAGAATATGTCGATTGCATCTTCACAGAGCGGTAAGCACCCCCACTAAAAACGGCGGGAAACTGTGTTTAGTTGCATTTAAGTCTTCACTAAATTAAAGAACATATTTAGGGTGTCGCAATTTTATTTTCTGCTTGTGTATTTTGCTAAATTGTTGAGATATTAGGTGTTCATGTGGAATTTCCTCTGGTACATTTAGTCCATATTCCTGAAAGCTGATCCCCTCAAAAAGATTAATAATTTGAATCTAAAAGCAGTACCGCTATCAGAAAAAACTCATTTCGTTGGCTTCTAAATGCTGAGTGACTGTGGTGCCTGCAGAATTTTTCTCCTCACAAGAGAGAAAAGACGTGACTAATGTGTCTTCAGAAATGATTCTGGTGTAAAAATATTTCTATGACTAAACTAGCGAGGATATACCGTCTAAGAAATTTCTTGTGCAATTTTAGAGTTGATTAGCTTTTGATTTATATAAAATATATCTGTAAAACATATTTAGAAGCCTGATACATATATTGCCTTGTTAATGAAAAAGTAATTCAAAATTACTTTGTTCTTGATGAAAGTTTAAATTTTTTGTATAAATTCAATATCTCTTGATGGAATTCATGTATAAAGAACATTAAGAAGTGTCTATATTCTTTATAGCAATCTATAAAGAACATTTAGAACTATCTATATTCTTTGCTGTTCTTTATAAAGAAAATTTAGAAGTACCAAATTCGTTACTTTTCTCTATAAAGGACATTTAGAAGAGTCTATATTCCTTATTGTATTCGGTAAAAATATTCTGAAGTGTCTGTTTTATTACTATCAAATGGTTCCTGTTATTTCTTTCTTAAAAGAAAATCAATACTTGTGTATCTTCAACGTTTTCATTGATTCATGTCTTTATTTGCAGAGAAAGCAAACTCTCTTCTTCCTTTGGCTGATCTAAAACCTGACACTTCAACCAAAATAAATTTAGAATCCATAACAATAAAAAAGCACCACATAGAAATTCTAAATATATTTACCAATACGCACTAACTGGATGCGACACAGTGTCAATTTTTTTAGCTGAGTTTAATAGGACTGAATTCAGAGATTTTCTTTTCCTATAGCAGGTGCTATACCAAGCATAAAGAGCCCAGTCTATACTACTATTTACCCATATCTGGACAGAGAATAATTGGATGCATATCTTTACCGAGGATATACGCGTGAAGTAAAATGCTAGCAATCTTATCCAGTATTTGAACTCAAGTCGCTATGATTATTTCCTATGACGATAACCATTACACCACGAGCGCCTTCACACAAAAAATTCATTTTCGAAATCGATAAGAAAGTTTTAGGAAAGAATTTCTGTCAATTTGGGGACTTCACGTTGTTGTTAGCAAGCTACATTGAGTTGTTTGGCTTATTTTATTTCAGGACATATGAACTTACTGATGATCATTTAATGTAAAAATTTGATTTATATATAAATGTTAGATAAAAGTCCTAAGTATTTATATTTTCAATTTTCATTTGCATTAATTTTTGTAGTTCACATTTTTTTATTTGTTTATAGTTGTCATTTGTTGTATAGTTATATGATATCAAGTATTACAATGTAATGTAGATAATTTGCACACAAATTCGTTCCTGTCCGGTGGCAAAAGCTGCTTGGTAGCGCCAGAAGTGACAGTACCGCCTTGAGCTACCGAAACAGTGTTATCACCCCTGGTTGGCGGCTGAGGAGGACAGGGTATCGCACGTGCTTTCACACGTTGTATAATGAGAAAAATATAGATAATTTGCGCACAATTATATGATATCAACTATTCCAATCAAATACTGATAATTTATATACGATTATATGGTTTCAACTATGCATTCTTATTTAATAATAATCAGTTGTTTGCATACAATTATATCGTTTCAAGTATTCCCATCCAATACTAATAAGTAAAGTTGGCGACCGTAGTCGAGGGCGACCCGAAGGCTCCCCTTTCAATAGCTACTACACAGAGCTGTACGGGGAGGGCGCAACTCCATTCCCTGGATTGCTTCACTTTATCCTTGATCCGTCCCTTCTAATGCTAAGTGTTAAGCAAGGCAGCATCAAGTTCAATTTTTGAGTCTTTGGTATGACTCAACCTGGGATTGAACCTCGGTCTCCTGGACCATTTGGCGAACACTCTAACCCTTATTCCTATAGCCCAATACTAATAGCTTTCAATTATTTGACTCATAACGAGGATCCTGACTGATACTACCATTCCAGATCAGAATGGACCTGGCAGTAATGGCAATGAAAGGGTACTTCACATTCTCAAGAACTCTCGAACTGGAGCCACACCACCAGATGCAATTTTGTATCAATCGCAGGAATCACTTTGTGAAGGGGTTATTATTCCACTGCATGGGATACAAACAGCGTATTCTAAGCCCAATCGACAGAACATGCCAGGCAATTTCATTGTCTGATTGTAAATTAGGTTAGCCTTCTTCATGCCAAAGATTTGGTCGTGTACATATATTGCCTACACATTTAATACCTGTTTGGAATATAGGGTGTTTCACAACTGTTGAAAAAAAGCAGTGACTTCTCAGATCTTCCCTATTGACTTTATTTTCTTTCTCTTTTCAGATTATTGCTGGTAAACAGTTCTCATTTTGATATATTTAATCAAATAGAGCGAAATAATGGCGTTGACGGTGGAACAGAAGATATTTTGTTCGAAGACATATTATAAAATTAAGTCTTTCAAGATTGCTCAAGCAAGATAAAGAAAGAAGTTCAACACATCTCCAAACAGGAGTCAGATTTTGAAGTTGGTCAAGAACTTTGATGCTCATGACACTTGTGAAGATTGTAGGAAACTGGTTCGTCACCATCTGTTTATAGCGACCACCCCGATAAAATGTGCACTCATTATCAACAATTTTGAACGAGGCATTCAACTGCGCCTTCAACTGAACAGCAGACATCTGGAGCGTATACTCTAGGGCTCCTCTTGACATTATTATTTCATGCTTAAGACAAAATGGTGGCGGATTCTAAAATATTGTCCTTTTACCACTTAATAAATGTAATTTATTTTTTACTTTATCATTTGTGGTCCTTCATTTGTGCCCGATCATTTTGTTTAAAAATTGTAAAGCACCAAGTAGACAATGACACTTTTAACAAAGAAACAAACTTTTGAAATGCTCAGTGCAAAATTTCAGTCTTCCAGGTTAAGACCTAAGTTTATACACCCTCTCGGTGGGGGATCAGAATACGCTTATTGCATCCTCTGAATAGGGGTAATAGCCTTCCACAAAAAGGGTGCCCTAAATAGGACAGTAAACAACATCCGGTTTGCGAGGTGACTTTGCTGAAATAAGCCAACGAACCCTCTTTCATTGGTGTAAATCTTCCAATGAAAAGCAACTAGATTTTTTGCCATGTTACATAAAACCATCGTATTTTTCCACAATGACCTTTTATCCTCCGAACATTAAACCTGAAAATAATTAGACTGGACTAAAAAAAAGAATCTTTTTTCTGTTCACAGGAGTGACGTATAAACATGACTAAAGTTAGCTTACATTTGGCACAAAGTCAAATACAAGAAACAACGAGTAAGGATTGAACACATTACTAAATTGATCAGCAAAATTACCTCGTTAACCATTATTCAATCATAGGGTGTTCTTAAAAGATTAAACATTAAGGAAGAAAATGAAGCATTCATGAAACACTATTTTTTGGTTTGGTTTATTTGTTTAAAGGGACGTCAACTCCTTATGGAGTATTCAATACCAAAATTTGATTAATTTTCAACGTTTGATTTAGTTTATTTGTTTAAAATCATATTCATTCCTTATAGGTTATTTAAAATCGAAATTTGATTAATTCGTAAACGTTTAACCAATCACAAATATATTTTCAATGTCCCATTGCATTTTTTAAAATACTTTTCTGTTTTTCTGAGATCATATGTTTTTAATCTGTTATATATATATATATATATATATATATATATATATATATATATATATATCGACATTTCTTGTATAATACAAATTATTTTCACACTATAAAATAGTTTTAAGTATTCTTAACAAACATTGCAAATTCTATATAAAAATCATAATTTATTTTCACACAGTCTTATTAATTCATTTATTCCTATCTAATTCATATAATTTTTAAACAAATATACTTGACCAATAGATGAGAACTTAACGGGTACTACTAGTTCGCGTCAGAATGCACTAGAGAGTAATTGCGATTGTATAGTCAGTTTTCGTTTCACTGCTTCTTTTTAGTTATTTAGGCTATCAAATAAAAAAGAACAAAAGTAGATTCACACTATTTTATTGTACAAGTTCAAAATGGGGCAAAATCAGCTGAAAACGCTCGAAGTGTTAATAGAGCATATAGCTTGGAGACTGCCAACAAATATATTGGTTTGCAAAATTTCGAAACGGAGACAAACACCTTGAAGATGAAAAGCCTTATGCATGTTCTTCCACGAAAGATGGAAAAATTGTGAGTTAATATTGAAGTGTACCCATTCAAAACATCTCGAGTAAATATAGAAGAACTAAACGTGAACCATTTAACAATATTTTGACATTGGCATCAAACTTGAACATTTTTTAAAATGCTTAAAAGAAGCAGAGAAAAGCAATAGAAATTTAAAAAAAAGGAAAGAAAATTAAAAAAGTGAAGAAAGATACAAAGTTGGGTCATTTGGCTTAATAGCATATCAACTCTTGATGGTTATTCAATGTCAAATCATGTTTATACCTACATATGATTGGGAGGGGATGTCCTCGTGGTGTAATGGTTAAAGCGATGGACTGCGGAATCGTAGTAAGCGAGTTCGTATTCCAGTCGCGCTATTACGTTCACTTTCGCGCAAATACCCTTGGGAAAGGTATGAACCCCTTATCCCCCCAGCTATGGGTTAAATAGCATCACTGCTGTTCTTCTAGGAGAATAGCTTTGGCATTAAATAACCTGCAAAGGTTGATATGCCATTAAACAAAGAAATCAAACCTGTCCATTGGTCTTGTTGGTAGAGTGTTCGCCAATGTTCTGTGAGAGGGAGGGGGTTCAATCCCACGTCGAGTCGTACCAAAGACTTAAAAATTGGTACTTGATGCCTCCTTGCATAACACTCAGCATTATAAGGTAGGGATCAATGGTAAAGTTGAGTAATTCAGGGAAAGGAGTAGCGAGCTCCCCATACACCTCGGTTTAGTAGCTATTTAAAAGGAGCCTTCGGGTCGCCAACTTTACTTTTTATTATGATTGTTAATGGATAGTTTGTAGGTTACATTATTTCTTAAGCGTTCCTCACCATTGGATGTAGTTTACAGTCATAACCAGGACACCTCTAATGGGAGTGAGTCTTAACTCGCTGTAGATGATACAGTTAGTGAATTCTAAGCTCCAACGAATCGGTGGAACATTTCTTGGATAAAATAAATTCTGAAACTAAAAAAGATTTATTTTTGTACAGATTTTTCTATCATATATTGTTATAAAAAAGGGTAAATTCTATAAAGACTTCATAATGAACCTGTATTTATAAGAGTCTCTTAGCCCCGTATTACAATAAATGTTCTTTAAAATGTAGTTTTAAAAAAGGGCGTTGGTAAAAAGCTCTCCTGGCTCGGTAGCTAAGTGAAACCAGAATCCAATACAAGTTGGTTAATTATGTGTTTTAGGTTACGAGTTTGTAATTTGTTTGGGCATATTTTTTAAACTTTTTTTTTCACGAGGTGTGAGGAGAAAGATAAGCGTGCGCTTGTTGAATTAGGCGAATGGGTTCCAGATGTTTGAAAAGTTTGCAATCACTCAGGATGTTTACGGAAGACTCAAGTCCTCACTAAAAAGTCTGAACATGAAAAAAGTGACGCATATGTTAATGTATATATTTAGACACACACGTCTATTTTCCTAAAATACGACTTTCTCTATCCTAAGGTTGATTGTGAGCGAGTGGTTTTACTCAAGAGCCCATTTACCCACTCTCTTGTCTGTTCAGCATCGCTAAATGTTAGTGACGTGGAATTTGGTCGAGATATCTGGGACATATAGCCCAGGAAGAAGTAGATGCATGTCTTTCTTAAGAACATTTAATCTTTTTTTTTTTTTTGATAAGGATTAAGCAATTTAGAATATATATGTGCGTTGGGTAAAATGTTTATTCTCCCATCATCTTTTCTCATTTGACTATTGTGACATGCAAATGACGAGACTTTTTTGCTAACATATTTAGTTATCCGATAAGTCGCTTGGCTAGAAACGAAAGTCTCGAAATTCGAATAAAAAAAGATGGAAAGGAAACTGTGATAAAATCAACTGAGAGAGAAACAGAGATATTAGAGACAGAGAGAGGATAAGAAAGAAAAATATAGAAAAACGCGTTGAAAGAAACATAGCATTAGACGAAGAAAAAATTATTGATGTTTTTGTATTCTGAGACGAAATTCCGGAGAAATGACATTAGGTATCATTGAGGAGTGAGGAAATAAAAAAGTTACGGATATTGGCTTGGCAGGCAGCTGCAAAAGTCAGGATAGAAGAAATTTTACTGCTGTGTTTTCCTTTTCTGAGAAAAATAACCGTTAAAGAAATGCAAGTATACAGTTTGAATTAATTTGGTTTATTTATTGAACAGTGTATTAACTCCTGCCCAATATAATGCTGAAATTTGATTCATTTATAAATATTTGATTACAATCATAACTATATATCCAATATTCAATCACATTTTTAAAAAATGGTACTACTCTTTTTTTATAATCAGTTGTTTGCACAGTTAAATGATATCAAGTATTTCTATCAAATACAAATGATTTTCACATTTTTTAATCCACATCTAAGTACGGATAAGCTCACCAGGGGTCCTGAAGCATGAGAAATTGACTCTTCTTCTTTTAACATAATGAAAGATATGATGTCTTGAGAGGGCACCCAGAAGCTGAGTCAGGTAATCATTCTCGCCTGAATAAAAACTGGTGATTCCTTTCAAAGTGCTCCTCTCGAGACTAAATGCTGCGTCTTTTTCAGTTAAAAAAAGTTTAAAAAGTCGTCTTTTAGGACCTTAGAGCTTTTCTCGATTTTGCCCATCTTTCGAAATATCTCCTCTTCAAGACAATTGCCTAATCAGTGTATTCTACAATGAACCCCGTAGAGGGGTAAGACCCCCCGCCACAATGGGTGTATTGGATATGACATTAAACGATCTGGTGTGGAGGCTCCAGTAATGCTGGAGATTTGGAGAATATGGAGAACCCCTTCACTGCCATCGTTCCCAGGTTCACTCTGGCTCGGAATATTAGCACCTGATGGGTCCTATATATGGGTCAAATAGAATTGTTTGATATTTAAACTATGTGCAAGCAAATGACATGTTAAATTGAATCGTTTGAAATAGAACTGTTTGATCATTTTACTCTGTGTAAACAAATGACTGATATTTGATTAAATTGTTAGTGATACCTAACAGTACTTGGAACCATTTAATTGTGTGCAAACGAATGAATCATGTTGAGTAAGATAATTAGTGTTAAATAGCAATACTTGAAACCATTTAACTGAGTGCAAAAAATGAGCACAGACTTTTTAAAAATGTTGTAAAAATATGTTTACAAATCACATATATTTATTATTTACGTATAAATAGTATTCAGCATCAAATAACCTACAATGGTTGACATGTTATAAAACCAAACGGTGCAAACAAACGAGCTCTGACCTGTTTGAAATATTACCCACAATATATTTATTTACTTACAAATCATATATACTTAATATACGTATAAACAGGATTTGGCCTTAGATAACCTACAAAGGTTGATGTGCCATAAAACCCAACCAACCAACCAACCAACCAACCAATCAGTGAAACAAAATTTACAGAACAGATAGTTATTCAAAGCGAGCATGATACATAAAATTTTAAAATGAATATTTATCCAGAAAGAAAATAATCAATCATTTTTCAAAAATATATATTTAATCAAAAATCTTATATAATTTATCAAAATTTGTTTTCTTACAGTCTTTAGTCCAAAGATTAATTCATCAACCCATCTTTAGATTAGCAAACTTTCATGTGTCAGTTCGAGTGTCATTGGGGAGCCCATTTATACGGCCTTGTGCCCCATCAAAGCAAAAAGTTTAATAAATTTTGACATATCTTTAGACTATCTATGACTCAATTTTTTATATATATATATATATATAATGCAGATGTTTCAGATAATAGATTTTGGAAGAACCAAACCCAAATCTTAACTGTAGAGAAGTTGACAGTTTTGTCAAAAAATACCCTGTGTCAGATGTGATGTATCTACTTGCCCAGTCATTGTGAATAAGAACGTCGCACAATACAAAATCTCATTCAACCATATTACACTGCTGACTGTGAAATCCAACGGGAGAGAGAGTCTTCTCTGGTTTGTTGCCAAGTTAGACCAATTCGCGCAACCGGTTTAAGATATTTGGATACCTTAAAGAAAGACTGCGGAGTATTGCCTTTTGGCAGGCAGAATAACAATACTTTCCTCAGTAAATATTTTCAGTTTGTTCGATTCTAGCTGGGTGCCCCCCTCACCAATAGTTGTCTCGTGTTTGGGAAAAAAAGTCAAGTGTAATGATCAGTAAGCTCATCTTACCGGCCCTTCATTCTGGAGGCGAATTTTATTCTCACCGAGTGTCTTCAATTAAGCAAAGTAATTATTTACTTAGCTTTGCCAAAGGTTGGAATTATGGAGCACCAAGTAAGATGTGAACTCACTAGAAATGGTCTGCCATTCGAGCTTGGTAAACATTACATCATGCAAATCGCTCAAATCAAACAAAGTAAATAATATGTTTAGTGAAGGGTACCTCGTTGTGGAATAATAGCGAATTAGTATTGCTATTATTACGTAGAAAGTTGGATCTAAACAAGGTATCTCATTTTTGCTTACTCTGTGTCAATTCTAAGCTCGGACTAGTTTTATGATTAGAACTATTGTTGAAAGCAAAGCTTCCCGTCAGATTGCAGAAGTTAAGCAATGATGGGCCTTACCTCAACTCAGGTAGGTTGTTATGTCATGGAATCATTTAGTCTCTCCTCATGGATCTACATCCAAATCACGGCACAGATTTTGGCAAGGTTGTATGAAAAACAATCTCTTCCCCCTCATTTAAACTGTGTTATTCGAGATACATCCATAAGTTTGATAAGAAACACTAGGATTCAAAGAGGTTAAAAGTCTTTAATGTTTATTATCAAGTTTTCAAATAATGGCTGGTTGAAAATAAACATATTCCTTTAGCATAAACTTGGTTTTGTTTTTCCACTAACTTTTGGAAGTTTATTCATTTCATTCTTTTTGTTTATTCCCTCGATCCAACTTTTGTTTCCTTTTCTCTTTTTGCGTTGTGCTTTTTTCCATGTTCTTTCTTTCTTTCTTTCTTTCTTCTGAGTTTCTTCTTTCTTTCATTATTTTCGTTTATATCGGCGTTGATACTTTCTTTTTCTTTTTCTCTTTTTCCATCTTTTTTCTTAAAAAGTACTTTTGCTATCATTCTTTTTGTTCATTCCTTTTTTCTGAGCTTCTTTTTCTTTTTCCTTTTCTCTTTTTGCATTATTTTCTTTCTTTCTTTCTTTCTTTCTTTCTTTCTTTCTTTCTTTCTTTTTCGTTTTTCCTCTTTCTTTCTTTTTTTATTCATTGCATTTTCTTTCTTTCTTTCTTTCTTTCTTTCTTTCTTTCTTTTGATTCGTTTTGGTCTTGCTTACTATCTCTATATTTTACCTTTTCATTCATTTTTGTTCTGCGTTTATTCTTTCTTCCTTTCTATTTTCGTTCTTTCTTTTCGTTACTTTCTTCGTTCTTGATTTCTTCCTTCGTTTTTGTTATTTCTTTTCGTTTATACATTTTTCTTCTTTCTTTCGTTCGTTCATTTATTCATTCCTTCTTTCTTTTGTTAACTAATTCTTTTTTTTTTATTTTTGTTCATTGTTCTTTCTCACATTATTCAACTATTGTCAAGAAAATAAACATTTTCGATATCAATCGTATCGCAAAATCAAGCAAGTCCGTCTTGTGTGTACTTCAATTCTGAATCGCTAAAACTTAACTCTGACCTTGTGCCATACTGAACCAAGTTAAATAACTATCAATGCAGATAGTCATTGACTTATAACCAGGTTAGGTTGTGATTGACCGGTTTAAGTCGATACAGTCGGATTTCCATATATACAAGGTGCCTTCAATAAGTTTCCAGATTTTTTGTTCAGGCATTTAAAATTGTCGTAGACTCTTGAAAATTCACTATACATCTTATGAGATGACCGACCAATTCTTATGATTTCGGGTTGACATGAACAGCTACAGCAGCAATTGGAATACACCTTACTAAAGCCTGATTGTCACATCTGGTGAAATTCAAAAATGTAATCTGGACGTGAGGACACTTTAGAAGAACGATATGCAATAAAATTCTGCTTTAAACTTTGAAAAAAGGCCACAGAAACGTATGGAATGCTTCAGACTGCTTTTGAGGGGCATAAGAGATTCAAGGAAGGCAGGGAGTCTGTGAGGGATGATGAGAGGTGTGGGAGGAGTAAGGAAGTCTGAACATCAGAGTTGATTGGCCAAATGAAGAATTTCATGGATAAGGACCGTCGTGTGTCTATAGAGATAATAAGTGCACAGTGTAATGTCAGTGTGGGAACTGTAGACACAATTATTCGTGAGGAACTGAAGATGCGGAAGATTTGCGCGAAGTTTGTCCCAAGGGTGCTCAGAGAAGATCAGAAAGAAAGACGTTGTCATGACAGCAGGGAGATGGTCGAGCTGATCGATTCAGATCCCGCATTTCTTGATGATCTGGTGACCTGCGATGAAAGCTGGATCTACTGTTATGACCCAGAGACCAAGAAACAGAGTTGCCAGTGGAAGAGCTGGCTCTCCCAGTCCCAAGAAGGCCAGACAGAGTTATTCCATCCACAAACTTTTGATGATCCATTTTTTTGATAGCACTGACATGATCTACAAGCACTGGGTTCCCACCGGACTGACAGTCAACAAGGAATACTATGATGGGGTTTTAAGGGAGTACAGGAAGAGATTCTTTGGGAAGAGGCCAGCACTCTTCAAATCGTGTCAGTGGCATTTCCACCAGGAGAATGCACCAGTCCACAACTCCATCCTTGTCACAGACTATTTGACCAAGATGGGCATTAAGATAGTTCCTCAGCCTCCCTATAGTCCAGACATTGCTCCCTGTGACTTTTGGTTATTCCCTAAGCTCAAGGAAAAACTTAGAGGCTGTCGTTATGAGACAATTGAGGAGATGAAAGAGGCTGTGACGAAGGTCATTGACATTCTCACAGAAAAGGACTTCCATGGGGCCTTCCAGAAGTTGTTGGAACGGTAGAACAAGTGCATTGCAGCCGGAGGAGATTACTTCGAAGGGGACTATAGTTTCATGAGTGTACTATCAATAAAAGTACTCTTTGGAAAAAAGTCTGGAAACTTATTTGTATCATACCGTAGGTGTCTCTAAGACCAAAGAATTTCATCTCATCTGAAAATAAAATTATACTGTCTCAGAAAAAAAAAACTCTAAGTGTGTCATCACTTTCAAAAATAGCTTTTACCTTATTTTGCCGTCAAAATTCATTGGGTCTATATACCAACTATCTGTCGTCGAGTAGAAGTATAATAGTCAAAGTGAACAGATCTAAAATATATTCCTACTCCAGCCGCTGAACCAAAATCAGACCAAAATTTCCCGGCGATAACCAAGTCTTATCCCCCCCCCAATCAGAACTGACACGCCAGTAACCAATTTAAAAAAAAACCATAAAAACTTTTAGATACACTGTTAGGATAAAAAAATTTAACACTCAAATAAAAAAAATATTTGTAAATTATTGATCATTACCAAACATAATACATAAATAGAAAACGTTTGTTCAACTGAACCTCATCTTATTAGGTTTCTGTTTGCTTGTTTTATTTATCATTCATTTCAGAATTAACCTTTTATCAGAATTACCCAAAAGACTCCTTTTCAATAATATTAAGCTACATTTTGTTATAGTAACTCGTTAGTCCACTTACGGTGATACACGTTACTTTCGTAACATTAGACAGCCCTTTATTCTACCGAAAATCTAACATAACTTTTTATTTACCCATTTCTGTAGTACTACTACCCTAGCAAAAACTATGGAATTAGCACACTTATAGGATATTCACTTGTTTTTTTTTTATTTAACTATAAATAAGCTAGTAACAGATAAGACGCAAAATATTATTTCTTTAATTTCTTTAATAACTTAAAATTCTGGTTTCATAAAATATTCCTCAAACAAACTACATTAAGTTATCAAAATTATTGATGTAATTTTATTCCAAGCCATTCACTTAAAAATAAGAATTAAACAATAATAGAATAATTCCATAAGATATTCGTTGGTTGTGTTTTACGGCATATCAACATTTGTAGGCTGATTAAACTCACATCCGGTTTATTCATATATATAAAATACACATGAATTGTAAACAAATAATTTGTAGGAAACAATTTTTAAATGAGCCCGAGTTCATTTGATTTCATTTACTTAAATAGTTACAAGTACTTCTAAAAAGAAATTTGTATACAGTCAAATAGTTTCAATTTTTGCTATCTAACACTAATAGTTTTATTTGCACACAGTCGAGTGGTTCCAAGTACTACTAGGAAATACTAACATATCAATTTAACAGTCATTTGTTAGTACTTTTTATTTGAGCCAACAGGGTCAGAGTAGACCTGGGAGTAATGTCAAAGAATGAGTACTTCAAATTTCCCAAATCTAATGAACTGGAGCTTCACCATTGGATTGATTAGTGCCATATCTAGGATATTCTTTTGGGAGGAGCCTTACTCGTCTGTAGAGACGAAGTCGTTGTATTCTACATCCCGAGTCAACTGGGCTGATTTTTGCTAAGAGCGATGGCTAATAAGGCAAGAGGGAGTCAAGATAATCTGTGCTATCAGCAATGATAATGATAATCTCTCAATCATTTTAGATATTTTATGTTTGCAGAACAGTGTATATACCTAATATTTTATACTTTCTTTACATTTCGTACAAGAGTATAATTCTCTGACCTCGGTCGAAGGTGACCTGAAGGATCCCTTTTCAATACCTACTACACCGAAGTGTAGGGGAGGGCGCTACTCCATTCCCTGGATTGCTCTACTTACCTTACCTTATAATGAACATTGGCGAACACTCTACTCATTAGGCCAAGAGTCTAAGGAGTAGAGTGTTCGCCAATGGTCCGGGAGACCAGAGTTCAATCGCAGGTCAAGTCATACCAAAGACTCAAAAAATGGTACTTGATGCAGCCTTGCTTAACACTTAGCATTATGAAGTAAGGATCAAGGGTAAAGTGGAGCAATCCATGGAAAGGAGTAGCGCCTTCCCCTACACATTGTTGTTGTAGCTATTGAAAAGGGAACCTTCGGGTTACCCTCGACTAAAGTCGGCAGCTTCACTTATAATTCTTTGAGATCATCACTTTTTCCATTTTCTTGGAATATTTAATCATTTATGGTAATTTTACTACCTGACGGCACACTGAGACCAGTACTCTTTCTGGCTACCAACCGTATGAAATTTCTGAACTTTTTTTAAAATTATAGATTGTGACTTGTGTATTCTGGTTAAGTTGGTAAATATGGGTCATTCTAAGTCGAAAACTATGCGGATTTTGTTCATCTCGCTTGTAGACAGTTACAAGATTAGGCATTAAAAGAAACATATACACCTCCGACGGGACTCGAACCCGCAATTGCCGGCTTAGGAGGCCGGTGCCTTATCCATTGGGCCACGGAGGTGTCTTTGCAGTGTTATTGGTTTTGGCTTGTTGTTTTTTAAAGACCTCTTACAAAGTAGGGTCATTGATTTTGAGATGAGTCGTTATCATTTTAACAGGGGTTGAATGTCTTTCAAGGCCGGAACGAAATTTTGAAAATTTGGATATAAACTTTTAGATCTTCCTTAAACATACCTTTATTATTTTTTTTCCTCTCTTTCTTTCTTTCTTTCTTTCTTTCTTTCTTTGCGTTTCGCTCTTCTTTGTTATTTTTTCATTTTCTTTCATTCACTTTTGCCCCACCTCTCTTTCTCCGCCCCCTCTCTCTACTGTTCTCTCACTACTCTCTATTGTTCTTTCTTTTCCTTGATTCTTTGCTTATTATTTTCTTCTCTTTCTTTCTTTCATTCTCTTTCTCATTATTTCACTTAATTCATTCATTCATTCCTTCTTTGTTACATTCTTTTTATTCTTTTTCCTTCTCTTTTTCTATGGTTTTTTTCTTTTAATTTTTTTCCTTATTTGTTATTTCCTCTAATTTATTTCCTTATTTGTTATTCCCTTTTCCTTTTCATAAACCTTATTTCTCGTTTTTCTTTCGCTATAGTCTTGACAATTTCATTAGTCTTTTTTAATGCTATTATTCGAGGTAATTTCGGAGTCCCTGTAATGTTGTGGCAAAATTGCTGGAATATGACATCGGTGTAAGCGAGTTTGAAATCCAGCCGCACAATTTCAACCATTTTCGGATTTAGGAAAGGAATGAAACCCTTTAGCTCAGCTATGGCTTAAATAGTATTATTGTTCTTCTAACAGGGTGGCTTTGGCATTAGATAATCCATAAAAGAAACCAAACCAAACCAAGGTAATTAGATAATTTTGAGAGTATCACAATCATTCTATACACTCTTTTGTTATTATCACATAATTTCGGCCTATCTATTTTACAGCCTTCTTCTGGGGTGCATTTCAGGTGTGTCGAATGATAGGAAACTAGTTATTTTAAAAATAATCACTTAATTTGTGCTTTTTGATACGAAAGTGTTCTCTCTCCTCATAGTATGGATGTCTACATTTTCTTTGACGATGAAGACACTGAATAAACATTTTTTTTCATTTCCTGTTTTCGTGATAATGTGCTCAAAAACTTACTTGATAAGTATAAAAATTAAAAAGCTTGTGTAAAAATAATGGTTGTTTTTGTTATGTAAAATTCTTTTGTGTATTTTGAAATAAACTGTTATCTAAAAAGCTTTATTTAGTCTCATATACAGGCCACAGTTTACTCATAGTAACTATTGCTTTTCATTTGTCATCCATCAAAATATTGAGCACCCCTTTATTGGCATTATTTCCATATTACCGTATGCAATCAAAACACTATTGTTAAATATAAATAACCATATTATGGTACATAAATTATCTACTATTTGATGGTGAGGTTCCATTTCTGAATCTCTGAGGAGTGTTGAGTCACCTCTTCATTTACATTATTCTAAGGTTCTAAAGCGGATTGGTACTACCTAATAGAAAGCCGACGAAGCTTTGAATATACCGATTGCATCTGCTGTAGAGGGATAAGATATCCTCCCAAAAGTGGTGTCTTGTGTTGGACACTGAACTGCTCTTGAGGGTTTAGTTCTGGAGCTCTGGGGAGCGGGGATTACCTCTCCATTACTATTACTCCCAGGTTCACTCTGACCCCGAGTGGTTATAACCGTTAGGTTCCTATCAATGAATCAAATAGATAGTAGTACTAGTTCTGGAGCTCCTTAGAGTGCAGAATATCCGTTAATAATAATTACTCACAGATCTACTTGAACCTGAACTAATATTACCAATTAGGTTTCTATCTATGGCTCAAAAAGAAATATCTAATCATTTTTAAACATGAAACCATTTGTGCAAACAAATGACTGTTAAATTGAATTATTAGCATTACATAACAGCACTTGTAATCATCTGTGTTCAAATTATTTAAATTAGATAGGAATATTTGATATCACGTGAGCATCTACTCAAAATGTGTAAATATAAACGTACAATGAACATAATTCCCAAACCACTGGGTATAAAATAACCCCAGACAAGTTGACATGCCATTAGAAACAATCATAAATACTGCTTTGGTTTGTCAGTGCTTAACTTCGGTGAACTAAACTTCACAGTTAAAAGAATAAGTGTTGCTTAGATTTGACACAATGCAATAAATCTGGGGCACCAAAGTGATACTACCCCTTCGGCCGCCCCACTATATTAACTTTAAATCAACACTATTCCTGGCCAGTGATTCATCTAGTGGATCCGCCGGGGTATTTCACATTTCTTTACGGCCACAAAAAAGAAATACAACCGAGAGAGTGGGGAAAAGAAAGAACAAACGAACAATATGGGTTAAGCACAAGAAAGGTAGTTTTGTGACACCTTGCATTCCCTGTGCATCTGTAGACTATCGCCGGCGTGTGTTTTTCGCGAAACTTCTACAAGCTACTAGGAATGTCAACTCATCTTGACTCTTCCCTCACTGCTTCCTTCTGCTGACCGTTGTCGACTGCCTCTCGGTGTCTCCCTTCGCCAACTGACCTACTCTGGGTTCTTTGGCCAACTGGCCCCTATCTTCTCTCGGACCATACTCTTTTCCTCCCCCACTACCGGTCTCGTCGGAGATCTCGAGCTCAGGCCTTTGTTTGTTTTTCGCGCCAAAACACACAAAGAGATAGTCTGCCTGGCGCGCACACCCCCATAGTGTTATACCAAGAGCGAATCAAACTCACTGCTGAGAGATGAGTTTGATAATCATTACCCAACGACGAGATGCCCATATTGTTAAACTATATTTATGTGATAAACTATTTTAAGACACTATTCTTTCTAAATAATTTATTAGGTTTCACTGTTTATCTTTGGTTGTTTTAGGCTGTCAAATTAAAGATGGAAATAAAACAAATTGCACGAGTTAAAAATGCAACGAAATGCAGATGAAACTGATCGAAATAATTATAAAGCATTTGGCCAGAAGACTGTCAACAAACATATTGTTCAACGTTGCTTTGCCAAAATTCGTTACTAAGACGGGAGCCTCAATAATGAAAAGTGTTGTGGAAGTCCTTCCGCGATTGACGATGACCAATTGACGGTCATTATTGAAGTGGACCCACTCAAAACAACTTGAGCGTTTGCAGGAGACCTAAACGTTAAACATTCAACATTCATTTGACATTTGCACTAAATTGGAAAATTAAAAAATATCTTGACAGAATCCTTAAAAAACTATTGAAATTTAAAAGATTAAACAAAATATGAATCAAGATCAATCATAACAATAATGACGCAAAAGGCTAAGGAAATTGATCTAATTGTGATGGGTATTAGTAACCGTGGAATATAAAAGCTTGATTATATAGAAATTTAATTACCGTTATTGTTTTAGATGAGTAATTGATGGTATATAAGACCCCACTTCGAAAGGCGTGGACTGCTATCGATGGGTTATCTATCTGATCTATCCTAGTCTGAACTATCCGATAAAAACGGATAAAATAAAACAGGATTTCTTCCAAGCTGTAGCTGTGTCAGTACTACTGTATAGATGCATCAATGGATGTTAACAAAAAAATTGAAATCTAGATGGGAACTACACAAGAAATCTACGAGCTATTTTGAACAAAGCAACACTCCACGAAATAGAAGCTATACGGCCACTTACCAAAAACCATCCAAGTAAGACTAACAGGACATGCGGGACACTGCTGGAGGAGCTAGGATGAACTCATAAGTGAGGTTCTTCAATGGACCTCCTACACACGGACGTGCCAGTGTTAGACTACCAGCAAGAACTTATCTACATCAGCTCTGTCCGGACACAGGATGTAGTCTGGGAGAACTGCCGAGAGCGATGGATGATCAGGACAAATGGAGGGAGAGAGTTAGGGAAATCTGTACTGGCAGGGCGACTTGATATTGATGATTATAATGAAAGTAAAGATATCTTGCATATTAATAAAGTTTTAATGAGTATTAAATTCGCTGTAATGCCCGTAGTGTAATGGTTATCGTCGTAGGAAATGGACACGGCGACACGAGTTCAAAACCCTGGACGAGACTGATTGCATTTCACATAGCACTAATACCCTTGGGAAAGGTATGTATCCAATTATTCTCCCTCCAGCTATGGGTAAATAGTAGGACAGACTGAGTTCTTCAGCCTTAGTGAGGCAACTAGTCTAGGAGAAGGAAAACTCTGAATTCAAACCTGTTAAACTCCGCTTAAAAATTGACCTTGTGTCATATCCTGCCGGAGCGGAGGGGTTGGTAAATAGGATTAAATTCGCTGTAAAATATGAAAGTAAGTATTGTATGTAGAAATATTATTATCAGTATATTACACGAGGGACCCACAAAATTATACACAGAAAATAGATAAAATATATTTCCCGTGTATTTTATGCAAATTTGCAGTAGTAGGCTAATACAGGGGACATGATTTAAATGAGCGTTTGAGTATATGTTTACCCAACCCCTCCACCATGAACCAGTACAAACACAAAGTAAATTTTCTAAGAGTAGTGAAACTGTTTTTTCTTCTCCTAGATAGGTTACCTCCCCAGGAGCTAGAGACCACAGTCTGACCTGCTAGCTGTGAGATAACAGATTGATTCATACGTTTCCTAAACCGCGAAGAAAAACACGAACAACCTCATCGTGGATTTGAAGTTGGATCGCTGATTCAATTTACCTACGATGATAACCGTATGCTAAGCAGGCCTCCTCTAAAATGCATCAATTCTTTGGCGCCATTTCAAAACTTGAATATCAATAAGCAATATTTTCTCATTGCCAAAAACGGTGCAACTAATGGCGCCGATCGTATGTAATGACCGGGCTATATTCCCGTGAACAGCTACAATTAGCTAGAAAGCAGAACCACAAATTTAGGAGCCAACGGGAATGCTTAATGTTTTAGTTAATTGCCTTTTTTTTGGTTCTTTTTTTTTTAAAAAAATATGCAGCTTTTTTTCTATTTTCATTGGCGTCGTTTTCTTCTTTTATTTTCTTCTATTTGTACTTTTTGTGGTGATATTTACAAACGATTAAATGTTTTTCATTTCATTCTTTTTTTTCCCCAATATCAAAAACATTCGACTTTCCATTTTATTTTTTCATTAAAAAGCCTGAATATTTTTTAATTCTATATTTGTCTCCTTTTCTATCGATATTTTTTAACCACTGATTTTGTTTTTATTCTTCATTCAAACTGCTATTCTTTCTTTCTTTCTTTCTTTCTTTCTATTTCTATTTTTCTTACATTCTATTGTTATTTTGCAGTCTTTCTTTTCTGCTATTTTCGCTTCTTTCTTTCTTTCTTTCTTTCTTTCTTTTGCTGTTTTATGTCTGTCAGTTTTTCTTTTTTCTTTTCTTAACCGTTTGTTTATTTCCCGCTTTTAATCCTAACCTTCACACCTTTTTTTCAGAGTCTCTACTTAATGTATAAGTTCTTTTTTCCCCGCACCCATTCTTGGCCTCAATACACTGACACACACAAATACCAACGCCTAAGTTCAAAACAATAAAGTGGTTGTAATTGCTGCGTGATATATCGGTGGCTATAGCACTCTGTATAGATTTCCCAATCTATTTATCTATCTATCTATCTATCTATCTATCTATCTATCAAATCTGTTTGTATGTATCTCTCCTTATGTCTCTCTTAACAATATCACCCATAAATAAGTGCACCCTAAACTTTTCTAAAGAACCAAAGATATCAGGATTCTATTTTTTGTAGTGGGGCAGAATACAATACTATAAGCAGAAATCAGAAAGTATTATTTTTCATCAAAGCAAAGAAAACATGTAACCAAAGACTATATAGACTATAAGAGTTGTACTCATTTTAGGATGGACTGTGTACACACACACACACACACACACACACACACACACACACACACACACACATATATATAACAAATGAAACTACTAAAGAAAATAATAATTACGATCAAAAAATAAAAATAAAAATAGAAAAAGGAAAATTATATGGTTTAACCCCCCTTTTTGTAATCTAGCCAATATAGATGTAGGTAAATATTTTTTGAGACTGATAGATAAACATTTTAAACAAGATAATGTATTACATAAAATATTTAACAGGAAAACCTTGAAAATAAGTTATTCTTGCACAAAAAATATTTCTCAAATAATAAATAGTCATAATAACGAATTAATTAATAAATTTCGTAACCGAGTAAATAACAATAATAATAACAATAATAATAAAAAAACAGAATGTAACTGTAAATCTCGAAGTGATTGTCCAATGGATGGTTTGTGTAATTCAGATAACGTAGTATATCAAGCTATTATTTACCCTAAAGAGAACATAAATGATAAGAAATATTATATTGGCGTTTCTTCTACTAATTTTAAGATTAGGTATGGAAATCATAAGTTCTCCTTCTCCCATGAGCATAAAAAAAATCAAACTGCTCTATCTAAACATTATTGGGGTTTAAAAGTTAAAGGGTTAACCCCGGAAATACAGTGGTCCATATTGAAAAGATCTAGTACCCCAATATCTTTCGATAGTAGGTGCAACCTGTGCCTTGAAGAAAAAATCCACATTTTGCTTTTTCCTGAGCCAAAAAAATTATTAAATAAGAGGAATGAACTAATAGCTAGGTGTAGACATAGGGCTAAATTTAAACTGTAAATAATTTTAAAAAATTTTCTATAACAACATAGAGCTAATTTTGGGAATAAATAAAATAAATTGTTAGATAGAAAATTGTAAAAAAGAATATAATACATATGTACTACGCATAAAAAGTGGAACGAATTAATTAATTAATAATGCCTTCTAAATAATTTTGAAATGTTAAAATATAGTAAAGAAAGTAAATATTTGCCTAAATTTAATTTTAATATATCTAACACGGTACCTTTACTTGAATTTTAATTAAAGGTTAAATCTTAGTCAATAAAAAACCTGTAATTTAGGTCTAAATATAAAAACACGCCTAATCAAGCAGAGACACTACTGCATAGTCTGGAACGAGCCGCAGCTGGCATTGGCCTCCATGTCAATGCAAACAAAACCGAATATATGTGTTACAACCAAACGGGCAACATTGCCACACTAGACGGAGCCTCTCTGAAACTAGTCGACAAATTCACCTACCTAGGAAGCAGCGTCTCATCAACCGAGAAAGACATCGACACACGACTGACGAAGGCATGGACAGCTATCGATAGGCTCTCGATCATATGGAAGTCGGACCTAACTGATAAAATGAAACGCAGTTTCTTCCAGGCAGCGGTTGTGTCGATACTGCTATATGGATGCACCACATGGACGCTTACGAAGCGGCTGGAAAGGAGGCTGGACGGAAATTATACAAGAATGTTGAGAGCAGTATTAAACAAGTCCTGGCGACAACACCCCACGAAACTCCAACTATACGGACACTTGCCCCCCATCACAAAAACTATACAAGTTCGACGAACCAGACACGCAGGACACTGCTGGAGAAGCAAGGACGAGCTCATAAGCGATGTACTCCTGTGGACCCCCACACATGGATGTGCAAGAGTGGGACGACCAGCACGAACTTACATACAGCAGCTATGTGAGGACACGGGATGTAACCCTGAAGACCTGCCGGAGGCGATGAATGATAGGGAGAAATGGCGAGAGACGGTCAGGGATATCCGCGCAGGCGGCGCGACATGATGATGATGATAAAAACAAAAAAAACAATATTTACTACACTGCTAACCGAAAGTTAAATTTTAAAGCGGAAGCGGGCTTAATAAAGAGGTAACTCCTCACTCCTCTTCGACTCCCTCCCACCTCTTCGACTCCCTCATACTATCCCCTCCCACGTGTCTATTCAATTTTTTATCCAAAATGATCTGAAGAAGTCCTGTTTTTTCGTGTTTTTGAAAACCTCAAAAATGCGTAACAGGATTGAAATAAATTTATAATCCTATGTGACCGGTTTCGTTGTTTTTCTTAAAGAAAGTATATATAAGATATATATATATATATATATATATACAGGGAGAGAGAGAGAGAGAGAGAGAATTCGTTTCCATACACAGAGGAAAGATGGCGCGAATACAAGTTGCATAAGGCTTTGCCTAAGAAACTGTTACCACTATAATGATGCTTTACAAAAAACTGAAACAAATGGTTCGCTCAGCTGATGGAGACACGGACTTTTTTGACAGTGTCACTGGAGTCTTGCAAGGATATACATTAGCACCATATTTGTTTATACTCTGCCCGGATTATGTACTTCGAACGTCCATAGATCTAATAAAAGCAAATGGTCTCACATTGAGAAATTCAAGAAGCAGACGATATCCCGCAGAAACTATGGCAGACAGTCAACGCAGATGACCTAGCACATCTTGCAAATATACCAACCTAAGCAGAATCCCTACTGCATAGCCTAGAGCAAGCAGTAGAAAGTATTTTTCTCCACGTGAATGCTAATAAAACAGAGTAGATGTGTTTTAAACTAAAAAGAACTATCTCCACATTAAATGGCAAGCCTCTAAAATTTGTAGGCCTGTTTACATATTCTGTCAGTAAATCTCCTTCACCAAAATTGATGTTAACATACGCTTAGCGAAGGCATAGGATGTTATCGACTGGTTATTGATCATATAAGAATCTAAATCTACTCGATAAAATAAAACGGGGTTTCTACAAAGCTGTAGCTTTTTCCATACTACTTTATGGATGCACCATATGGATACTAACAAAACAAGTAAAGAAAAAGCTTGATGGAAAATATGCAAGAACGCCACGTGCTGTCTTGAACAAATCCTGGAAGCAACACCCTACAAAACAGCAGCTATATGGTCACTAACCACCCATCTCATAAATCATCTCTGCTGGGCATTGTTGGAGAGGCAGGGACAAATTTATAAGCGGCATTCGACGGTGGACTCCAACATATTGACACATTAGTTTCGACAGGCCAGCAAAATTTCACATTCATCAGCTCCGTGCGAACATTTGATTCTTTCTCGAGGACCTGTTAAGAGCGATGGCAGATAAGGACTGATGGCAGATAAGGACAGATGGCAAGAGAGATTTAAGAGAACCAGTGCAACCATCACCATTTGATAATTTATATATATATATATATATATATATATGGCCGAGCAAAAGCGGGACGACCAGCTCGAACATACATACAGCAGCTATGTGAGGATACGGGATGTAGCCCAGAAGACCTGCCAGAAGCGATGAACAATTGGGAGAAGTGACGAGAGAGGGTCAGGGATATCCGTACTGGCGGCACGACATGATGATATATATATATATATATATATATATATATATATATATATATATATATATATATAAGTATTTTAAAATTTGCTTGAAGCATTGCACAAATTATTTTGTTTTATTGTATTGTATTTGTTTTATGGGTTAATGCAATGCAATGTAATTATTTGGGTCTAATTAATTTCGAAATAAAAACTTCATCATGAGAGAATTTAAAAAAATATGAACTTGGGGTTGTATGTTCAAATTTTTTGTTCGTTTATATGTATTTTTTCGGAAAAATGTGTGAAAAATGTGAACATACAACACCAAGTTCATATTTTTAAAAATTCTCTCATGATGAAGTTTTTCTTTGAAATTAATTTGACCCGAATAATTATTATGCATTGCAACAGCCTTCAATACAAATACAAAACAATAAGAAATATAGGTGTATTGTTTAAAATTGGGTGATACTGTATAAAGATATAAAGACTGAACTTTATCGACTATTTTCTTTTTTCTTGAAATGTTTGGAAACATTTTACATGTAAGGACACCCAGACACTTTCTCCGCCTTGGCAGTGGAGCTTAGAATATGCTGACTATACCCCCCTCTAAAAAAAAAACATGCGTCCTGGGTATGACACTAAACTGCACTGTATGGTGAAGCGCCTGTTCTGTAGGTTTGGGGAGTGTGAAATGCCCCTTCATTTCTATTACTTCCATATGCACAGTGACCTCATCTATGTGTCAAATAGATCTTTCTAAAAACTTTTCGTATTCGATTGGACCGTGTGCAAAAAAATAAAAATAAAAAATAATAAACAACGACACAAAAAGTGTAAATATAAAGATACAATATATGTGATTACCTAACCGCTGACATCAATCAATCAACCAACCAATCAATGCTGAGCACTTTTGCGACCGGGTTCAGGAGAAACCAAAAAAACAAAACAAAAACAACGGTAGCCATTACCTATTTCTTTTTGAAATTTTTTCTGTTAAAATGAAAAGTCTTGTACGATTGTATGTCTTTTGCTATAGAATATAGTATATCAATCAATATATTAAATGCTTTGAAATGACATATACGGACTGGAGAAAATGCCGACCCTTATTTTAAATAATCCCTTCTATTCGACATTAATGAAAGAAACATGAATTTCGGAAAAAAATTCATGTCATCTTTAATAAAAAAAGACATTATTTCACTTTTATCCATTTGATAAAGGTGTGGCTGCTAGCAGTATTTACTGAGCATAGATTTGTCTTGCTAAAGGCCGTGCGGGTTGGGGTACCTGATGAAGACAAAAATGTAGTAATGGTCAAATACAACTACTTTGTCAAGCACTAATCTGCATTTGGATAATAGGTGATGTATATATATATATATATATATATATATATATATATATATATATATATATATATATATATATATATATAATTTGTTGTTGGTCCAACGAGAGAAAAGTGAATATTTTAAAATGAACAGGTCTGCAAAGGAATTTTAATGAGGTACTATGGGTTTGTATTACATATAATTATGCTCCACACTTAGTGGTTTTCTTCAGGAAAATAATAATTACTAATATATATATATATATATATATATATATATATATATATATATATATATATATATATATATGAACAGACTGAAATAGAGTAGATCGATATGAACAATATATATTTTTCCCTACATATCTTTTTTCTACCAGGTGAAGAAAATATATACACGAATATCAGTAAGTAGGTGGAGTTTATTCACTTGTCTTCTACCGCGGACAAAGTGGTTTAATATTAATTTAAAAATTTAGTAACTTATTAGAACCAAGGTAAAACTGGTAATTAACTAAGAATTAATAAAATTTCGGTACAATAAAAGCATAAGGCCACACAGGAAGTGTGTGAATGAACTAGTTTTAATTTATAAATCCCTATAGCTAGAGACACTATTTTAGCATTCTAGGCTAAACGTAATTGATACAAGTTTACTTTAGGCCGATAGAATTTTCAGTATATTGCAAAATTTATCTTCAATAGAGCAATCAGAAGAAAATGTTTTGGATAACGACTTGTTTATAAACTCCATAAAGAATTTGTAAGAAGACTTTAAAGCTTAATTCATGGATGTTCTAAATATTGAAATTCATCACTGGGTCATTTCTCCATTAAATGTTCAAGTGGAAAGTGCAAATCCAGACACCTTTATTTAAGAAGAATTTATGGACAGTGAAATGACTTTCGATCTTAAAGTCTATGTACACATTTAAGGAAATTAGATATTGCAGGATAAACGAAAAAATTAGCAAAATATCCCAAGTTTTGTGTCACTGTTGTGCCTATTTTACAAGTTTTTCAAGTTTGTATAAGGCGGAAACTGTATTTAGCCATGTGCGTTAAATACTGAACAAACAGAGAAGCACTTTCAACGTAGAACGTGGTGATTTGCGTTTCTCGTCCACAAACCTGCAACCTAAAATTACTGATCTCCTCAGTACCTTCCTAACTCATCCTTCCCATTAGGAAAAATAATTCAAGAATTAAAAGTCTGTTTGCATGTATAGTTTACTAATTCTTTTCTCATGTAAATCGTCTTAAACACTGGTAAATTAGTTATGTTTTGTAATTTGATATTCAATTCGTTTACTAGAGAATGAATCGCGCACCAAATGAAATGATTGAAAGATTAGCTAACTTACATTGTTCTATTCCCAAAGGTACTTATAAATATAAAAGAAGGCACGCTTAGCGTAACGGTTACTGTCGGAGAAAATGGAATCGATGACTCGAGTTCAATACCGGATAAGGCCGTTTGTGTTTCACTTTGCGCTAATACTCTTGGAAAAGGGATTAATCCATGTCTTCTCCCTCCAGCTATGGGTAAATAGTTGAGTACTCTATTTTTTTAACGTTGGTAAGGCAATCAATCAAGAAGGAAAACTCTAAATTCAACCTTGCTGTACTCACTTAAAAAGATACTTTGTGTCCCCTCCGGGGCGGGGGTGGGGGGTAAATACATATTTAGAAAATGAAGATTTATCTATTTATTCATCGATTTATTTATAGATGAAACGCAACCACCAGTTTGATATTAAATAGACAAAGATAAAAACAGTCCTAAAATATATGAACTATTTCAAATAATGATCAATTTGATATTGCAGGATAAATTATTAGCCTTCTGTTGTAATCTTTTCTTCATTCTTTTTTGACAGCCGATCGCCAAATATACAGGGATGCTAAAAATCCTTCCATCCATCGTCGCTGGAAATGGAACCGGTGACTTGAGTTCAAATCCTGGACAGAATTGCTTGCTCTTAACTTTGCTCGAATTCATGCCTTTGGGAAAGGCATGAATCCGTCTATTTCCCAACGCTGAATAAATAGAGCGGCCGACTGACTTCTCTAGCCATGGATAGGCTGCCCGTTGGAAAGCCAGTGATGTAAATAGTTTTTATCATGATTGCTGGAGAACTGACCACCAACAAACAATAAATCAGCGGACTGAAAAACAACAGAAAACAGCGAACCTACTGTACTTGTTTTTTTTTTCAGTTTTTATTGCTTATATAAGGCATTTGACTCAGTAGAACAGACATTAGTTTTTAATTTATGTAAGATCAGCGTATTAATAAAAGATGTATGTTAAAGTTATAATATATATATATATATATATATATATATATATATATATAGGAAAATGGTACTGCGATAATCCGATTACACAACAACACAAGATAAAAGAAAAACAATGAGGAAAGGAGATAGAAATTCACTTAAATTATTTACAGCATCCGGAAAATTTACTGGCCAAGAATGGAAATAAGTGGATAATTTTAGAATCATTTTAGATTTGCTGACAACATAGCGTCAAAAACATAATTGTCGGGAGGAATTAGAAGTGATGCAAAATTATCTGAATTGGGAAAGTATTGAAATAGGCTTAAAGATGAGTTGTTAACTGTAATGTAACAAAAATAATAAGAATAGACGATACATTCTGAAAGAAATTTAAGAATAGAGTCAAGGGATAAAATAAAGGTAAAGGATAACGTATACAGTTATTGTATAAAACAAGCTTTGAAATATGATTGTAAAATATAGAAATTAACCAAATGCTAAGAAAAGAAATTCGGATTTCTGCGATGAAAAATGAAATGCTGGGTAAACATTAAGAGATAAAAAGGGGATCTCTATGGAACAGAGAGTAGACCAAAAAATGGAGATTAAAGAAATGATTAAACAACAAAAATAGAAAAGAGTGGGACGGATAGCTATAAAGGAAGATGAGAGTTGACAGAGAAGTTTGATATAATTGATGCTCAAGAATAATAGGAATAGAAAGAAAATATCTGACACAAGATGGAGAAGTGAAATAGTGAAATTCGTTGGTAAAATACAACAAAGGCAAATGCAATAAGGCCGAAATAGAAGATATCGAAAAAAACCTTTGTCCAACAATGGACTTAAAATCGCTGCCATTGCTACATATATATATATATATATATATATATATATATATATATATATATATATATATATATTCTAACAGTGCTGGTTGACACTAATTCACTTTGTGGGTTTATGGCGAACCAAGTGTAATATATCAATATCTTTGATAGAGCTATTATATAATAATGATAAATAAATACATAATAGATTTTATATGTTTAATGCCTTGGAAGTTTGTCTGCGACCTTAGGTTTCATGAAGTTTTACAAACAACAATCATCAGGCAGATAACGAAAGAAAAAAATGTACTTATTTTAGGTTTTATTCTACTCTACTGCACAGTATTTGAGCACTTTTTGATTTAAGAAAAAAAACAATTTTTTATAATTTTATGATAATTTGATCTGTTCACAATCTATCTATCTATCTATCTATCTGTATTGGTCAAGAATCCTGTTATTTATAAGTGTGTGTGTGTGTGTGTGCATATTTTCCCACCACCTCATAATAAAGCCTACCAACTGCATATCTGCAGGTGTGGGGAAGACATCTCTCCAATCAGTGTTTTGACTATGACACTAAACGATCTAATGGTGAAGTTCCAGTCCTTGAATTTGGGGAATGTAGAATTCCTCTTTTTAGCTATTACTCCCTGGTCCATTCTGATCCATATAGTTAGCGCCTGATAAGATCCTCTCTATGAGTCAAATCATCATCATCATCATCATATCGTGCTGGCAGCACGGATATCCCTGACCCTCTCTCGCCACTCCTCCCTATCGTTCATCGCCCTAGGTAGGTCTTCAGGACAACATCCTGTATCCTCACATAGCTGCTGAATGTACGTTCGAGCTGGTCGTCCTGCTTTTGCGCGGCCATGTGTGGGGATCCATAAGAGTACATCTCTTATGAGTTCATCTCTGCTTCTCCAGCAGTGTCCTGCATGTCTGGTTCGTCTAACTTGAATAGTTTTCGTGATAGGGGGCAGGTGGCCGTACAGTTGGTGTCTTGTGGTGTGTTGCTGCCAGGACTTGTTCAGGATTGCACGCAGCATTCTTGTGTAATTGCCATCTAGTTTCTTCTCCAGCCGTTTTGTTAGCGTCCATGTAGTGCATCCATATAGCAGTATCGATGTGACCGCTGCCTGGAAGAAACTGCGTTTCATTTTATCGGTTAGGTCTGATTTCCATATAATCGATAGCCTATTGATAGCTGTCCATGCTTTCGTTAACCGCGTTTCGATGTCCTTTTCGGTTGATTCGACGCTGCTTCCTTCCTAGGTACGTGAATTTGTCTACTAGTTTAAGTGGGGTTCCTTCTAGAGTGGAGATGTCCCCCGTTTGGGATGAGTCAAATAGAACGGTTTAATGTATGCAAATAAATGACTGATTTTAAAAAGAATTGTTTATTTTACACAGCAATACGTAAAACCATATAATAGTAGGCAAATAAAACTGTTAGTGTTAGATAGCAATTCTTGAAACTATTTTAATTGTATAAAAGCTATGACTTGTTTAAAATGTTACCTACAAACTATTCGTTTATATATGATAAATTTACTATACGTATAAACAGAATTTGGCTGGAAATAACTTAAAAGGG
>OY757931.1:43075001-43144678 GCA_963585895.1 Sepioteuthis lessoniana
TAGGGAATAACCAAAAGTCACAGGGAGCAAGATCTGGACTATATTGAGGGTGAGGAACTGTGTTGATGCCCATCTTGGTCAAATAGTCTGTGACAAGGATGGAGTTGTGGACTGGTGCATTGTCCTGCTGGAAATGCCACTGAGCCGATTTGAAGAGTGCTGTCCTCTTCCGACGGAATCTCTTCTTGAACTCCCTTAAAACCTCAACATAGTAACCCTAACCCTAACCCTTTGGCCAATCAACTCTGGTGTTCTGACTTCCTTACTCCTCCCACACCTCACAGACTCCCTGCCTGCCTTGAATCTCTTATGTCACTCAAAAACTGATGCTTGATACATGCAAGATGGTCCAAAAGCAGTCTGAAGCATTCCATACGTTTCTGTAGCATTTTTACCAAGTTTAAAACAGAATTTTATTGCATATCGTTCTTCTAAAGTGTCCTCACATCCAGATTGCTTTTTTTGAAATTCACCAGCTGTAACAATCAGACTTTAGTAGGGTGTATTCCAATTCCTGCTGTAGCTGTTCATTTGAACTTGAAATCATAAAAATTGGTCAGTCATCTCATAATATGGATAGCAATAACATACTGAATTTTCAAGAGTCTACGGCAATTCTAAATGCCTGTACAAAAAGTCTGAAAACTTATTGAAGGCATCACGCACTATTAATACCTCAGTTATTTTATCATAAGTTTTTCTTCTGTGATGTTCTTAGAATAAAATTGCAATAATTGATAATTCGATTGCAAAGAAGAATGGGGTTGAATCCCTGTAGCGTAGTTGCTAAGGTGCAGGACTGCTAAATCATAGTATGCAAAGTTGGCGACCATTTTCGAGGGTGACCTGAAGGTTGTAGGGGAGGGCGCTACCCCTTTCCCTGAACTGCTCCACTTTACCCTTGATTCGTACCTTATAATACTGAGTGTTAAGCAAGGAGGCATCAAGTACCATTTTTTTAGTCTTTGGTATGACTCGACCTGGGATTGAACCCAGGTCTCCCGAGCCATTGGCGAACATTCTCCCGCCGTACAACTAAATTCACTCTCAAACACATAACTTTAGCTTAGGTATAAACCTTCTTATCCCCCCGACTGTGGGTTGAATAGCATCACTCTTGTTTTTCTACAAGGGTGGATTTGACATTAAATAACCCATGATATTTGATATACCATTAAACATTGAAACCAACCAACCAATCAACAGTAATAAACAAATAAGATAAAATGAAGAAACAACGCCTTGAATAAAGAAACCACTTCCTCTGAAATCTTCAATCAACACCAAGTTCTACAATGTTTACAAAAATGGTAATTGAGACCTAAGTGTCACGTGGCTGAATTCAGAAAATGTAATGTAAACAAATTTGAATAGAGACGCGAAGACCGAAAACAAAGTTCTATAAAAAGAAAAAAAAACAAAGCAAAAATAAAAACAAAAAACAACAAATAGCCTAAACCAACGAAGGCGAACTGAATGGTAAAATCATTAGCTCTTAAAATGCCTATAAAAAGAAAGAAGCAAAAATGAGTTTAATCACAAAGATTAACCCTGTTTTCCAAAATGGCATCGGATCGAGCCTAATGTGAGAGGATGGAAAACAAGGGCGGACACGCGACTAACTGGACTTATGCTCTGCTGACTTCATTAGAGATTATTGTGTGTTGCTATTTACTAAGCTTCGCTTATTCTAGGTCAAGGTCATTGAGTGTTACATTATTTACACCAATTAAATGGTCACTCATCTATGTACTGATCTGAATGGACGCTACTTAACTTCGCTATTGAGATGTTTAATGTATTCTTTTATTAGGTTTTGCTTAGTTAAGCTGATTACATAGCAGAGTAATTATTTAAAAAAACTAAGTAGCCAAGCCCAGTCGTTGGCGCTTAGAATAAGCTGATAGTATCTCCTGCGGAGGAGTAAGACCCCCACCCTCGCAAAAATGGGTGTCCTCTATATGACACCAAATTGCATCTGGTCATGTGGCTCAAATTCTGCGGAGTTAGAAATACCCCTGTATTGTCATTACTCCCAGATCCACTCTCACTTGTAGAGGCATTTCCTGTTTGTTATAGTTAGTTTGCTATTTTTTAATGGTATATCAACCCTCTCGGCTTATTTAATGACAAATCCATCCTCTTTTTTAGAAGTACAGTTGTGGTACTATTTAACCCATTGATGGCAGGATAAGGGGGTTCATACCTTTCCCAAGGGTATTTATCAGAAAGTGAATGTAATAGCGCGACATGAGTTCGAACTCGCGTACTACAATTCCGCTGTCCAGCGCTTTAACCATTACACCATGAAGACATCCCTGGTTGTATCCGTTACGATTCCATCTATGGGTTTAATAAGTCTCTTTAAAAACGATTCGTATTCGGTAGGACTGTGTGTAAAAAAATCTCTTAGAAAACGACAACACAAAAAATGTAAAAATGAACATACAATAAACACGATTACCAAACATTTAGGCATAACCCTATACAGGTTTACATGCCTTTAAAATCATTGAATCCTTCAATCAATGAAAATGAGCCCAACATTCGCCTCTCAATTGGTACAAAGTAGACGTAAAATCAGCTACAACTTTGGTTTCTTTGTTTTATGGCATGTCAGCCTTTGTGCTTTATTTAATGCCAAATCTATTCTTGTAGAACAATAGTGGCCCGATTTAACCCATTGCTAGGGGCTCAAGAGAGTCCTACCTTTCCCAAAGGTATTAAATCAAAAAAGATGTAATAACGCGACTGGAGTTCAAATTTGCTTGCAATCGTATCGTAGTCAATGACGTTACGCATTACGCCACGGTAACTTCCACCAAGGTATCATTTTAATGGAACACATTTCCCATTATAAACGATATACAAAAGATTAGTCAGAATTATTCAATTATTATTGTAAGTAAAGTTCGACATATCGACAATAAGTATCTCAAATAGCTCAATGGCATATCCAATTATAGCCAAGTTCTCAAATTGATCTCGGATTTATCGACGTTCAGTTAAACTGAGCTGAATCACGATATCATTACGCCATTTAGTGGTTTATAACTTATTTGAATTATCTACACTTCCTCTCAATAATAAATTTCATGAATCCATCGTAACTCAGTGCTGATAAAATCTTGAAGACCAGAAATTGCGGATGTCATGATGGATACCAGCACAAAAATGGAAATGGTGAGTCGAGCTCAAAATTCTAGCCGTTAATTTTTGAGGTTCATTTCGTAATTATGGTCTTGGGAAAATCATGTATCTATCCCTTCTTGCCTTGGCTATACGTAAAATATAAGAGTAGACTGAACTTTCCAGCTCTGATTAGCAACCGGTCAACAAAAACAATTCTGATGTCAAGACCACGATTTGTAAATCCGTAGGGTCCAGTAGTGTTCCGTAGGGTGTTACATGACTTAGAAACTGCTTCTCGACCTCTATTAACCTCGGTTCTTTCAACTATAGAGATGTTATGCCTGGTTCTGCTCGAACCCACATTTAAAGAGTAAGACTTTCCCCATTTTTTTACCCCTTTTATAAACTGCTTTTTCATGAAACAACCGTATGTGTATATTTCTACCGTGGAACAAATTTATGTATACTTTCTTTTAATATTACATCTGTGTATATCATACATAGCAAATATTCTTGTGTGTGTAAATGAGTTTATTTTTTCTTTACTTCCGTTTTTCAGTGATATGGATCATGAATATACTAATGCTAATATTGATCCTTGGAGAATGAGGACTCAACTAAGTGTTTTTTCTACCAGCAAGCATTCAAATGTTGATATCGTATAACCGTGTGCAAACAAGTGATTACTGGCAAATAAAAAGTGCAATTAGAAACTAGTTATTTAAAAATCAATTACATTTCAGCATTAAATATTCCATAAGGAGTTGATATGCTGATAAAGAAATAAAGAAAATTAAAAATTAAAATCAGGGTGCATATATATAAAAATAGACATCGACTGAATTCAACCAAAAATGCTGCAAAGTATGCAGCTGTTAATCTTCTTATACTTATCGTTCTACCATGGTCTAATTGTAGAGCAGAAGGAGATCTGCACAACCTCTCCAGCAATTTAATATCTTCTTTTTTTAGGTTTCATCTATACAAAAAAGGTAAGTTTATCATTGAAAATCGATGTATTACATTAATGATGATGATGATGAAGATGATGGTAAGGATGAGTTTGATTCGCTCCCGGTGCCTCACTACCATAACGATGATTTTAAAATAAAGTTTTGATGAGGTGGCATTTGTTATCTTGTAAAAAAGTTATCAAACAAATCAAAGGTTTCTTCATTTACGTGGTGGAGCTGGAAAAAAAGAATATTAAATACTAAAAAGGGTGCTGAAAAGTTCTTAGTCAGATCAAGAAAGGAATGACCTAAAGCAATGAAACGTCTCAATACTATTGTATATATTCATTCCACAGGGGAATAAACTTGATTAACTGTCTAGTCACGCTTTTAGCACCACTTCCTACTTAGATCACTAAAGTTAAAAAAGGCTGAACCAGTTTCAGAACAATTTGAAGCATATGTACTGGCTTAAGCAAAATTTTGTTTCTTGAGTTTCTCTAACCGTACTAAAAAAAGGAAAAAAAAGTCATTTTCTTCTTAATTGTGACAAGAACATTTCAATACGCTCTTTATACTTACCCAGCACATACCGCTAGGTGAAATGAAACCGTATCGGTGGAGCTTAGAATGCGCTAGCAACGGCCTCTGAATAAAAGACGGTTGTCCTGGGTATTACACTAAATTGAATCTGATGGTTAGGTCCCAGTTCTGGAGCTCTAGAGAGTGTGAAGTATGCTTTTGTTGACATTACTCCCACGTTCACTCGGAACAGATGTGGTAGTTAAGGTTCCATCTATATGTAAAATGGATCTGTTTAAAATTATTTGCATTTGATAGGAATGCTTAATATCGGACAACTTTCTGTCAATTATTTGGATAAAGAATAGTTAGTTGAAGCTATAATTGTTTACTAAAGATTATTATTAGTTACTTGAGACCATATAACTTAGTGCAAATTATTTGGATAAAGAATAGTTAGTTGAAGCTGTAATCGTTTAGTAAGGATTATCATTATTAATCACTTGAAATTATCTGTTTGCAAACAAATGATTATTATTAGAGGGACATGATTACTTGAAACGATACAACTGTAAACACATTCTTTGTATTGGAGAAGAATGCTTAAAATCATACAACAGTATGCAAATTATTTGTATTAGATAGAAATATTTAATATCATATAACCGTGCGCAAATTATTTGTATTAGATTGAAATACTTGATACCATATAACCGTGTGCAAATTATTTGTATTAGATAGAAATATTTAATATCATATAACCGTGCGCAAATTATTTGTATTAGATTGAAATACTTGATACCATATAACCGTGTGCAAATTATTTGTATTAGATAGAAATATTTAATATCATATAACCGTGCGCAAATTATTTGTATTAGATTGAAATACTTGATACCATATAACCGTGTGCAAATTATTTGTATTAGATAGAAATATTTAATATCATATAACCGTGCGCAAATTATTTGTATTAGATTGAAATACTTGATACCATATAACCGTGTGCAAATTATTTGTATTAGATTGAAATACTTGATATCATATAACCGTGTGCAAATTATTTGTATTTGATAGGAATACTTGATATCATATAACCGTGTGTAAATTATTTGTATTTGATAGGAATACTTGATATCATATATCCATGTGCAAATTATTTGTATTAGATAGAAATACTTGATATCATAAAAATATGTGCAAAAGCAACAACGCCAAAATGTAAATATAAACATACAATATACGCAGATTCCTAAAGTTTAAGTATAAATAATCCCATACATATTGACATGCCATTAAAATCAATCACTCAATCAATCTGGGGGAAATGAATCAAATAAACATAAATTCAGCGCCAACTCTCTTCTGGCCCCTGGCAGCATTTATATTTATCTCACAGTTTAAGATAAAGTGGGGCCAGATTCATTAATTGATGTCTGACAACACCCTAAAGAGGAATGCAGACTGAATTTAGTTATTTCAGCACCTGTACACTGTGTATCATTGTAGACGAATAGTCCCTGGGTTCGAATAGATAAATTACTTAAAAAAAGAAGCCAGCTACCGAAAGAAAGACGAGTTGACAAGGTTCAACATTTCGTCCAGTGATCAAGGTGTAACAAGATATGCTTGACATAACACCCCAGGCTGAAAACGGCTGAGGACTCGCTTGACTATCAAAGTGGTGGTAGAAACTGGTCGGACAATGTCGCCCACGCAAGACAGAAGTGCCGTTGAAGGGTTATTTAAACCCAATTAAAAGACGTTGGGATTTCTTGATTCTCCTGCTCTCTTTTAGCAGCTGGGACACAAGGAGACAAGCGTTTACGTGAACGGAGATTAAAAAATATGCGAGAGCCCGTTCCAGTTTGAACGCATTCTGTGTCCGTTATCCACAATCATAGCCCCAGACACGAAACGGCCAGAATAAAGCAACAGATATCCAAACGCTTGAGGCAAGTTGAATTTTGATTTTTTTATTTATTGATTTTAATGTCATTTCAAATGTTATTTTTTGCCTAAAAGTTACGGAATCGCGTTCATGGTATGTATTTACTCCCCACCCCGCATGGTTAGGACATGTCATAATGTCAATTTTTAAGCGGCGTGTAACAGGTTTGGATTCAAAATTTTGATATGACTTATATATATATATTTGTGCATTTGTTTCTTAAGAGATTTTTACTTTTGCATACAGTCCTATCGAATACGAATAATTTTTAAATAGAGCCATTTAACCCATAGATGGTACCGTAATAAGATTTGAACATTCCGAGTCAAATAGGACCAGGAAGTAACGGAAATGAAGGGATTCACCAAACTTTCCAATTCTAAAAAACTTCAGCCTCACTATCAGATGAAATTTCGTGTTATAATCAAGACACTTCTTTTTTTGGAGGAGGTTATTTTCCCTCTGTATGGGATACAATTATAGTATTATAAGCTCCACCGATACAATGTTGTTTTGGAGTTTTTAATTCCCTATTTGTCAATTAACTATCACCGATATAACATTATTCAGTGAGAAACATACAGCAGTGCGGGCGTCTCAACATGAAAAAAAAAAAAGAAAAAAAGAAAAAAGAAAAGCAAAAACAACAGCTACAAAATAAAAACGATACCCAGTTGGCTGGGGTGTAAAATACACCGACTGCATCGATAAAGAGGGGTAAGAACCCTATCCCAACGAGTATTCTTACATGGGCTAAAACGATCTGATGGTGAGGCTCCAGTCTTGGAGTTTTAGGGAATATGGTGTCCCCCTTCATGGCCATTGCTCCCAGATCCACTCTGACTCGAAGTGGTAGCTCCCGATAGGGCCCTATCTATGGGTCAAATAGAACTATTTGACATTAAAACTGAATGCAAACAAATGGCTTACGCTAAATTGCATTGTTAGAAATATAACTGTTTGATCATTTAACTGCGTGTAAACCAATGACTGAGGATTAACTAAAGCGTTAGTGATATAAAGCAATACTTGGAACCATTCAACTGTGTGAAAATGAATGAATAGTGTTGAATAAAATACTAAATGTTAAATAAAAATGTTATCCACAAAATGTGTTTACAAATGCATTTAATATTAAGAGGATTTGGTATTAAATAATCTACTGCGTTGATATGCCATAAAACCAAACCTAACCAAAATAAAAAAACCATCTTGCGTCGAATCTACCTATTAGAATGCAAGATAAGTAATGTCTTGTAATCGTTCATGATTAAATTACAAAATGTAGAATTGGTTTTTACTTTTCTATTATACGCTGGATATTATATGCAAGATAGCAAGAGGCGAGAGCGCTAAAGAAATTCTTTGACAAAAGACTTTTTGTTCCAGCGAGATCTCTCTTTTGCCTGTGGTGCTTCTCTAAAGCGAATAAAGTTAAACATCCTCACAAGACTTCTGTGTATTCTTCGAACAATGTATACTTGTAGGAAAAGAACTAAATTTGTCTAGCGAAAACAAACTTGAACTCTTATTGACCGAAAAAAATATCCAAAGCTGGTTCAAGTCACGTCGTTCATATCAAGAACATAAAGGAATATATATATATATATATATATATATATATATATATATATATATATATATATATATATATATATATAACCATTTCAATGACCGGACAGATTTAACTGAAAACAATTATTGTTCAACTAAAATAACAAGAATGGGCACATCGTGTGGTAAAATATTACACGAGCTCAGTTGAGAGATACGAGGATTGCTCAAAAAGTTCTTAGTATCACCCAGAATTTAGATTTGACTTTTACCTTTCATCTTTGTATGAGCCTCAACTGCACAGAAATCTGCACAGAAAATTGAATTAGTTTTTCTTGTTTTATAAGAAGTGGTAGTGTGTTGCTACAGCAAAAATGTTCAGATTTTTCTGGGTAAGGCTTCGAACTTTTTGAACGACCGTCGTTGATAGAGAGATAGATAAATAAAAAGTGAAAAGAAAAAGAGAAAAAGTGTTCAAGAAAGAAAGAAAGAAAGAAAAAAAGAATCTGATAGATAGATAGATAGATAGATAGATAGATAGATAGATAGGAAATAAGTAATCGAAAGGAATCCAACTGTATGGAGAAAAATTGAGATATATAAAAGAAAAGGCGTCGAAGAAAAAAAGGTTTGGTTTGGTTTAGTTTTATGGCAGATCAACTATTGTAGGTTATTAATGCCAAATCCATTTTTATACATATAAACTGTTCTATTTCAAACAATTCCGTTTAACGCAAGTGTAGTGTTTTGTTTACTCACACTTAAATATCAAAACAGTTCTATTTCAAATAATTCAGTTTAGAATACAAAAAACAGTTCTATTTCAAACTCAGTTTATCATAAGTACACAGTTTAGTTCTATTTAACTCATAGATAGGGCCCTGTCGGATATTATCACTCCGAGCTAGACTGGTCCTGGGAGTGATGGCAATGAAGGAGTACTCCGCATTGCACAAAGCTCCAGCATTACAGAAGCTTCACCATAAGATTGTTTAGTGTCATATCCAAGATAATCTTTGTGGGGGGGGGTCTTATCCCTCTGCAGAGAAGTAGACGTTGTATTCTACAGCCCAAGTCGACTGGGCAAGAAGAAATAGATAGATAGATAGATAGATAGATAGATAGCAGTGAATGCTTGACAATTTTGTATGTCTCTTAAAGATGATTTCGGCAATAGATATTATTTGTATGTGTATTCATTCGATTAAATCTACCCGTAATTTTTGCAACGATGATCTTCCGTTAGTTCATACTTGGAGGTAATTTTCATATTACGATATATTCGAATCGAATAGTTTTGGCTGCCCAATGCTTTGATGATGTCTAATTATATTTCCCATCTCCGACCGTTGTGAGTAGGTCCTTACCACAGATGCAGATGAGCACCTTACAAGATTTTTCCTTTCTGAAATGCTCTAACATTATCTTCCGGTCATAAGTTGGACTTTAATAACGTGATAGAATCATTTTTCGTTTCGATAACTACTGTATTCTCTTCCCACTGCTTCTCGCTTACTTTTGACCTTGTGCCAAACTAAGCTAAAATTGATAAAAGAAAGCATCAACAACAATTAACAAATTCATTGCTTACCGTAACCGTAACCACAGGATAAACAGCAACTCCTAGCGAGATTTCTGTAAGAGCAATACACTTGAAATGATCTAAAATAGAAATGAAATCAATTTCTAATACAATTTACAACTGAATGATGATTTTGTGGGGTCTCCATCCACGCTGATCATCATTTTTTAATTACCCAAATTCTCGATATGATTGAGATAACTATGAAATGCTAATTAGAATTCTTTATTCCTTCATTCATACAGAAACGTTATCCTTATTAAAACAGGAACTCTGAAGTGCAATGGTTAGTCATGTATATAAAGATATACGTAAAATATGCCTTCGCTTACGCTGAGATTGACGATGTTTCTTCGGTAAGATATCCGACAGACATAAAGTCAGCCGGGTTTCGTTCTTGGCTTGAAACATCTGCCGGATCTAGCCTCACGAGAGAGTTGCGATACCAAGAAACAGTCTGTCTGTGGAGGAAAAAAAAAATATATATGTATATATAGTGTAATCGGATGGAAATTCAAACTTGGTTAAGTCGTCATTATAAATTTATTTCGGTGTAGAATATTACTGTACTCTCTATCTCGTCAGATGACTTTTTCCATGCTTTTCTCGCAGTAATATATAAACATGTTGGTGGAATACCGCGGATTGTTTCTTTTTTAAAAAATCTTCAAGTGAAAACGTTCGAGTTTTCTTATGTCTGGGTCAAATTTGTGAAGAAAGTACCCTATATTAGTCCAAGCGCTTTCAACCATTTCGCGAGTCATCTTCGGGATTATGTTAGATCACTTATTGCAGTGGGTTTTATTTATATTTTTTGAAGTGTTATTTTATATATTATATCACAGCAACAATATATATATATATGTATATATATATATATATATATATATATATATTTAGAGAGAGAGAGAGAGAGAGAGAGAGAGATAGATATTCTATACAACTATAACTAAATTTTAAGTGTTATTATGGATTTATGGATTATCTTGAAGGACTTTTTTGATTGAGAAGGTGTTTATCAATCAAATTTAATTATTTTTTTCTGATAGTTTTATTGTAAGGGTGATTGAACCAAAAAATGGTTTGCTTTTCCTTTATTCTTTGGTGGTTATAAGCATGTGTCATGGAGAGAATATTCGTAACACTACCACATAACCCAAATATTCATATATTGCAGATAACAACTGAAACTTGTTAATCGTCCATCATAATTTAAGATATTTTTAAAAAAGACTAAGTGATTAAGAAGTTTATAATATTTGCAGATTATATCCTGAAGAAGTTATGCATTCTGAAATATGCAGAAAAACATAAATTGCAGAACAAAAACAAAAAAGCGAATTGATTTCTAAATGTAGGCATATTAACATATTCCTTACTTTTCACTTAATATTTGATTGATTTCAAATATATTTTACCAGTACTTGAACTGTTTATATTGATAAAAATCAATAAATCATAATTTTTTATGCTTGTTTATCACGTGAACAAACATCATGTGAAGAGAAAAATTCCTAACACCTTAAATACGATTGATTAGTCGTTTTTTCTTCTATTTTCGTCTGAAGATTAAGTAACGAACTTTAAGTGAACATAGTTTGGATATTTTAGGTTATATATATATATATATATATATATATTGCGAACGAATCGATTTCATCACTAAGCCTCCTATACCAACGTCGCGTCTCACTTGATAATCATGTCTCATCTTTTTTTAATAATTTGCATGTGACGACCAGTTTTGGCATCAAAGTGACGGTGAGATTATCGCTGATGACTAATCCATAAGCCAAACTTAATCCAGAGGAAGGCAACGGGAAACACAGAAATACACACGCGCGCACGAGCGCCTGCATACATTACTAGATAAGAATAAACCTCTTACACATACAAATATATGTACATTTCCACATGCATATACACAATAAATGGACAAATATATGTACTTACGCCCCCAACCCTCACTCTCTCTCTCTCTTTCTATATATATATATATATATATATATACGTGCAAATATTTATACACGCAAGTTATATTTAACAGGATTAAAACGTTTGTGTAGGTCTTCGCGACAAAATTAACACCGATGAAATAATTATAACAATAATAGTAATAATAATGATAATTATTATTATTTGCACAACCTGGAATCCATCCTGGAGAAGGAAACACACAAACTTCTCTGGGATTTTGAGATACAAATGGATCATTAAATCTCAGCCAGACGACAATACCTAGTGATAGTCAACAACAAAACAGTGAGCCTGCAGAATAGTGGACTTTGCTGTTCCGGCTGATAACAGAGTAAAAATAAAAGAAAGATCTAAGAGAAATAAATATATAGAACTAAAGAAAACTATTGAACTTAAAAGTGACGTTGAAACTAATTGAGGTTAGTGCATTTGGAACAATCCCAAAACTATTGGTAAAGTGACTTGAAGACTTTGATATAAGAGAACAAGTAGAGATCATCCAAACTACATCATTATTAAGATTGGCCAGAATACTGAGAAGAGTCCTGGAGACTTGAGGTGGCTTGCTTTCACTCAAACTCCTGTGAGATATCATTAGCTAACGCTAATGGGAAAAACTCTCAAGGGAGTAAAATAATAAAACCATCAATAAAAACATCAATAAAAATGATTTAAGAAAATTTTTTTTTTAATTTCTAAAAAATTGAAAAAATAAAAGGTCCAATAAATCCACTCGTATCATGTAAAATAATGATAATATTAACAATATAAATAATAATAATAATCTTCAGCTAGAAGAACAGGCCTAGGTCTAATTAAAAACCATCAGTTAGAGCTGGTATAAAAAAATTGTCAAGATTAAAATGATAATGAGACTGTAAAGGCCACAATAAACTGGCTCATTGACCTAGTGAGTAGGATATTCGCCAATGGTCCCGGAGACATGGGTTCAATCCCAGGTCGCGTCATGCCAAAGACTTTAAAAATAATACTTGATACCTCCTTGCCTAACACTCAGCGATATAAGGTACGTATCGAGGGTAAAGTGGAGCAATCCAGGAAAAGGAGTAGCGCCCTCCCCTACACTTCGGTGTAGTATTGAAAAGGAGGCTTCAGGTCGCCAACTTTACTTACTTACTGGCCACAATACTAATTGAGATAAGATTATAATAATAATAACAATAATAATAATTAAATACACACAAATCGGGCCCAGTCAGCTTCGGCTGCAGAATACACTGACTGCATCTCTGCAGAGAAGTAATACCCCCCCCCACAACAAATGTCCTGGATATGACACAAAACAATTTGATGGTGAGGCTTCAGTAATGCTGGAGCTTTGGGGAATGCAGAGTACCCCTTTATTGCCATCGCTCCCAGGTCCACTCTGGCCCGGAGTGGTAGCACCAGATAGGGTCCTGTCAATGGGTCCTGGAGACTTAAGGAAACTTACTGTCCCTCAAACTCACGTAAAATATCATCAGTTTTGCGCTTGAGTGAAAAACTTTCATGATTGTAAAATTGAAAAATGTGCGATGCTTAGAAAAGAAAAAAAGAAAGCCAAAGGAATATAATTGTCAATTCTTAAAAGCATCAGAACATTCCGAGAAAAGGAAAACTAAAAATATCTGGGAATATTGAAAGCGGAGATTTTAAAAAGTAAGAAATGACTGCCTCAGTAGAACAAGAAAACGTTTTAAAACCAAAATCTTCTGCGGAAATCTAGTCAAAGGAAAAATACCAAGGCAGTGTCCCTTGTAAGGCACATTTGATCGTTCATAAAATTAAATTCATAAATACAAAGGATACTCCGGAATAATAGCAGAATTGAAGTGATTGTTCTTAACCCCATGGATCATAACAATATTTGATATTTTTTTTATCTACAGCACAAGAAAACTTTGTTTTTTACCTTGACGCTATGACAGAAATAATCATGGTTCCGTTAATTTTCCATTATGATGCAATGTGTGTGTGTGTGTGTGTGTGTGTGTGTGTGTGTGTGTGTGTGTGTGTGTGTGTGTGACGACATTCACTCGTTGTATCTTAAGCCGACTCCGCATGTAGATTTATGTGTGGAGTTTATCGGGGATTAGTGTCCAAAACTAATTCCCAGGAACATTTCTGTGACAGGTTTGAATTCAGGGTATTTTTTCTCCGATGCCACTTGCCATATAAAGGCTAAAGGGTTCAGTTTGCCCTAATATTTACCCATAGCAGGATGGAGAATAGCTGGATGTATAGCTTTCTCAAGGTCATTAGAATTACGTGAAAAATACCAACAGCCTTGTGCAGGTTTGGAACTCAACGATAACCATTACACCACGAACGTCTCTGATTTTGTATGTGTATGTCTCCGTAAAATAGTAAAAATGGTACATCATAGCAAGATGTTTGTTAGCGCAAATGTTCGAATATACAAAATAAAGCAATTTCCGATGCACTTTTCAACTTAATTCGGAAAAAAGTTGGGGTGGAGGAGGATCTCCGTTCGTACATTCTCTGATCATTATAACTTCTCAAGTACTGTTCAATGCTATTTATTCATTTATTGATTTATTTGCAATTAATCATGGTATAAATTCTATAAATTAAATGTTAATCAGCATCGAACTTAATGGACTCTGAAACTGGCTTTTAAGCGTAATTGTATTATATTGTTTAATGACAGATTTTTACCCATCCAATCAACGGGACTTAGAATATGCTGACTGTATTCTCAGCAGTGGAATAAAACTCCTCCCTTCAAGTTGGGTGTTGGCCAAGGCCCTAAACTGTATACTGGAAGAATAAAGGGAAAAAAGAATGAGTTAAAATCATAAAAGATTTAACGAGGTGTTAATTCGTGGATAATGCCCCGTGAAAATGCATTACAAAGAGGGTAACAAAATGCATTACAAAGAGGGTAACCTATCTCAGAATATTTGGTACGAAACTCTGGCCCATAGAATATAGAACAAGGACATTAATGACAATGTTTACTCGAGAAGTGGCACAGACAGACCCTATGTGACAGGAAAAAAAGGAGGTTGAGGATTCCCCAATTTTGGGGATTGTGCAGATGCAATGGTACGAAAACTCAAAGAATATATAAACAAAATCAAAGAGAGAATGATTACAGCAAGTAAAAGCAATAGCTAGAGGAAAACAACCATCATAAAATCTTGAAAACAAAAAATCGAGAGGAAAAACAATTATATGAATATTTCAGGCACCAAAGTATGGACACTGCACATGCGATAAGCTGTGTTCTTAAAATAAAAATTGTGTGACGTCATCTGGCGCCTCATTAGTGAACACCATTTGGATCATAATGGCTGCACGACATCGATCAACGGAAGGTTGATTGATATCGTGCAGCCGCTACGAGAGTTTTAAAATTTGTTTTAAATAAATATGTAAAAAGTAAGTCAGTTTATATCATTTTTCAGACACAATGAAAATTAATTTTGTTAAAATTCTTTAAAAAAAAAAACACCGTTCTTGAAAATGGTTCAAGACACAAGCAAAAGCATTCAAAAACTTGAATTTTTTGAACGATATTCATTCGATCAAGATTTCCCTTGTTCTTAAACAAGAAAACTTTGAAAATATTCATAGATTCTTTTCTGATACTTCTAAGCGCACGCGCGTGCGCGCACACGCACACACACACACACAAACTCACTTACTCTCTTTCTCTCTCTCTCTCTCTCTCTCTCTCTCTCTCTCTCTCCCTCTCTCTCTCTCTCACACACACACATATATATACATATACCTATCTCTCTGAACGAAGAGGATGCGATACAAGGTCAATTTTTTAAACGGAGTTTGACAGGTTTAAATTAAGGGTTTTCATTCTACTTGACCAGTTGATGAGCTCAGTATACCCTACTATTTACCTATTGCTGGAGAGAGAATAACTGGATTCATACCTTTCTCCAAAGTATTAGTGCTATGCAAAATACAAACAATCTCCTCTAGGATTTGAACTCGTGTCGCTGTGTCCATTTTCTACGACGGTAACCATTAAAGCACGAACGCCTCCATACACACACATGCACATACACACCACACACACACACACACACACACACACACACACACATATATATATATATATATATACATATATATGGATATATGTGTGTAGTTGGTTGCTTAGTTGTTTGGTTGTTTGGATTTTATGACATATCAACCTATGTAGTTTATTTAACGCAAGACCCATTTTTATACAAACAATTCAGTTTAGCATGAGTACACAGTTTAATTGTCAAAAACATTTATATTACTAGCTATTCAGTTTAATCGAACAGTTCTAATTCAAACAATTCAGTTTAATATAAGTATAATCTTTGTCCACACACAGTTAAACCTCAAAACAGTTCTATTTCAAACAATTCAGTTTAGCTTAAGTACAGTCTCAATGTCAAAAGCAGCTCTAGTTCATACAATTCAGTTTAGCATAAGTACGCAGTTTAGTTCTATTTGACCCATAGATTGGACTCTATCAAATGCTACCAATCCATGCCAGAGTGGACCTGGGAGCGATGGCAATGAAGGAGTATTCCGCATTCCCCAACGCTCCAGCATTACTGGAACCTCACTATCAGCTTGTTTTGTGTCATATCCAGGAAACTCATCGGTGTGGAGTTTTACCTGTCTGCAGGGAAGCAGTCGGTGTATTCTACAGTCCCAGCCGATTTGGCACGTGTGTGAGTTTGTTTTAAAACAATCTTAATAGAATGAAAAGTAAGCAATAAGAAAGTCGCCAATACCTTATAGGTAAAGCAATATGTACAATAAATATCAAATATAAAAACTTACAAAGTTTTCCTATTACTTATGCTTTATGAATGTCTGTCGTCATGTAGACGGCAAAATTGAGTAAATATGAGGTTCGTTCGGAAAGTTCTAAGCCTCATCTAGATTTTAGATTTGTAGCACACCTCTCACCTTATATGGGTCTCACCAACAGAGAAATCAAGACAGAATACAGGTGGTGAAGTGAGGTGAAACTCATAAGCAACGTTCCCACATGGACTCCTACACTTGGACACACCAGTGTTGGTTGACCAGTAAAAACTTGCATTCATCAGCTCTTTGCGGACCCCGGCTGCAGCACTGAAGACTTGACAAAAGCGCTGGCCGATAGAGAGAGAGAGAGAGAGAGAGGGGGGGAATCCACGTTGCATATCCTTGATTATGATATATATATATATATATATATACTTGTGTGTGTGTGTGTGTGTGTGTGTGTGTGTGTTTGTAAGGTGTGGAATAAAATTCTTCGATATAAGAAAAGATAGACGATACGGAAAATCAAATTAAGACGATTTTCTAAAGGTTAACTTCTTCAGAGTCCACACACACACGCACACACACACACACACACACACACACATATATATATATATATATATAGTTTCTGAAAGGATCATTTACGTATAGATCAGTACTACTATCAAGAATCAGAGTGTAGTATCTGCTCTGAAAATTATCGCTGGCGAAAACACAGTTCCCAGTAATTGCAGCATCGGTGGAAATAAAAAGGAAGTATTATATTCGGAGCGACAATCTCACCCTTTCCAATGGTGTTATCGTGTTCCTGGTATATGGGGTAATTTCTGTGAAAATAGATAATAGGTGTTGCTTTTGGAGCATCCACCTTACAAGCAGGACTTACTTGCTCTTCTTCATTGTAAGTGAAAAGGCAAAGTCATGGGTGGTAGCCATGTGGAAAAAAAGAATTTTGTTGTTAACATACTCAATAAAATTATGTCATTTTCCCTGAAATTGTTCTAGTTTTTGTGGAAATAAATAAGAGGTATTATTCTCGGAACGATACTCCTACTCTATCAAATGGTGTTATTGTGTTTTCTTTAACTGTTGTAGTTTCAGTGGAACTAAATTGGAAATATTACTTTCGAAGTTCAGCTCATCATACAATTGCAAAGCATTTACAATGGATGACTGAAAAGATACTTTCATGGAATGTGACCAAATGAAATTTATTTTTCAACCTAGCGCTCCTTAGCAGTTTACACACTTCTTCCATCAATGTTGCAGTGCTTGGATCCCATCATACTAAAAGTCATAAACAGCTAATATGACGACTTCATATAAACCTTTCGGCGAATAAACTTTTCAGCGAACTATCATATCCATGTTAACTTACAAACTTTCCTCAATAAGTCAGTAATGAGAAATCCTAACATTATTTTACCGATCCATAAAATAACTTCTGCTGGAACTAACAAAGAGTCCGTCAAACAACTGTTCATTTTAATAAAGCGACAATCGAATAATAGCCTTAGTAGAAATACAAATATCTTCTTCTTCACCCTAACTACATTAAACACAATTAAACACATTTCTTTCCATTTATTTAATGTTACAGTCTAGTCAACGGGAAACCATAAATAGCTTTGTCAGATGGAATCCATCAAGTTCAACAATAACAACTTTTTTTTCCAGATACTACCTGGGTGGGTAAGGTACTTACAGGAAATTATTTGGCCAGATACTCTCTCTCTCTCTCTCTCTCTCTCTCTCTCTCTCTCTCTCTCTCTCGATCTCCTTCAATTATTTCATAAACATTGTGGCATGACAGTAATGAGTATATATGGCGAGGAAAAAAAAACACGTTCTGGTGGAGTAAACGCCATGTTGGATTTCACTGTCCTCTTGCTGTGGAAGGGGTATACAGAGATTCTGTTGTTGAGAAAATAAATATTTTGAGTTAATTTACGTGATGTTATAATATTTATAAACATATTCCAAATAAGTTTTATTGTTAAGACTACTTGATGGGAGTTTTTGTAACATTTGCTTAATATACGATTGGTCGTTTTGTCTTTATCATCACATAACTTATATTTGCTATTTTGTTGTGACTCATCTATTATTGCTTTTACTTAGTTGGTTTTTATGGCATTGATTTGAGCAGCTGTTAGAAAAGATTCAGTTTCTCTCTTAAAGTTTCCCTTTCTTAATCATGTCCAAGTGTTCTCGTCTGTAATTTCGCTCGTTTATCGCTTGAAATATCCTTACAGTTGTTTTTCTTCCAATTTTTGTTTTCTAGTTATTGTTCTTCTGTTGATCCTTGTTTTGTTTATGTTGTTTCTGGCAACTGTAATTAGTCTATCATTGCTTTTTTATGTAGTCTTCGACTCGCCGTGTCGATACATCGATGTTATTTCCTTTTTTTCATGACACATATAGCCTGTCTATGCTATTTCGGGGATATAAGACCTAATTCATGGTCATTAGTTTTCTTGTTCTTTTATTTATTATTATTATTATTATTATTATTATTATTATTATTTATTCCTTGAGAGTTTTTCCTATCAGCGTTAGCTGATGGTCTTTCACTGTCTGAGCGACAGCAAGTCTCCTCAAGTCTCCAGGACTCTTCTCAGTATTCTGGCCGTTCTCAATAATGTAGTAGTTTGGATGTTCTCCACTCCTTCTCTTATTTTCCAGTCCTCCTGTCCTTTTAATAATTCTATCATTATTATATTATTTACTTGAAATTGATTGCAAAAAACAATGAATATGGGATTAAATAAGACAGCAATTCAAAAATTAACAAAAAAAGAAAACAAACCAACAACTCCTCGCAAAAAAAAAAAAAAAAAAAAACAACAACAAACTAACCCATAATATTTTTGTTTTTCGTTTGTGCTTTATTTTATTTATTTTGATCGTATATATGAATTTCGGTCGCTCAGTTTGATTGTTTGGTTACATTTGAAATTCTGATTTTGCATTTCGAAATTCTTTTTTAACATAAACTTCCCTGTTCATAAATCACTAGCGACTAACCGACTTTTTAAAACCTTATGGAATGCGGATGTGCTTACTATGAATAAACCTTCCATGTTTTTATGCCATTTTTGCTCATACAAAATAAAATCAATAGGAAAAGCAATTTTCATCAACATTATCTTTCTGTTCTCCCACTATGGATAGCAAAAGAAGGATTTACAATTCTAAATCCATTGCTCAGTCAGTTGGGGCAGTAAAATACACTGTACCTCTGTAGAGGAGCAAGACCCCCAAACGTATGTCCTGGGTATGGCACCAAATAATCTGATGGTGAGGTTCAAGTTATACTGGAGCTTTGGGAAATGCGGAGTACCCCTTCATTGAAAATGCTCCCAGGTCCACTCTGGCCCAAAGTGGCAGCACCTGACAGGGCCGTATCTATTGGTCGAATAGAACTAAACTGTGTACTTATGCTAAATTAAATTGTTTAAAATAGAACTGTTTTGACCTAGAAACTGTAGTTAAGCTAAACTGAATTGTTTGAATTAGAACTGTTTGACTAAAGTGAATAGCTTGAAATGTTTTTGACAATTGAACTTTGTACTCATGCAAAGCTGAATTGTTTGAAATAGAACTAATTATTTGTATAAAAATAGATTAGGTATCAAATAACCTACAAAGGTTGATATGCTAAAAAAACCTAAACAACCAACCAACCAACCAAATAAATTTATTACACTAGACAAGTAACTGCCAAGCCTAAAGTAATCTTTAACTTTAAAATCAATATTTACAAAGAAAGGCAATTCTTAGTACATTTTTTTTTACTGAAAATACTGAAGACAAACCATCTGCTGAAAATTATTAGTTATCATTTATCAAGCTTAGCTTAGTATAATTCTCAAGTATGAGGCACCCAAAGAGAATTGAGCCGACAACTAATGGTCTACTTGTTTGTCAACCATCACGACTACCAAGATGCTTCACTCTCTAGCGGAAGAAATGATAACGTCTTTGAATTTTAGTCTTTATCAATAAGCATTTTAAGGTTGGCTGATAGTATTTTATGGCATATCAACCATCGTAGGTTATTTAATGCCAAATCCTGTTTATATATATATATATATATATATTAATCTTTATATCGAATCTATAATTCTGTTGATGTTAAAAGAAGCAGATTGTGCAATTTGCAAATTCTACAAGCTTATATCTAAGAAAAAATTTATAAAAAAAAGAAAAGAAGAAAAATGCACGTGCTACTTGAAAATAATCAAGAAGCACGTATGTCTAGTCAAAAGAAAAAACACGACAGAATAACCTAGGCTAAAACGTAATAAAGTGCTCAATACATGTGATAGAACTAATATTATGAAGATGATTCCTTCATGGCCAAAAGCAAGTCTACCAAGGTTTCAACAAACGGCACTTCAGGATTGCTAAGGCCAGAGCAATCTTGAAGAGCTATTTGGTGAAACCTAGGTAAACTCGGTCTTGGCCACGTAGGAAGTAATTTTATATATATATATATATATATATATATATATATGTGATTTGTAAATGAATAGGTAGCATTTTTTAACGAGTCGCAGCTCATTTGTTAACGGTTTCAAGAACGGCAGTTGATCGGTTTCAATGATTGCAGTTTATCACTAATAATCCAATTTAACCATAGTCACTTTTTTGAACACAGTGAATTAGTTTCAAGTATAGTAAATGATGAAATATTTCTATTTGATCCATAGATGGGACCCTAACAGGTACTACCAATTTGGATCTAAGTAGACCTGAGCGCAATGGTAATGAAGGGTTGCTCTACATTTCTCAAAGCTCCATAATTGGAGTCTGACGATCGGATGATTTAGTGTCATATCCAGAACACTCGTTGTGGGAGGGGTCTTACACCCCTGCTGAAGTGCAGTTGGCGTATTCTATAGCCTTAGCCGACTGAGTGATATAAAAATTCTAAGGCCATACTCACCAGTGGATAGATTGAATATATTCCAACAAGAATGACTTATTTAATCATATTAACAAATTAAAACAAGATTTTACAGGATGTGGTTTTCACCAAAATTCCAGCAAACATCATATTTACAGAACCATCACCATTCCAAGAGATGAAAAGAAAAAAAAAATGAAGAAAAAAAAGAAAGATCAAATCGTATGCTCAATTATGTTGTTCCTTCATTAGCTTACATAATAAAGGGTTGCTGGAAAGTAAATACTTAAAATAAATCTGGATTAACAGATATGTTTTTAGAACCCAGTATGATTGTATATTATAAACCTAAAAATATCTTAGATCGATTGATTGTTTGACTGATTTATTTTAACGGCATATCAAGCCATGTAGGGTCATTTTATGTCTAGAAGTTATGGAATCGGGTTCATTGTACGTTCAAATTTACATTTTTGTGCAGTTGTTTTTTAAGAATAATTTTACTCGCAATAATGTTTTATTCATATAGTAGATTTGGGAGAAATGGGGATGAAGAAGTATTCTACTCTAATCAGATCTCCAGAACTGGAGCCTCACCATCAGATGCTGTTCAGTGTCGTACTCACGACTCTAAAAATCTTAGATAGGAAATAACATTTTAAGCAACAGCGTAATCTGAAGCAAAACTACGAAGAAAATAATAAAATTTTGCCAACGAATCTTAAACATTTTTCGTCATAATAGTGCACTTAGCATTTAGTACATTTATTCTAGGATGCTTTCCATCCTGTGAAAGCACTTATAAAAGTCTTCTTCGAAGCTGGGTGGTCGGATTTCTTTAAGCCTTCGCTATACTCTATCCTTGTTAGTTTTATTTGTTTATATATATATATATATATATATATATATATATATATATATATATATATATATATAAAATAAACTTTTTTCTATATTTAGCATCAGTAAATGTTGAGCGTGTGGCATCCCGTAAAGAAGTCTAGAAGACATAAGGGTAAAAATTGCCCTTTTTTATTCTTTCAATCTAAGAGTCACTCTGAGCGTAACGGTTATTGTCTTAGGAAATGGAAACGGCGACGTGAGCTCAAGTCCTACGCAATTTTTTTTTTTTGTGTTCATTTCGCGCAAATACACTTGACAAAGACATAAATTCGTCTCTTCTCGGCAAAGCTATAGGTGAATAGTCAGCTACTTCGTGATCTTTAGCTTTGGTTAGGCAACCAATCTAGAAAAAGGAAAACTCTGAATTCAAGCCAATACTTCACTTAAAAATTGACCTATGTCACATTCTTCTTAAGGTGAAAACGATTGGGTAAATACATTGAGGGGATACAGCCAGCGTATTTTAACCCCCGTCCCTTAGAATAAGGTTGATCTAGAAGAAGTAAACATGAAGAATAGATTTACTGAAACAGAAATAAGTAAGTAAAGTTTCGTGGTCGAGGGGGACCCGAAGGCTCCATTCTCAATAGCTTCTACACCGAGATGTAGGGGAAAGCGCTACTCTATTCCCTGGATTGCACCACTTTACCCTTGATCCCTATCTTATAATGCTGAGAGTTTAACCCTATCTTATAATGCTGAGAGTTGAACAAGTAGCATTTTTTAGTCTATGGTATGACTCGACCTGGGATAGAATCCTGGTCTCCCGGGCCATTGGCGAACACTCTACTCTTAATTAGGCCAAATATTCAGATTAAAAGAAGATTGAACTACAGGTATCTGCAGAGCGTACACATAAAAAACAAAAAACAAACAGCAAATTCTAGGAAAGCATTTTGATCAAAATTTTAGGCTGCTCAAAAGAAGGTAGGACGTGTAAAGATCGGATTATCTTTCTATCTATTAAACTATCGGTACAAGACTTTGCATTTCCCTTCGCGCTAATGCTCTTTGGCAAAGGTATGATTTTATATCTTCTTCCTCCAGCATTGAGTTAATAGTAGGGCAGTCTGTGTTCTTTAGTATTGATTAGGCTACCAATCTAAGAGAAGGTAAAACTCAGAACTCAAACCAGCTTTACTAAGCTAAAAAATTGACTTTGTGTCAGAGGGGTTGGGAAAATACGCACTATCCAACAGCCTGAGCTCTGCATAGTTTTAATCAGAAACCACGCCGTATGAAATATCGTTGACCCTTACGAGTTCCCATTGCAGCAATTTAATATGGCATAGTTGAATTTCGTGTCGAAATAACGGGGACATTCTCAGCAAAATATCTGAATAGATAAAAAACAAGGGACAGAAAACGTAGAATTAAATTCGATTACAATCGCAGAAAGCACGTCGATAGGAATTCAATTCTTGTAGCACACGATAATGAAAAGTTTCAGTGGTTTATCTGAAATAAAATTCATCTTTTATCAGAGTCTGAGGATTATTGGAATGAACGAGAATGTTATGTGTTAAAATTGGTGATATTCAATGAAAGTAGCAGAGATGACAATAGATTTTGCAAGGATAGATTTTATGGAGCTTAAAGGTGTCAGAAAAACAGAAAAAGAAAAGAATTTAAGCCGGGGGCAGAGTGTAAGAGAGGGAGAAAGAGAGAGAGAGAGGGGGGAGAAAGAGGGAGAGAGAGAGAAAGAGAAGAATAGAAAAAGAAACGAATAATTTGAATAGAAGAAAGAGGTATAAGAATAAGATAGAGAGAGAGAGAGAGAGGAGAATGTGTGATAGAAAAAGTATGAGTGACAGAGAGAGAAAAAAGAAATTGAATAGAAGAGAGAGAGAGAGAGAGAGAGAGAGAGAGAGAGTGGGGAGAGGAAGGAAGGGAGAAAATTAAAGAAAAAGATTAATTATTGATAATGTTCATAGTGGAAGTCGTTGTGTACGAAACTCATAAAATGGCATAATTATCTAAATAAGAATCAAGAAAAAAAAAGAAAATTATACTTAAGAAAAAAATTTAATGAATGAATGAATGAAGTGTAGCCTTAACTAGATATATGAATGAAGCTATGAATGAATGAAGTCTTGCTAATCATTCCTTAATTTTGGATTTTATCTTTCTTGTCGAATTAGTTCGTCTCGATGGCATAAAAAGAAGAAAGCGCTTTTGTGCAATATCCGCCATATTTGTTTACACACGTACGCCGGTAGTCAATGACGGTCTATTAGACCAGTATGTTCGTTAACTGGCAATAAAAGAAATTCGTTGTGTGATCATAACGGAGAAAAAACTTTCTACTTTTAGCTATTCACAGCGCTAGACCCCCTTCGATGTCATGATATTCTTATAAACACTATATATATATATAGAAAGAGAGAGATAGAGAGAAGGGCAGAGAAATAAAGAGACGGAGATAGACAGATAGAAAGATAGATAGAGAGAGAGAGAGAGGCATGTACACATATACATGTTATTTATACATATATACGCACACACGTCTTCATGATATATATATACACATACGCACACATATAATACATATACATGGTGTTATATATATATAAATATATATATATATATATGTGTGTGTGTGTGTGTGTGTGTGTGTGTGTGTGTGTGTGTGTGTGTGTGTATACACACACATGTATATGGTTTGGTTTGTTTCCTTTGTTTTTAAGGGCATATCAACCTTCGTGGGTATCTTTGTATTAGAACAGTAGTTATGTATATGGTGTTATATATATATATATATACACAAAGATTCAGAGTCACGCATATTTAAATACACACATATAGTGTCCACACACACACACACACACACACATACATATATATATAGTTATTTTCAGCATACCCAAGTGGGCTTAGTCAAATCAAGGCCGACCTTAGTCTGGGGACCAGTTCTAGAAAATGTCCAGTCACGTCGGCATTTTCTTTTTTGGGATGCCTCAAGCATATTTGATTGACCCTGACACTATTAAATTATCTTGAAGCGTGTGGGAGACCGTCTGAATGTTTATATATATATATATATATATATATATATATATATGTGTGTGTTTGTGTGTGTCTGTGTGTCCAGAAATTTTTGTGCGAAACTTTATATTCAACTGCATATACGAAGGCTAAATGCACAAACATGTTTATTTTTATCTATTTATTACTATTTTTTGTATATCTACAATGTGTGTATGTTTATTGGGACTGGTAGGGAAAGAGAGAAATAGATACAGTTCAAAAGAGAGGGACTTAAATGAAGAGATTTAGACAGATGTACAAATAGGTAGATCTAAACAGGTTCAAATAAAGTTGATAGATAGATAGATATTGAGATTGATGGATATATATATATATATATATATATATATATATATATATATATATATATATATATATCAGACCGTATCTTTCTTTCTTTCATAATACAAAATACAACTAAAACATTGTTGTAAACCTTAGGATGCAGAGTAGTTCATAAATAAATTAGACTTTTTAAGTACCGCTTATCTGTTTAATTTAAACTTCTGCGATTACGATTCCATTTGCTTTCCGAACGAGAGAATTTTTTTAAGCGGAGTTTAAAAGGTTTGAATTCAGAGTTTTCCGACTCCTAAACCGATTTCCTCACCAGGTTAAGAGCATTAGTTGGAAGAATATTTGGATGCAAACCTTTCCCAGGAGTATCAACTCTATGTGAAATGTAAACAATCATTTCCAACGACGTTAACAATTATATATCGAATACTTCGTATATTTATAGGGAAAGTATGAGTGGATGGCGTAAAGGGGTTATTGGTAGGGAAAATCGCATAGGTAAGCTGAAGTTAAATACCAGTCTGAGCTGTTGATTTTATATAAATACATATATAAAAGTAAAAGTAAAGTTGGTGACCATAATCGAGGGTGACCAGAAGGCTCCCTTTTCCATAGCAACGACACCGATGTGTAGGGGAGGGCGCTACTCCTTTCCTTGGATTGCTTCGCTTTACCCTTGATACGTACCTTATATTGCTGAGTGTTAAGCAAGGAGGTATCAAGTGTCATTTTAAAAGACTTTGGTAAGGCGCGACCTGGGATTGAACCTTGGTCTCCCGGACCATTGGCGAACACTCTACCCACTAAGCTAATGAGCAGGTATATATATATATATATATATATATATATATACGTGGTGCCTTCAATAAGTTTCCAGACTTTTTTTTGTACAGGCATGTAAAATTGGCGTAGACTCTTGGAATACACCCTACTAAAGCCTGATTGTCACTGCTGGTAAATTTCAAAAATGCAATCTGACACTTTAGAAGAACGATATGCAATAAAATTCTGTTTTAAACGTGGAAAAAATGCCACAGAAACGTATGGAATGATTCAGGCTGCTTTTCGACCATCTTGCATGAATCGAGCATCAGTTTTTGAGTGGCATAAGAGATTCGAGGAAGGCAGGGAGTCTGTGAGGGATGATGAGAAGTGTGGGAGGAGTACGGAAGTCAATACACCTGAGTTGACTGGCCAAAGGGTTAGGGTTAGGGTTACTATGTTGAGGTTTTAAGGGAGTTCAGGAAGAGATTACGTCGGAAGAGACCAGCACTCTTCAAATCAGGTCAGTGCATTTCCACCAGGACAATGTACCAGTCCACAACTCCATCCTTGTCTCATACTTTTTGACAAATATGGAGATCAAAACAGTTCTGCACCCACCCTATAGTACATCCCTTGCTCCCTGTGACTTTTGGTTATTCTCTAAGTTCAACAAAAACCTTAGAGGCTGTCATTATGAGACAATTAAGGAGATGAAAGAAGCTGTGACGAAGGTCATTGACACGCTCATACAAGAAGACTTCCATGAGGCCTTCCAGAAGTTGTTGGAACGGTACAACAAGTGCATTTCAGCCGGAGAAGATTACTTTAAAGGGGACTAGAGTTTCATGTGTGTACTATCAATAAAAATGCCCACACGAAGAAAGTCTGGAAACTTTTTTAATGATCATTTAATATATATATATATATATGTGTGTGTGTGTGTGTGTGTGTGTGTGTGTGTTTTGGCAGCATTTCTTCATTAATACAAATTTGGTTAAACATAATAGACATTTTGTATCTACATATTTTCTTCTGGATCCGTTCGTATTGCCGTATTGCTTTTATCGTATTCGGCGGGAATTGATGTATGTATTGTCCATAGTTGTATATATCCCTACTTTGGGCCATCATCAGAGGAGGATCTATTACAAAAGTGATGCAACTTTTGTTTTTGCATATTATTACTATGTAAGAGCGTCTTTACCGTTGGAGAGTATAGCGTTTGCTTTTAAATGGGTTTCTATAAATAGTGTCAGTTGCTAAAGACATTTAAGTACATTAGCACTAGTTTGAAAATTAATTCTGTTAAGTGTCGGTTGTATGTTTCTCATATGTAGTGCTTCGTGAATCAATAGTTTTTGTTTATTATTTTGATGTTCTTATATTGTGTTGTCGGTGAGAATTTTTCGTAATTCTGTTGTTGGGCATGAATGTTTTTTTAAATGCTGAGCTATTGAACTTGTATCAGACAGGTGCATTTTAAGTCTCCTCGATAGGGTAGTTAAGGTTAAACCAACATATATATTATTATTATTATTATCAGAGATACAATCTTCTAAAGGCCATTTAAATTGATATATAACGTTGGTTTTTTGCAAAACTCCAATCGAAGGAGAGGAATTATTTCTAATGACAAAGTTGAAAGTTTTAAATTTATTATAATATATAATAAATTTCATCTTTTTATTAGGATCAGTGGAGAGTATATATATATATATATATATATATATATATAAAAGCGTTGGTTTTATATATATATGAGCTGTTAGTTTTATATATATATATATATATATATGAGCGACAAAAGTAAAAGTTCGCTCACTAAATAGAGGCACAATCATCTTCGACATTGTCGCAGGTGTTCTGCAAGGGGATATATTAGCTCCATAATTGTTTATAATTGCCTCGACTACCTACGTTGATAGATTTAATGAAAGAAAATGGCTTTACACTGGAAAAGGCAAGAAGCTGACGACAACCCGCAAAAACTTTCACGGATGCGTACACCGCTGATGACATAGCTCTTTTGACAAATACACCCACCCAGGATGAATCCCAACTGAATAGTCTGAAACAGGCAGCAGGTGGCATAGGCCTCCATGTGGACGTCGACAAAACGAAGTACATGTGCTTTAATCAAAGAGGAGACATCTCAAAACTAAATGATGGTTCTCTGAAACTAGTTGACAAGTTCACCTACCTCAAAAGCAGCGTCTCATCTACGAAAAATGACTACGTTATTAGCAAAGGCATGGACAGCTATGGATAGGCTATCAGTCAAACCTATCGAATAAAATATAACGTAATTTTTCCAAGCTGTGGCCGTGTCCATACTACTATATGGAAGTACCACATTGACGCTGAATAAGAAAAAAGTTGACTGCAATTACACAAGAATGCTACGAGCTATATCGAACAAACCCAGGAAGCAACATACAACAAAACAGCAGCTGTATGACCACTTACACTCATCTCTAAAACCATCCAAATTAGACGAACAAAACATACGAGAGACTGCTATTGAAGTAAGGGCGAACCCATTAACAACGTTCCCCTATGGACCCCTACACACGGACGAGCAGGTGTTGGACGACCAGCTAGAATTTATCAACAAAAGCTCTGTGTGGACACATGGTGTTGTCTAGAAGACCTGCTGGAAGGGATAGACGATAGAGACTAATGGGGAGAGAAAGTCAAGGAAATCCATACTAGCAACATGACAAGATGATGATGATGATATATATATATATATATATACTCCTCATTGGACTTCTCGAGTAGACGCCATTTTAGAACAGGGAGTTATTCTTTTTTATTAAACACGTTTTTGGTTCTTCCTTTTTATACGCACTTTAAGAGTTGATGATTTTACCATTCAGCTAATGTTCGTTGACTTGGGGTGTATTTTGAATAAAGGATTGTTTTCGACCTGCGCTTCTTTATTCAAATTTGTTTACATTAGATTTTCTGAATTCAGCCACGTGACACTTTAGCCACGAATTGCCAAGTTTGTAAATATTGTAGAACTTGACGCTGATTGAAGATTTGAGATAAAGTAGTTTTATTATTCAAGATGAATTTTTACAATAGAGTTCCTGCAATTTGATATAAAGGCGGAAAATATCCTGTTAGAAAATATTTCGATACAACAACTATAGTAGAATTAGTACTGATATTATGTTGAATTTTTATCATTAGACGAGGCAAGCAATATAACAGTAGCCATTAATGATATTGATGCTTCTATTTAGAAAAGATCCAGTGACTGATTGATTTTAATGGTATGTCAACCCGTATAGGGATATCTTACGCCTAGAGGTTAGGGAAACACGTTCCTTCAACGTTTATATTTACATTTTTTTGTGTAGTTGCTTTTAAGAGCTTTTTGCACACAGTTATACGATATAACTTGGTTGGCTGTATTTGCTAGTATCGCTATGTCATCGGCGTCGTCAGCGCCGGTAAATGTTTTTGCGGGGTACATTCTGCTTCTTTTCTTGGTCAGCTCGAAGCCATTTTCTCTGATTTTATCAATCGATGTTCTAAGCACGTAATCTAGACAGATGATAAAGAGGTATGGAGATAGCGTGTCTCCTTGTAGTACTCCTACTACAATGTTGAAGTATTCTGTGTCTCCATCTGGTGAACGTACTTTCACTTTGGTGTTTCTATAGAGAATCGTTATTGCTGCTACGGTTTCTTTAGGTAGGCCGTATGTTAGTTGAATTTGTTCCATCTTTCCTCTGTGAATGGAATCGAAGGCCTTGGTAAAGTCGACAAATAGTAATGTCGCTTGTTGGTATTTTGCCCGTACGCCTTCAAGGATTCTACGGATGGTCAATATTTGTGACGTGATGGATCTATTTTTCGGAAGCCATTTTGGTTTTTCCTAAGGATGTTGTCGATTTTGGGTTCTATGCGGTTTCGTAGTAGGGCATTGTAAATTTTGGCTGCTATGGATGTAAGTGTTATGCCTCAACACCCCACAAGGCACCAACTATACGGTCACCTGCCTCCCATCACGAAAACTATCCAAGTTAGACGAGCCTGACATCCAGACATGTAGGTCACTGCTGGAGAAGCAGGGACGAGCTCATAAGTGATGTACTCCTATGGACCCTCACATATGGCCAGGTAAAAGCAGGACGACCAGCTCGAACATACATACAGCTGCTATGTGAGGATACGGGATGTAGCCCTGAAGACCTGCCAGAGGCGATGAACGATAGGGAGAAGTGGCGAGAGAGTGTCAGGGATATCCGTGCTAGCGGTACGACATGATGATGATGATGATGATACGATATAAAGTACTCCTGTCTAACACAAATAATTTGCACACTAGAAATAGGACAGCGAACATGAAGATCAACAGAACAACTATTACAAGAAGACAGAAATGAGAAGAAAAAGAACTGTATGGATATTTCAAGCGACAAACTACCGAAATCTTACACGAGAAGTCTTGGACATGTCTATGAAGGGAAAACTTTAAGACGGAGACTGTATCTCTTCTAATAGCCGTAAAAGCACCATAAGGACCAATTATGTTAAAGGGAAAATAGATAAGACGTAACAAAATAGCAAGTGTAGGTTATGTAGTGAAACAATTAACCACATAATAAGCGAATGTAGCAAACTAGCACAAAAAGAATATAAGACAAGACAAAACTTGGTGGGTAAATGTGATCATTGGGAATTAAGCAAAAAATTGAAATATGACCATTCTTCCAAATGGTATATGCACAACCCAGATTTCATCATGGAGAAGGAGACGCAAAAACTTCTCTGGGATTTTGAGGGACAAACAGATCACCTAATCTCGGCCAGATGACAACACCTAGCGATAGCCAACAGAAAAAAGAGAACCTGCCAAATAGTGGACTTTGCCATTCCGGCAGACCACAGAGTAAAATTAGAAGAAAGCGAAGAGAATGATGAGTACCTAAATCTTAATAGAGAACTAGAAAAATATGGAAAATGAAGGTAGCGGTGATACCAGTTGTAATTGGTGTACTTAGAACAATCCCAAAAAGATTAGTAAAGGGACTGTAAACATGGAAAAAAGTGGACAAGTGGAGACCATCCAATCTCCAAAATTATTATGATCGGCTAGAATACTGAGAAGAATCCTGGAGATTTGAGAAGGCTTGCTGTCTCTCAAACTCAAGAGGAAAACCATCAGTAAACGCTGGAGGGAAAACTCTCAAAGGAGTAACAATAATAAAGTAAAGTTAGCGACCACAGTCAAGGGTGACCGGAAGGCTCACTTTTCAATAGCTACAACACCGAGGTGTAGTGAAGGGCACTACTCCATTCCCTGGATTGCTCCACTTTACTCTTGATCCTTACCTTATATTGCTAAACAAAATACTGAATCAATAACCACTTAGAATCGAATTACAGAATTTTAAAACCGATAGAATATAAAGAAAGTCATGTTAAAATTACATGTTATATTTATAGGAAATTATGTAAATACTATGGAGTACTGAAATCTAAAAAAATTGGATCAACCCCAAACAGAACCACAAACAAAAACCAAAGGAGCAACAATTCTCTGAGATCTTGTCATCGAAACTGACAGAAAAATAACGAGCAAAAGACAATATATAATAGTCAAGGACTATGAAAGAAAAAATGCCTTCTAAATGATATGACAATGCTAACATAATAATAATCTATTAGTCAAAGAATATGATAGAATAAATAAATAAACCAAGTAATACAAATTGAATTTATTTAATCCTTAAAACTCCCTCTGATGAATAATAGTGGGTGCCCTGGGTATGATCAAGAAAGACACAGATAAGGGCATTAAGCAGATACTTGGCTGTTACAGTCTATGTGAAATACAAAACATTGCACTTTGCGGAACTGCTCATCTTCTTAGAAGAATACTATCAATGTGACTGAAAAATATTATTTGCGCGCATTAATATTGTTTTAAGTTTTTCTATCAAGTATTGATTTTTAAACAGATTTATTTGACCCATCGATGATACCCAAAAAGTTACTACTACTCCGGATTAGCGTGGAGCTGGGAGTAATAGCAATGAAAGCGTACTTAAATCTCTTCAGATCACCAGCATTGGAACCTCACCATCAGATGCAGACTATTGTTATACACACGACACCGATGTTTTTGGTGGAAGTGTCTTACTCTTCTGCTGGGGATACAATCAGTGTATTCGAAACCTCGCTGGCAGAAAGAAATTATTATATGAAGAAATTTGAATTATGAATATTTATATAAAATACAAGCAAAAAATACTATTATTTTTGCAGTGAATCATATTCTGCTTAGAGGTTTAAGAATAACTAAAGTATCCTAGAAGTTACTGCATCACATTTTCTGTGTGTCTGTGTGTTGACTTGAATTATTTCCTTGTTCTCTTTGCGTGTGTTCTACTTCTTCAAGGTCGTTTCGTTGTAGAATAGATTGTGACTTTTTATGAAAAAACGAAACATGTAGGTTCCTGTTACTTCTTTTAGGGATGGATGGGGCGTTGACTTTCCTCTTTTATTTTAATATCAAGATTTCGTTAAAACAAGATCTCAGCGGTCCTCGACGTGTTTATCTATGTTGATATTCATGAACAAAATGACTATGAATTAAGATATTAATAGACACACACACACACACACACACACACACACACACACACACACACACACACACACACACTCTCTCTCTCTCTCACTCTCTCTCTGTCTCTCTGTCTCTTTCTCTGTCTCTCTTTCTCTCTCACACACGCACACACATACTCACTCATGTATATTGATATTTGTGAACAAAATAACTATCAATTAAGATATTAATAGACACGCATACATACACACTCACTCGCCTCCTCTCTCTCTCTCTCTCTCTCTCTCTCTTTCTATCACTTTCTATCGCACACACACACACACACACACACACACACATATATATATAATGTTACGTAATTCATTTAGTAATGCTTATCTTAATTCATGACGACAGATAGTTTTTATTTCATCATCTCTCAAACCATGTCTCAAGTAAAGTCATTTTTATGATAAAATAATTAACTATGCAGTAATCTTATCATAACTATATTCTGACAGTAATGTTTCCATTAATTAAAAAGTATCCCCTTTTTTTGTCTATAACACAAAATTGCATCCGGTGGTGAGGCTACATTTCTGAAAATTCGGAGACTGTAGAGTCATCCCTTCATTGACATTTTGCCAAATCCACCCTGACTCAAAATTATAGTAATTTCAGGGTCCCATCAGTGAATTAGAATATCTGTTTGCTGTAATGTTTAAAATGATTGTAATCTACATTTACTCTTAAAATATTATATTAAATAACACAGAATTCCTTTAAAAATTGATACTGTAGTTAACTAAGAAGCGTTTATCTGCTTAAAATGATTGCTAACTTAATCCATACATTAGCTCTTAAAATGAAAATATTTTGATTAAGTATGAAGTGCATAAAATGATTGTGAACTGCATTAATATATTGGTCCTTAAAACATTGCTACTACAACTCGATATCAAATGTTTAGCTGTTTAAAATGATTACCACAATACAATTTGACCCTAATTGTTAAAAATTCCCATGACGAGTCGTCTAGTAAGTTAATTCAAATCTTACATCATTGAATTAACGATTTGTAATCGGAAAGTTGTGAATCTAACAAAGGATTATTCGATGAATTGGCTTGATAGGTATTTTCCCCCTGATATTTGTTTAGGTTTATCTAAAATACAACTGTTACTGTTTCAGATGTTTGGACAGACAGGAAATATTAGTGTTTCACGTTGTCGTTTATTTTCTGCATATCACTCATAATCCACCGGGGATAAGGACAGTCCTTTTCATTTAGAAGGAACAACATGTGCATCAATGGGTTTTCGGTGAGTAAGGGTTTCATAAGACTAAAATCACCATCTTGACATCCATTCTAGGATTACTGATTAAGGTTCAGTTGTTGTGAATGGCCAAAACAAATGTCGATGCAAGGGAACACCGTCTAGCACTTAGCTTAATGTTAGTCATCGTAGAAAATGAAATCGGCAATTCGAGTTCTAATCCTAGACGCGGTTGTCTGCATTTCTCTTCGTGTTAATACCCTTGTGAAAGGCATAGATCTCTTTCTTCTTCTACTTGCTATAGATAAATAGTCGGGCAGACATTTTTTAGCCTTGGTACGGTAACCAGTAAAAGGAAACTCTGAATTCAAACCAGCTTGTATCATATTCTATTCAAGACAGAAGGGTAAGGTAAATATATACTTGGTATCCGAAATTTAATTTGCGCAAACTGTATCCGTAGATAAGTCTTTGCTGATGCTTCTTTAATGGCGAGTCATTTAATAAACTTATGTGAGAGTTAAATAAAAGTCCTGGTGCTCTTACAACGGTGTTTAGCCAAGCTTGTTACTTATTAGACTAAAAAGGATCTTCTAAAAAGTAGGTTTAGCTTAAGTATGACATGAGTACGAAAGAATAAGTTACCTAATAGGAATCATGGGAAGGTGGTGTTCTGAGTATGACACTAATCTGCATCCGGTAGTGAGGCTTATGTTCTGTAGCTGTGGGTAGTGTGGAATACTTTTTTATCGCTATTACTTCCGAGTCCAGTGGTAGTACTGTTAGGATCTCATCTATGGGCCAAATAGTATTGGATAGGAATACGTGCGACCATCTCACTGAGCAAACAAATGATTATAATTAAATAGGAATGTTACTTTAAACTATAGTTGTGAATAAATCGTTTGTATTAGATAGGATCTATTGATACCATATAAGTGCATAAACAAATGGCTACAGACAAATAAAAAAAGGCAATTCTTTAAATATGCACAAGAATATGAAAAACGTGCTTACAATAGAATAAAAGTTTTTAAAAAATTTAAACATTTAAGAATGAATCAAATTCGGCATTAAATAACCCATAATGATTTGATGCGCCGTTAAACAAATAAACCAAACCAAAGCAAACTAAACCAAATATAGTTACGTTATAGAGAAACATTTACAAATGAATCTAATTTTGGTATTAAATTACCCATAAAGAGTTGATACGCCTTTAAATAAATAAAGTAAATCAAAACAAACTCGCCTACTGTAATACTGAGAATAAGTAAACTAAGTTCAATCTCTGTTTATCAATTCACTGAAAAATTAGTGTGACATCTTTGAATAACAAAAATAAATTGATAAATCGATAGTTCATGACATTGATTATCGGTCATGGCCGTGATGTTTATCGGCAGATTTGATTAATCTTCTGCTTTTCGGAGCACTCAAAACTGTCTCATTGATCCTGCGCTGAGGTAAGAGAAAAGAGGTGATAAATGATTATTGATTAACGATATAATGAAAGAGCGTAAAGGAAATTCAAGTTCATTGAACTGAGAAAGAAAATAAAAATATTTGATGTCTGGTTTCGTCACATTATGTTCGCCGTATGAAGTGATACGATGATGAACCACGGAAAGTATCAATGCCGAACTTCTAATTATCTCTAAATCAGTTTGTTTATATCTGTACCCAGTGCTGTTAATTTCAATGCACCTTGAATAGTATCTATCAATCAATCAATCTATCTATCTATCTATCTATCTATCTATCATTAAGGAATGTTTTTTTTATCTAAATCCTTTTTCATTAATTATATTTTATTCAGTTTGGTTGGGCTTTGAACTATTCGGGTTAAGAGTTCAGGTGTGTAGTCAATTGATGCAGTTTACGCTCGTACGCAAAGGATTTGACAATCACCATTGTCATAATAACCCCCAGACAGGAAATGGGGCTGGAGTGTGGATGACGTCATGCCCAGAAGAGATGTGCTGAGAATTTGGAAGATTTTGAAAAAGATTCAGTTGAGTTCTGACCATGGTGTAGAGAAGTTGGGGACCGACCATGGTGTTGAAAAATTGAGATTGGACCACGAGATGTGCCGAGCGTTGGGGGTGCTGTTAGCATAGTATGATACGAAAGACTTTTAAGAATTGTCTCTCCCCTTGTGTTGAAGAAATGAAGTCAGAAGTTGATAAATGCGTTCGTACCTGAACAACGGAGTCGCCTGTGTTTTGTTTTTCCCTGTATTTGCATTTGTATATGTACTGTTGTTATTGATATCATTATGGTTGTGAGTATACAAAATATCTATCTCTTTTGAAATCATTACCCTCTCTCTCTCTCTCTCTCTCTCTCTCTCTCTATCTATCTATCTATCTATCTCTCTGGCCCTGTCAGCTGGGGTTGCAGAATACACCGACTGCATCTCCTCAGAGGGGTAAGATTCTCCCAACGAGTGTCCTGATATGACACTGAACAATCTGATGGTGAGGCTTCAGTAATGCCGGAGCTTTGGGGAATCCGGAGTACCCCTTTGCTGCCAAAGTTCCCAGGTTCACTCTTTCCTAGAGTTGTAGCACTAGATATTTCGTGGTATGCATTGGAAAATAATGCACTCAGTTTCGAATCGTGCTTACGTGAAGGAAATGATGGTTGGATGCGAGCCATGCTCATTTTGAGGAGATACTTGTTGAAAAAAAAAAAGGGGGAAAAGGGCGTTTGCGAACCAATGTTAGTATAGGTTATCAGAAAAAGAAGACAGATGTACAGAAAATTAGCCATTGTACATAAAGATATAAATATACATGTACAGAAAAATTATCAGAAAAGAAAGAGAAGTCTGAGAGAAAATACACGATAATAACTACAGTAAAACAAAGTCATTGCTTAGGAAGAAAAGAGAAAAAGAGAAGTGATTCACGATAGGTGAAATAGACATTTTAAATTTTGGTATGAGCAAAGTTTAAAAAAGCACAAAGAAAAAAAAGGAGTGAAAATAATGAAAAGAACATGAAAACTGAAAAAAGAGAAAAGAAAAAAAGAAAGATTAACGAACAATGAAAAAAGAATAGAGAAAGAAAGAAAAGAACGATACGAACAGTCTCCTTTATTGACTTTTGTTTTTAAGTTTATTTTGTACTGTACGAATGATTTCATTAATTTTTGTTTCGTGTTTTTGGTATTGTTATTACTGAATTTTGGGAGGACATCACAGCACAAGAGAGAGATATATATTAAATGTTTATTACAAATTTGGAAGGAGAAAAGGCACGGAAAAAAAAGAGAAGAAAAATCATTAGATATCGTCATATAACTCTAAATGAATTTTTATCTCTGACAAAATTTGATTTTCAATGGAAGGGAGGTGTATGAACCAATTGCCGTGATGGATGTTTGTATTGATTATTTTATCATCTGGTTTGGTCAGGCCGCGAGTTTTTCAGTTAGCTGTTAAGTTAGTAGAAATTTTTGAGCGGAAATATAAGTCAAATTGGAAAGTTCAAGCGAGTGCACCTCGACCAGTGATCTGTCATTCTACACTGGAAGATCAAATGTAAACAAAATAGATTCATGTCTTTTCACAAGTTTGATTGAGTAAATGAAAAACACGCTAAACATTTAGGGACACGTGTGAGATGACGCAATAACTAAGCGAGATGACATCACACTACCGATATCCTGAATTTAGATATATAAAACATGGCGAATTTTGTCGGTTGTCATTTAGAAATCGGCATTCAGAGAGGTCGGTCGGGGCTGGGATAGGAGTGTTTCTTTGTGTCTCTGTTCATAGACCCTCATATTCTCTCTCTCTCTCTCTCTCTCTCTCTCTCTCTCTCTCTCTCTCTCTCTCTCTCTCTCTCGAGCTACTGTCGACAGTCCGAACATCAAACAGTATATCAGGATAATGAAGCGACAATTTCTATAAATGAAATCGACATATTACTGTTATACCAATAGGTTACAATAAATGATTGTTAATTGTTGACAGAGAGTTCTTGTCTTTGAGTTGCCAACACCCGGGCACCTTTGTTCCTACGAATCATCCTGACATTTAGAAGTTTCGGATGAATTGTGTCATTCCCTATGTTGGGATCTTTCAAACACAGCGTGGACACAGAAGGGATTGATAAACAAACTATCCTGAAACTCATTTGGCACCGTTATTAGGATGAGACCAAAGTACCGTGAAAACTACAGTACCATATTTAGCGCCGTTACTAGAATAAGACCAATCATTATTATTACATTTGGTACCACAAATGTTGTCGTGCACAACCACAGTACTATATTTAGTAACGTACCCTTAGATAAGTGTCCCGACGGTGAAAACCATAGTGTTAGATTTATGCCAGGCCAAGCGATTGTATTATAATTGGTGACCATGCCCAGTAAAATGGTACAGGTAACCTGACCCTGAAAAGCATAGTATTATAGACTATAAGTGTCAAGAAAAGAAAGGACCCGTCAGTATGAAAGATTGTGTAGATGCATCAATTCAACAACTAGAGAAATACTTTAAAAGCAGTAAAGAAAAATTATCCATAGCAACCGGTCACAACAATGGCAACAGAAAAACAGAAAAATATCAAAGTTTAGAAAACAGAAAGGAAAGAATAACAACTATATGGATATTTCAAACGACAAACTGAGAAGATTGCATACGTGATGACCTGGATAGCGCTACGAAAAGAAAACCTCAATTGAGAAACTGAATCTCTTCAAAAATAACACAAAATAGCGCCATAAGGATCAATTACAGGAAAGTCGATTATATGCAACAGAATAGCAAGTGTAGATTATATGGAGACAGAGTGAAACGACTAATCACATAATAAGCGAATGCAGTAAATTAGTACAAAAGAAGTACTAGAACAAGCACGATTGGGTTGGAAAGGTTTCACACTAGGAATTGTGCAAGAGATTGGAATTGTTTTATATTACCAAATGGTATATGCTCACATCAGAATCCATGAAAGAGAATGAGTCGCCTAAAATTCACTAGGATTTTGAGATACTAACGGATTACAAATTCCGGTCAGAAGACCAGACTATGTGTTAATTAAGTTAATTTCTTGTTTGAATATTTTTTCAGGGTCAATCACTTGGATGATTTCGAAAACAAGGATTTTCATTGAGATGTTTAGTTTATCTTTATATATGCAAATATGCGTTACGATATCTTCATAGCCATAGATACAACAAAGATACAAATATTAGGTTGATAGGTACTAATGTGAACAATACTAGATAGATAGATAGATAGATAGATATTGATGTGAACAGATAGATACTGATGAGAACGAAGTGTGTATCCAACTTCAAAGTTGTCAGTTTAGCATTCAACATAGTTATTACGAGTTTTCCATTATTCAAGTCACCTCCAAAATTTCTCTTTTCATATGATGAGAAATAATGTCGTAATAAATGATTGGCAAGATAAAAAGAAAAAAAAATTGACTTATCTTCATGTACAATGATTTATATCTAGAGAGAAAATGGACAGATTTGCTTCTCGTAAATTTCTTCGAAAGCTGTTTTTGTCAATTTACCTCTATTAATGGAAGAGTTATAAAATTTGTATTATTTTTCTTTGTTTCAGTTTCACACGAATTACGCTATTTCAGAAAACGCAATTGAGCAAGGATAATTTTTTCTTTGTTTTTTTCCCTGTTGTCACAAAATTTTTCTGCACAATCCATTGTAGAATTTGTTAATAGTAGAAAATTAAATTATAATAATGTTTTTTAAGGGTTTTCGAAAAGAATTATGAAAATGTTGTATAATCTATGAATTTGATAAGAGTTACTACCATTACAGATTTTTTAATTTACATAATTCAATTTACTCTCTTCGTTGGGTCTTTGATATAGCGGAATGAAGTAGTTGGATTTATTTAACAGTGCATCTTTATGATTTACTTAAGGCCGAAATTTGATTTATTTGCGAATCATAACTATTTATTATTTCAACATTTCGTGCAATCATTTTTTTCAAAATCACACTTTTTATTTGACAATAACGATCATTTGTTTACACTGTTATGCTATATCAAATAATTTTATCAAACAAACAGTTATATGGGTTCAAGTACCTGATAACAACAACCCTTAGTAAACAATTTTAGCTTTAAGAAATGAATAATGAATATTTCGTAGTTTTTTTTGCTGTGTGGCTGTATTTCTTTATATCTCCTCAACATTCTTAAATCTTGCACATAAGATGATTTTTTCGTTTTAGAAACAAGAAAAAAATCCAACGGAATTAGTTGAGGAGATTTTGTCGAGTGTCACACTTGAACAATCCTGTGTTTCGCTAAAACTAGCTGATCGCAAAGTATGGAAACTGCTGATAGAAAAGTAAGTTTAACTTGTACTGACTCATCTCGACACAAAACAAAACAAAACAAAATAAGAATGAAAAATAAAAAAAGGATTTGAAAAAAAAGCTGTTGGTCTTAGTTTTCTAATGTTGTATAGCCATGGCCACTATACATACACATATACAAATGCATGCAGAATCATAAAAACGACACAATAACGACGAGCGACACAGTTCTTTAGAAAAAATACACCTCTCACTTTATTTGAAAGGGTTCGAAAGGGTAACTAAAGGTTTTACTGTGTGAGAGGTGAGTTGGAGGCTGAACAGAGCTGCAACATATTGACCCTTGCTCTTATAGCCATAACAGCGTTTCTTTCCCGTTCTCCTGGGCTGCTCAACCGGGGACCTGGGGGCCCAGCATCTCTGGGACATACTCCTCATTCCAGCATCTTCTCTCCAACTGACTGAACTTCCTGTGCACCGAGTTATATAATAATTTGACGTCCATTCTTCTTCCTGCGAGCGTCACAATTTCGCACTCAATTCAACCCGTCCACGGTCAAGGTTTTATCCTGATATTCCTCGACCGTATGCACCTGTTATTTACACAGGTGCATTTCCTATCTTGACAGCTTGGCCGGGGTCAATATGTTACACTAAACGGTTTTAAATTTTAACCACCTACGTTTCAATTTCGTGCGATTCTTCACCGGGTTTTCTTTTTTTTATATCATTTTAGTCAGAGAAGATGTTTTTATTCAAATCATATAACTGTCACCCCCATGGGTGAAAAGGGGTTTATCTTACACAAGATATTATTCTGTACTTGATGATGAGATTCCAGTTCTGGAAAGTCTGAAGTAACTCTTCAGTTCTATTACTTCCAGGACCACTCCAACCCAATGAGGTTGTTTATGTTTGGGTATCACCTATGAGTAAAACAGAGCTGTTTAAAAATTATTCGTTTTCGATTGGAATTGCTTTAAGAATAGATACTTGAAAGTATATTTGTTTACTAAGGATTATTATTAGTTACTAGAATCCACATAAACCGTTTACAAACAAATGGTTACAATCAAATAGAAATAATTTCATGAAACTACATAATTATTGCCATTTGATAAAAATACATGAAACCAAATTATTTGTATTACAGAGGAATACTTAATATGTAACTGTGTGCAAAAACTCTTTTAAGAAACATTTATACAAAAATGTGAATATAAATGCCGAAAAAAACCTATTCCCTAACCTCTAAACAATAAGATAACCCTATACTGGTTGACATACCATTAAAATCAGTCAATCAATGTGTTCGATGACGATGATGGCCCAACTCCTTTCTCTCACGTTTGCTAGTTCTCTGTAAGAAAGACATGTCTGGATAGGAAGTCAATCTAAATCTTGTGCACATCTTATTTATTCTATTGACGTCCTTCCTACAGAATACTAGTGTACATCGGGAAGTGGTTCAATTGATGGAAAAGTTATACGCGCCCATTATCGGTGCTTGAAAAGCAAATTATCTCCTGGCCAAACTATTTTCCTAGTGTCATCAGATCACATGATTTCTTGAACTTATGACAGCCATGGATTCAAATCACCTCTGTTTGGTTTGGTTTCTTTGTTTAATGGCATATCAACCTTTGTAGGTTATTTAATGCCGAAGCTATTCTCCGAGAAGAACGGTAGTGGCACTATTTAACCCATAGCTGGGAGGATAAGGGGGTTCATACCTTTCCCAAGGGTATTTGCCCGACAGTGAACGTAACAGTGCGACTGGAATACGAACTCGCTTACTACGAATCTGCAGTCCATCGCTTTAACCATTACGCCACGAGGACACCCCCAAATCACCTCTGTGTCCAACTCAGACTAGGTGACTGTCTACGATACTTTCCCATCTATTTAACTGTTTAGAATTTATTTGAATAACCTTCACTTTGTGCCAATGATAAATCTCACTAATCAGTTACAAAAAATCAATCAATTGTTCTTAAAAGATATCAATGTTGAGTCATTTAAATGTCGCGCAGGGGTTAAAAGCTAAACTTTTCGGACCATTATTAGTAAGTTTGGAGGTCTACACTTTTGACATCTCATCAAATTAAGAAACACGTTAGTTTGCGGCATGCTAATCTCGTGACCATAACAGTTCAAGCTATGCTATGTAACTGCTGTAGTTGGTAGTATCATGGTTGGTGGTGCGCTGATACGTTCTGCATTGCTTCACTTAATGTGTGATTTGAAAGCCATACAGATCAACGTGCAGTGTTGTCTACTTCAGAAAATTAGGATTTAGTAGTTCAAACTTGATCATAATGGCTCAGTAACAACCAAAAAGATTTATTCGCCGAAAGGTGAAGGCCCGGTTAATTATAGAACAGTAACCAGATTGTTGAGGAAATTTCATTTGGGTTACAAGAACCTCGACGATTAGGCAAGGGCAGGTAGGCCTAACACTGTAAATATATATTCTCATACAGACAATCTGGAGAGTAGTACTGGTAGAGTATCAGGTGAACTTCACGTATCACTGACTTGTGTGATTCGTCTTCTTCATGACCTCGACAAAAACATATGGAGTTGTTTAATTATACCTCACGTTAACAAAATATTGCAAAACTTTTCATTCACCCGACTACTTGAAACTTTACAACAGAATGCAAATTATTCATATTAGTTGGTTGGTTTGTTGTTTTGTTTTACGGTGTATCAACCCTTTTCGGGTCATTAAGTCATTTCGATAAAAATTTCAAATAATTCAGTTTAATATAAGTCGAGTCAAATGTCAAAACAGTTCTATTTCAAACAATTCAGTTTAGCATTAGTACATTTTTTGTTTAAACACAGTTGAATGGAAAACAGCTAATTTTACACAATTCAGTTTTGTGTAATTACAGTTTAGTTCTATTTGACCCATAGATAGGACCCTATCAGGTGCTACCACACCAGGCCAGGGTGGACCTGAGAGCGATGGCAATAAAGGGGTACTCTGCATTCCCCAAAGCTCCTGCATTACTGGAACTTCATCATCAGATTGTTTAATGTCATATCCAGAACACTTGTTGAGTGGGTGGGTCTTACTCATCTGCAGAGATGCAGTTCGTGTATTCAGCCATTTTCATATTAGACGAGAATACTTGAGATATAACTGTGCAAAAAATCTTTAGCAATTACACAAAACATATAAATATGAACATACAATGAAAGTAATTCTCTAACTACTCGGGATAAAATAACCCTATACGGGCTGCCATCAATGAATCAATTGTTCTTAACAAATGTCAAGCAGTGATTAGCATTTAAACTTCTCAAAGAATTTTCCTCGAGAGTTTGTTCGTCAATAATTCTAACATTATGCCAAATTATGCAACACTTTCTGGTGATACCACACCAGTTTAGTGTGGACCTGGGAGCAATGACAAAGAAGGGGTAATCTGCATTCCCCAAAGCTCCAGCATTACTGGAGCCTCACCATTTTCTGTTATATCCAGGAAAATCGTTGTGAGGGGGGTCTTACCTCTCATCAGAAATGCAGCCCCAATCGATTGGGCATAAAAAAGCAAGATTGAATCTACATCAGAATGCTATACATTGTTTTGAATAAATCCTGGAAGAAACACACAAGAAAACAGCAGCTGTATGGCCACATGCCAATCATCTAACAGATTATCCAAATAAAGCAAACAAGACATGTTGGGCAGTGTTGGTGAAGTAAGAACGAACTCATCAGCGACGATCTCTTATGAACACCCACACATGGACACACCAGTGTTGGTCGATCAGGAATGACTAACATACATCAGTTCTGTTCGGACGCTAGATGCTGTCTAAAAGACCTACCACGATCGATGGACGATAGGGACGTATAGCAAAAGACAGTCTTGGGAACTCCTTGCTGTCAGAGTGGTATGATGATAATAATAATGATGCCATACACTCAAAATATAACACTATATTTGTTTCACTAGTTTTGATTTATATGTGGTCATTTCTTTATTAAATGAAGAAAAAAAATCAGAATTAGCCAAGCCTGTTTAGATTTCACAACTCATGCTGATTAATTGGTTGGTTCTATTTTCTTTCTTTCTGCCTTTAACGGCCTCGTATCTGCTGCAGAGAACCAGCTGTGTTCTCTGACAAGTTGAGTATAAAACTGTTTAATCACCAGCAGTGAGAGACCTTGGCCTTAAAGGGCAAAGAAAAATCTATTGAAGGTGAAAAAAAAAAGAAGTATTAAAACGATTAAAAAAATGAGCAAAGTGTTATTGAAAATAAAAATGAAAAGTGTCTGTGTGGAGGGAGTCATGACGAGAATTAATTGGGATTTTGATTTACAACTTCTTAAATCTGTTAGTAGTCAAATTATTTTCAGTCTTTTTATCTATTTCTCCTAGAACGTAAGTTTGGATCTATCTGTCTTTTTTTCCCTACCCAGCTCTAGTTCTATCAATCTATCTACCACAGTCTGTTCATTTCTATCAGTATATCAACCTCCATTAATTTCATACCTTATCTAATCTTTACTGCATAGCTCTCTAATATCTATCGATTCACATCAATTTATCCATGAATCTTTCTCTTTCTCTCTCTCTCTCTCTCTCTCTCTATATATATATATATATATATATATATATATATATATCATCATCAAGTCACACTGACAGCACAGAGTTCTCTACTTCTCTATCATCCGTCCCTTCCGACAGGTCTTCTCGACTGCATGTTGTGTCCTAACAGACCTGATGTAAATAAGTCATTGTTGGTCTGCTAACATCGGCTCGTCTATTTGTTGGAGTCCATAAGAAAACGTCGTTTATAAGTTCGTCTTTGCTACTTTAGCAGTCTTCCACATGCTTTGTTCGTCTTACTTGAATGGTTTATGAAACGGGAGGCAAGTTTCCGTACAGCTGTTGATTTGTGTGGTGTTGCTTCCTAGATTTGTTCAAGACAGCACGTAGGATCTTGGGTCGTTCCCATCTGGCTTTTTTCTCCCTGTATTTTGTTTGAGTCCATGTCGTATTATCCATATAGTAGTATGGACACAGCTACAGCTTGTTTTATTTTATCTGATGGATCAGACTTCTAAACAGTAAATAGTATTCCACGCCTTCGCTAGGCATTTGCTGATATCCCTTTCAGTAGATGAGATGTTGTTGCTGAAGTATGTGAACTAGTCCGCTAATTTTTCAGGCTTGTCACTTTTAATGACGATGGCTCCTTTTTGTTTAAAACTCATGAACCCTGTTTCATTTGTTTTCATTTAGAGGCCAATGCCTTCTGCTGCTTTTTCTATACAATGAAGTTGAGATTATACTTTGGTTGGTGTATTTACGAGAAGCGCTAGATCATCTGCGTAGTCTACGTCTGTCATAGTTTTGTGGAATATCCTCATCTTGCCTTTTATTTTTAATGAGAAACATTTTCTTTTATTAGATCTTTTGAAGTCCAAAGTACGTAGGCCAGCCAAAGTATACATCAATATGGTGTAATGTATTTCCTTGCAAGACTCCCACGAAGTCGAAGAAGTATGTGTCTCCATCAGGCGAGCGGACCATTGTTTTCACGTTCTTGTTTAAGCATAATGGTAATAGTTTCTTTGGGAAAATCACATGCAAAAAATATTTGCACCATAATTCCTCTGTGTATAGAATCGAATACTTTGGAGAAATCGACGAGCAGAAATATTGCCCCGAGATTCTTTTCCAAATCTCTTTCGATGATTCGACAGATTGGTTGTGAAGCGATTTCTTCGAAAGTCGTTCTTAATTTTCATGATTTCGGGTTTGATACGACTGGGAAGCTGGACATTATAAACGATAGCAGTTAATCAGCGTTATGCCTCTAGTTTCAGCGCGTTGGTTCTTACTGGATTTCTTTTATGAAGAATCCATGCTTTTTTAAGTTATCTCGTTTTTTCATAACTTCAAGAGACTCCCATAGAGCTTTACATTTGCCTCTTGGTTTGGTTGATATGCACTCTGCTGCTGCTTACATGTGGGCTGTAGTGAGGTTTTCATATTTCTCGTTTGAAGTATATGTTTCAGATATCTCCTGAAGTTTCTTACAGTTGCCGTATATTTATTGCTAATATCTCTCTGGGTTACTGAGGGCCAGTCATAGCATGGGATTTTGATTGCTTGTTTGTCATTTCTGCATTGACTCAGGTGTATCTTTGCTGCGATGATTATATCATCAAAAGATATTCTTTCAAAAGAGGAGTATGCCTTACAGTTCTGAGTCTTTTTCTATCTATCTATCTATCTATCTATCTATCTATCTATCTATCTATCTTTTTCCCGACGACCATTTCCCTTACATAAGCCTCCTCATTAGCAAAGTGGATACAGTGTTCGCGAATGGCCCGGCAGATCGGAGTCGAAGCCCAAGTCAAGTCATAACAAAGAATCAAAAAATGGTTCTGGATGCCTCCTTCCTTAACACACACAATTATAAGGTACGTATCAAGGGTAAAGTGGAGCAATCCAGGGAAAGAAGTAGCTCTCTCGACAACACCTCGGTGTAGTAGCTATTGAAAAAAGAGCCTTATGGCCGCCCTCGACCACGACTTTACTCTCCAACAACTTTACTCTCTCTCTATATATATATATATATGTGTATATATATATTAATGAAACTTTCTAATTTTATCTCATCCCTCTTTAATTTCAGTCTATCTAATTATCTATCTATTTCTATCCCCCTCTCTCCCCCAATATATATATATATATATATATATATATATATGTATATATCGATTTCAGTATTTATCTGCTTCTCTCTCTCTCTTTCTCTCTCTCTCTCTCTCTCCCTCTCTCTCGTTATATATCTGTCTATCTATCGACTGATGATACTGTACAACACTATCTATCTATCTATCTATCTATCCGTTTCCCTATCTATCTGTCTGTCTATCTATCTTATTCCCTTCTATTTATTCAAATCTTGTTAAAAAAGATTAAGACAGAAGTTGCATTTACTCTGGCAGGAATGTAGAAGGAATTAAAATGTTTATTTTCTTCAAATTGGTTCCCTTGGAATTCAAAACGCTTATTCCAGCCTGTTTCCTTTCTATGATTTTGTTGCTGAGCTCTTACCATTCTTTAGAGATGCAACACCAGACAACAGGGTGTACTCAGCATTTCGTGTGAATTTCAGTTTGTGTTCGGGTTTTTGAAGAAGAATTTCAACGGAAAATATTGCTTTTTCTGCGGTTAATAATGCTGTTTATAACTTTAATAAATTTGACAAAATTTGCCTAAGACCTGTGACTGATGGAGACACTGTAACACGATACTTGTGGTTTTATGTCTGATAGATAGATAGATAGATAGATAGATAGATAGATAGATAAATGAATTGTCTTACATACATAAATAAATACTTTGTGTGATAAAAAGTATCGACATTTACAAATTTCGAAAGAGTCTAAAATTGAATGAAGACGGGTTGAGCAAATTATTTGCAGAAAAACATTTCTTACACAGTACATTTCTGCAATGCTAAATGCAGCTTCATTGCTAATATTTTTTCAAAAGAACTCCTATAAATAGACAAGAATTCGATAGATATATATTAGAAAGAGATGAAATATAATTAGCTAGAGATGGAGATGAACAGATTGATATATACGAGGTGCCTTCAGTAAGTTTTCAGACTTTTTTGTACAGGCATTTAAAATTGTCGTAGACTCTTGAAAATTCAGTATCTTATTGCTATACATCTTATGAGATGACAGATTAATTTTATGATTTCAGGTTGAAATGAACAGCTACAGCAGGAATTGGAATACACCCAAGTAAAGCCTGATTGTCACAGCTGGTGAATTTCAAAAATGCAATCTGGACGTGACGACACTTTAGAAGAACGATATGCAATAAAATTCTGTTTTAAACTTGGAAAAATACCACAGAAACGTATGGAACGCTTCAGACTGCTTTTCGACCATCTTGCATGAATCGAGCATGAGTTTTTGAGTGGCATAAGAGATTCAAGGAAGGCAGGGAGTCTGTGAGGGATGATGAGAGGTGTGGGAGGAGTAAGAATGTCAGAACACCAGAGTTGATTGGCCAAATAAAGAATTTCATGGAAAAGGACCGTCGTGTGTCAATAGAGACAATAAGTGCACAGTTTGATATCAGTGTGGGAACTGTTCACACAATTATTCGCGAAGAACTGAGGATGCGGAAGATTTGCGTGAAGTTTGCGTGAAGATCAGAAAGAAAGACGTTGTCATGACAGCAGGGAGATAGTCGCGCTGATCAATTCAGATCTCGCAGTTCTTGATGATCTGGTGATCTGCGATGAAAACTGGATCTACTACTATGACCGAGAGACCAAGAGACAGAATTCCCAGTGGAAGCATGCTGGCTCTCCCAGACCCAAGAAGGCCAGACAGAGCAAATCCACCCACAAACTTTTGATTATCCTTTTTTTTTTTTTTTTTTTGACAGCACTGGCATGATCTACATGCACTGGGTTCCCACTGGACAGACAGTCAACAAGGAATGATATGTTGAGGTTTTAAGGGAGTTCAGGGAGAGATTCCGTCGGGAGAGGTCAGCTCTCTTCAAATCGGTTCAGTGGCATTTCCAGCAGGACAATGCACCAGTCCATAACTCCATCCTTGTCACAGACTATTTGACCAAGATGGGCATCAAGACAGTTCCGCACCCTTTCTGTAGTCCAGACCTTGCCCACTATGACTTTTCGATATTCCCTTAGCTCAAGGAAAAACTTAGAGGCTGTCGTTATGCGACAATTAAGGAGATGAAAGAAGCTGTGACGAAGGTAATTGACACGCTCACACGAGAAGACTTCAATGAGGCCTTCCAGAAGTTGTTGGAACTGTACAACAAGTGCATTGCAGCTGCAGTAGATTTCTTCGAAGGGGACTAGAGTTTCATGTGTGTACCATCAATAAAAGTGCCCATACGAAAACAGTCTGGAAACTTATTTAGTGATCCTTTTATGTATCTGTATGTGTATATATATGTATATATATATATATGCATGAATATAGATATATATATATATATATATATATATATGTGTGTGTGTGTGTGTGTGTGTGTATATATATACATATACATATATATATATATATATATATATATATATAGAGAGAGAGAGAGAGACATATGATATAAAGATCAGATAGAAAGATTAACTGAATATAGATATGAACTTTTAATGTACATATATGTATATCAATTTAGAAATATTAGGGTTAATAAGTTGCAATATCCCATACTTTAAAAAATTTGGTTTCGTCGTTTATAGATAGACAGATAGATAGATAGATAGAATATGATTGTTTAAAGATAATATATGACGTTTATTTTTTAATAAAATTTTGAACACTAATTATATTACGAAAATTTGAAACAGAACGCCACAATTGGAAATAGAATGTTTAACCCTTCCTCGTTTTTTTTGTTTCATTTAACAATTCATACGCTCTCATGAAGTTTTAGTGATTTCACATTTCAAAACAGTTACGTTTGCGTTGACAAATAATTTAAACTATAAATTAACTCACTCTCTAAACACCTTTTGTTTTTTTTTTATATTTGTACATTTTTGTTGGGTTCTATGAAAAACTACTCTTTGACAGGTTTCCCAAGCCTTATATTTGATCATGTTACCTGGACGATACTTTTGCCAGTTTATGTTCACGCAATGATGCTTTGTTGTTCTTCCAGCGGTTGGATGATTTATATCCTTCTTTAACCTTCCCTATGAATGAAGAGATGGATAATAAATTACCATTCTTGGATCTATTGGATGAACGACGTTCATTTGCTTTCGTTACTAGTATATATAGAAAGCATACGTTTACAGGCTGGTATTTGAGTTGGGATGCTTTTGCTCCTAAGTCTAGGAAGGTTAACCTGATCAAATGTCTCACATTCAGGGCTCTTAAGGTTTGTTCGGATAAAAGATTAAAAGTGATTTTGAACAGATTAAAGATTTATTTTTGGGTATCGGGTATCCTGAGGAAATCATTGTTGACACCATTAACAAAACTGTAAATAAGTTTAGGAATAACATCAAGCTATTTGGCGTTTCTAAATGTCCAGTTTATGTTAGACTTCCTTGGATTGGATCTCCTTGCCAGTTGATTGCCGATAATGCGGCTATGGTTCGAACCATCATACAATACGAGCTGCATTTCGCTCTTTTCATAAGAATGTGCTCCCAATCTTTCAACAAAGCAATTTGATTTATAAATTTCAATGTTGCTGAAATGCCACATATATAGGGCGTACTTCCAAATGTCTTGGGGTTAGAGTCAAACAGCATGTTCCTAGAGATATTCATAACAGCACAGCATCCAGGCATTCAAAATTGCTCGATTCTGTCATCTGTGAGCATCTGAATGCTATAAATAGTCGTGCGATTAATTATAACGATTAATGCTTTGGTGTCTTGCATAGAGCCAGGACAAAACAACATTTAGTTGTCCTGTAGGCCCTTTACATTCTATTTCAAAGGTCAACTTTGTGCAAGCAAAAGCCTAAGCACTCTTTGAATTTACTGGGAGACAATTGTTGCTTGATTCAGGGCGGTTTTTAATTTTTTTTCCCCTCCACCTTAGTCTTGCTGTTATTTTCATTTTTCACCCCCACCATTTTTTATTGATTCTATTTACATTGTTTTAAACGACTTCTGATGTTGTCGCTTGACAAATGTCAGATGAAAGGCCCCTTGCGATTCCTATAAATTTTTTTCCATATATTGCAATCTCCCTATTTGCATATGCCCCTTAGCATTTGCCTCTTTAAATTTGTATGTACCAATAATTCATATATATATATATATATATATATATATATATAGATGTGTGTGTGTGTGTGTGTGTGTGTGTGTGTGTGTGTGTGTGTGTGTGTGTGTGTGTATCATCATCATTATCATCGTCATATTCAAGTCTTGCTGATACTATGAATTCCTTATACTTACTCACCATTGCCTTCCTATCGGCCATCGATATAAAATTAAATTAAAATCCCAGAGAATTTTTGTTTTTTCCGGGAAGATTCTAGTTCGTGTATATATCATTTGTGTGTATGGCCAAAATTTTGGCTACTCAAAGAATTCCCAATAAATCACTTCTCGAAGTATTCCCATTAGAGTACTTCTTGTACACTTTCTGGGCCAGTTTGTTACATTCGATTATTATATGGTTAACTCTCTCTCTCTCTCTCCCTCTCTCTCTCTCTTCCCCCCTCTCTCTCTCTCACTCTCTCTCTCTTTCCACATTTCCCACACTTACTATCCTCTTGGGCCCTACCTATTATTTTACATAATTAGTTATTTTGGACTTTATTCTTGGCTGGTAATAATAATAATATTCTGGGTCAGTAATACAACTACGAACAATAATATAGACATACACTTAGATCTTGGAAGAGAACTGAAAAAACTGTGGGCCAGGAAGATGGCTGTGATACCAGTTCTAGTTGAGGTGGTAGGAACAGTTGCCAAAAGCTTGGAAAATAGATTGCAGTAATCTGTGATCAAAGGAAGGATCGAGACCATACAAATTATAACATTTTTAATTCGGCTAGAATACTCAGAAGAGTCATAGAGACCTAAAGAATCTTCCTATCTCTCACTCTCCAGTGAAAGACTACCAGCGTCAGCGTTATTATAATAATATTAATAATGCAACGACTTGCAGACTAAATGAAAAAGCACGGAACGAGGACAGATCATTGCCAGCAGAAACAATGCAGACAAAACGAGGATTAACAGAACAAAAACAACTAGAAAACAAAATGGGAAGAAAAACAAATGTATGATTACTTGAAACGACCAACAAGCGAAATCTCAAACGAAAAAAATTGAACGTGGCTAAGGAAGGTAAACCTTAAGAGAGAAATCGAGTCTCTTCTAATAGCTGCACAAAACAACGATCAATTTTATCAATGTAAGAAGAGAAAGGACGCAACAAAATAGCAGATGTAGGTGATGTGGTGATTAAGACGAAAAGATCAATCAAATAATAAGCGAATGCAGCAAATTAGCACAGAAAGAGTATAAAACTAGACACGATTGGGTGAAAAGGTGATCCACTGGGAATTGTGCAAGAAATTCCAATTTGACCATACGAACATATGGTATATGCACAAGCCGGAATCTGTCCAGGAGAACGTGACGCACAAACTCCTCTGGGATTTCGAGATACAAACGGGTCACCTAATATCGGCCATACGACAACACCTAATGATAGTCAAATAAAAAAAAATAGAGAACCTGCAGAATTGTGAACTTTGACGTCCCAGTAGACCGCAGAGTAAAAGTGAAAGAAAGCGAAGAGAAAGATAAATACCTGGACCTTACTTAGGAACTGAAAAAAAAACTATGGAACGTGAGTGACGGTAATACCAATTGTAATTGGTGTGTTCGGTTCAGTCACTAAAGGATCGGCAAAAGCTCTAAAGGAATTGGAAATAAGAATATGGGTGGATACAATCCAAACAACAACACTGTTAAGATCAGTCAGAATACTGAGAAGAGTCCTGGAGACTTGAGGAGACGTGTTGTCACTCAGGCTCCAGTGAAAGATCATAACCGTATTGTGGAAAGCTCTCAAAGAAGTACAATTCTTCTTCTTCTTCTTCTTCTTCTTCTTCTTCTTCTTCTTATTATTATTATTATTATTATTATTATTATTATTATTATTATTATTATTAATGTATTTCTTGCGACTTTTTAATGCCACAGCTAGCTGATGGTCTTCTACTTTGACAGTTAGTCTCCTCAGGTCTTCAAAGATATCTAGGACTCTGCTCGGTATTCTGGCCGCTCTTATAGTTTGGATTCATGTTCCGATTTCCATCTCTTCCAGCTCCCTTTTCAAACCTTTCGGGACCGTTCACTGAGCGCCAGTTACAATTAGTATCACCATTACTCACATGTTCCACAGCTTTCTTCTCTAGTGAGATTCAAATAATCATTACCTATATGTATTTTCTCTTAATTATTTTCTCTTTTTCATCATGTTTTCGTAAGAGGATGAGCAACCTTGATCTTATTCAAAGAAAATTAAAAAAAAAAACAACTTCCGGCCAAACTTTTGTGAAGGTTAGACTGTTTTGTCCACAACGGAAGCAGTATCATAAAAAAAAAACTAATTAGCAACGACACGCTGAGAAAAATAATTAAAACAGAAAAAAAGAAAATTTAAAAAAATAAATAAATTAAAAATTATTTTACTCGTTGCGATTTTTTTTGTAACAGTTTTAACCGCCAGTTTTTCTTTGAAGTCTAAGTGACAGTAAATCTCAAGTTTTCTGGATTCTTCTGAGTATTCTAGTTAATTCTAACAGTGCTGTGGCCTGGATGATCTCGAGTCTTCCTTTCATCTCTCGTTCTTCCCGTCCCTTTTCCATCTTCTTCCAAAGGTTCTACTACGAATAATATCTCTCTCGCGTTCATGTTCCGCAGTTTTTTCAGCTCTCTAGCAAGATCCACGTATTTGTTCTTCTCTCCGTCTTTCTTCGCTTTTACTCTGTGGTCTACTGAAACAAAAAATCCATTAGATCACAAGTAATTTTTTCGTATCATCAATGTAGAGGTGTTTGTTCCCAGGCGTTTTTACTTCGAGTTGTGTTTACTAATTGAATTTTTTTCTTTGACTTCTTGTGTGTTTTCTAACTGTAGCATCCAACCTGTCCCAGCGTCTAAGTATTTCTTTAATCCTAATGTGGTTATATTGTAGGTCTATTCAAGTTGAAGTTAGTCTCTCCCACCGTTTTCTCTTTTGATGTTGAGACATTTTACATCTGCTCTTGGGTGATGCATTCCGTGACCGGTTATTAGTTTCCTAACTTTAGTGTCCATCTTTTTTTTCTTCTTTTTTTTTAACTAACATCCAGTTTATTATATTAAATCTGTATTCTATAACTTCATTCTTTGTATCCAATTCCGGTATGGATATGGTTCTTATGACTGAATACAATTCTTTTCTTATTTTTTCCTCATTTATAGTAAGATTAATACCATTCCCTTTATTTATTCCTACATATTCATTGGTCCTTCTTATGTTCTCACTCTGTAATTTTCGTGTTTAAATCGAGTGATGTTTTAGACTTTATATAATAATATTTTACTCTTTACACAGTTTTTCCCAACAGTGCTAGCCAACAGTCTCTCACTGGAGTTTGAGTGACAGCAAGTTTCCTTAAGTCACCAGGACTCTTCTCAGTATTCTGGTCGATCTCAACGATGCCGTAGTTTTGATGGTCTCAGTTAGACCTCTTATTTCCAATTCCTCTTGTCCATGCACCAATCCTATGGTGATTGTACCGAGCGCACCAATAACAATTGGTAGCACCATCACTCTCATATCCCACAGTTTTTCCAGTTCCCAAGCAAGGTCCAGGTACTTTTTCGCTTTCTTTCAGTTTTACTCAGCAGTCTTCCGGAACGGCAAAGTTAACTATTTGGGAGATTCTCATTTCTATTTTTTGTTGTTGTTGTTGTTGTTGTTGATTATCACTTGGTCTGGTTGTCTGGCCAAGATTAATTGATCCGTTTTGTATCACAAAATCCCAAAGGAGTTTGAGCGTTTCATTTTCCTTTATATGCACAACCAAGAATGGGTTGTGCATATACCATTTGTTCGTATGGTCAAATTTAAATTTCTTGCACAATTCCCAGTGGATCACCTTTCTATCCAGTCGTGTATAGTCATATTCTTTCTGTGCTAACTTGCTGGATTCGCTTATTATGTGATTGATCGTTTCGTCTTAATCACCGCATAACCTATATCTGCTATTTTATTTTGTCTTATCAATTCTTTCATTGATATAATTGGTCCTGATGGTGTTGTTTTTTGCTGCTATTTTAAGAGACTCGGTTTGTCTCTAAAGGTTTCCCTTTCTTAGCCATGTCTAATTTCTTTCGTGTGAGATTTTGCTTGTTGGTCGTTTCAAGTACTCATACATTTGTTTTTCTTCCCATTTTGTTTTCTAGTTATTTTTGTAATGTTGATCCTCGTGTTGTCTGTATTGTCTCTGGTGGCTCGAATTATTCTTCTTTCGTGCTTTTTTTGTAGTCTCCGTGTCCTTGTATTGTTGCATCACCGGTATTCTCATTGGCATGTCCTCTTCCCTCTCCTTTTCTTGACACATGTACTCTATCAAGGTCATCTCTGGAATGGAAGTGCGTATGCATCATAATTAGTTTTCTTGTTCTCTGGTCCAAGTTCTTCCATCGACCACTTGAAGAATGGTCCCGGATATCTAACGAAGGAGACAGCCCAGATGTTTATTCCTCTCATGAGGTTCCTGCAATTTAATTTGGTCTCGAGTAGTTTCGTCGTCCTCTTGAGAGACTCTTCTTTTTTCTTCTTCTTTTATCTCCACTTGTTTGATGGTGTTCGCTTCCAATATTCCCAAGTACTCGTAAATTTCCTTTTCTCCGAACGTTCTGATTTTTTCTTGATTTGGTAGTTCCATTCCTTCCGACATTTTTCTTCCCGCTTTTTCTTATTAGTATGGCGTAATTTTTCCATGCCAGATTCCATCCCTATGTCCTGACTCTATATTCTCACTGCCTGTATTAGGGTTTCCAATTCTTTTTCGTTTTTGGCAAATAGTTGGATGTCGTCCATATACTTAAGGCAATTGACCTTTTCTTTCTATTTTCTTGCATCTTAATGTAATTGTTATTATCATCAATATATCACCCCTTGTAAGTTTATCACACCAGTATTACTCGGTGGTCTCTCACTGGGGTCTGAGATGCAGCAAGTCTCTTCAGGTCTCCAGAACTCTTTGGAATATTCTGATCGATCTCATCAGTTCTGTGGTCTGTATTAGCCGATTCTATTTTTAACTTCTCATTCCTTCAGTCTTATTCCAAAACCCTTTGGGATCGTCCTATGCGCACCAATTACAAGTGGTATCACAAACACATTCACTTTTAAGCAAATAACTAAATAAGGGTAATTAAATCAGTGCTTTCATCTTTTAATGAATAAATATTGAAAATTCAATTAAAATAGAATAAAAATAATTTGTTAAGTTTCAGAAGATTCTATTATTTTTATAAAATTAAGGACAAACTTTCAAAATAAGCATACTTCGTTTCTTTTTTTTAACCCACCCTCCTTCTCTCTCTCTCTCTCTATATATATATATATATATAATGTTTTTCTTTCCTTATCCTTTCTTCCCCAGTTTCTTTGTTTTTCTTCTTTTCATTGAATGATAAAAGTTTATAGATAGTGGCCTAGCTTTTTCTTTCTTTCTTTCGTTCTTTCTTTCTTTCTTTCTTATATCCAACTTCTATTTTTCTCTGACGTGTAGCATGTTCTTTTTTTCTTTCTTTCTTCACAATCAAAACAGAATTTTCAATTATTTCTTTGGGGTGATGACAGGGCGTTACTTTTGACCACATAACGCCCATGTATTATTCGAATAATAGTATGGATTGTTTTTGTCATTATCTTTTGACGCTAATTATCTGAGAGATTAAGAGATTACAATTCTTCTGAAACTGTCTGCAATGTCACCAGTATTTTGTTCAACTTGAATTATCGTCTTGTGTATCTTGTCGTGGTGTAATTAATTGCTACTGAGTTCAAGTCAAACTAATTGCCTCATATATCTGAGGTAAGTTTACTGACTGATGACTTTGATTATTATCTATTTTATCCCACATTTCCTGTCTGTCTTTCTGCGTGTATCAAAAAGGTAAACGAAATCCTTTGCAAATGCACCAATATTGATGAAATTGGTCATACGTACACTGTTCACTTTAAGAAGTTTTTTTAATGGTATCTTTATTTGAGAAGACCACCATCGTCCCAATAGTGCTTAACACACACGTACACATATCCGATAAAATGGAACGGGATTTCTTCCAAACTGTATCTGTGTCCATATTACTCAATGGATGCACCACACGAACTCAAACAAAATGCATAGAGAAAAAGCTAGATGAGAACTAGGCAAGAATGCTACGCTGTTTTAAAGAAATCCTGGAAGCAGCAACCCACCACAAAGCAGCTGCACAGCCGCTTACCATTCATTTCACAGGCCATTCGAAGAACACAAGCCACACATTTAGGGTATTAATGGAGAAGCATGCGTAAGTGACGTTTTCTTATGGACTCCTGCATATGGATGTGCGAGAGTTAGCCTACCAGCCAAGACTTAATTATATCAGCTCTGTGCGGACTCAAGATACAGCCTAGAAGACCTGCCTGGGCAGATGGATGATAGGGATGGATGACGAGTGGGAGAATCAGGGAAATCCGTGCTTACAGCGCAACTTGACGATATATATATATATATATATAGCTTCTAATATGTTCTAATTATTATTTATAGAATCTGTAGTATCAGAAAAGGGTACCGAATTAATAGTTTTATCAAAAACCAAAAAAACCCTATTGCCTTTGCCACAACCTCAAAGACTTTAATTAGCGGTGAAAAACAATAAATCAGACACTGAAGTATATTTTTTTAGATGGAATAAGTTTAATTAGTAATGGAAAACCATAAATCTGACAAACACAATGAAGTATATTTTTTTAGATGGAATAAGTTTAATTAGTAATGGAAAACCATAAATCTGACAAACACAATGACGTATATTTTTTTAGATGGAATAAGTTTAATTAGTAATGAAAAACAATAAATCAGACAATGACGTATATTTTCTTAGATGGAATGAGTTTAATTAGTAATGGAAAACAATAAATCTGACAAACACAATGACGTATATTTTTTAAGATGGAATAAGTTTAATTAGCAATAACAAACAATAAATCAGACAAACACAATGACGAATATTTTTTTTTACATGGAATAAGTTTAATTAGCAAGGAAAAACAATAAACCAGACAATGACGTATATTTTCTTAGATGGAATAAGTTTCTCTCATTTCATTATCTCTTTGTTTTTATCAGTCAATCTTTTAAAATTGAAGTGCGTTTCGAGGAAGAAAGGGACGGGATAGCAAAACGTCATTGAGTAAGCTGCAACAAAATTCTTTTACTTTTTTTCTTTCATGTCTCTTTTTTTTATTCTTTGGAATCGGTAACGTATTCTCTGTATCCTTGCTCTCTTGTCAACCTACGATTTGTTCTCTGTTTTGACGAATGCAATGAATTAAGCCAAAGTATAAATAATTCATGAGCGAAAAATTCGAAGGACGAATTTTATTTGTTTTGACATTGAATTCTTTGTTCAATTACAACAGGATTAATTACTTGAACTGCGGGCAAAGTAAATTGCTCAAAGATATGGACGTACACTTTAATCACAACTGAGACACACACATATTTAATCATCTTAGACACGGGCGTATATGGAAAATTAGTAAATAGAGTCCTATGATCTTTCCGGATAAACACATCACAACGCTGGATAAGGAACAGTGTATATAAGGTATGGCGCACATGAAATTAGCATGCACGAAATCTTCATCGAATCATAGAATATATATATATATATATATATATATATGTGTGTGTGTGTGTGTGTGTGTGTGTGTGTGTGTGTGTGTTTGCGAAACCCTCCGCCAAGGGTAGGATGTAAGACAAGGTCAATTTTTGAAACGGAATACAGCTAGTTTGTATTTAGAGTTTTTCCTTTTTTCAGGCTAGTTGCTTTAACAATGCTAAAAACCGGGTCTGATCTACTATTTACTCAGAGATTGAGAGAAACGGATGGTTTCATGCCTTTCGCGAGTGTAGAAGCGGGAAATGAAATGCGAACATCTTCCTCCAGAATTTTAACCCCAATTCCATTTCGGACGATGGTATATATATATATATATATATACCGTCGTCCGAAATGGAATTGTGGTTAAAATTAATATATATATATATATATATATATATATATATATATTCCTGTAGTAAAAATGTAAGTGTTGAATGTACTTAGACAGAGTCGTACTAAAAATAAAATATTAGAATATAAACTCGCTTTCTTGCACCATGACTCAGTTTCACAGACTGCGAACATCACATACATACCCACAGATATATATATATATATATATATATATATATGCAAATTTATTTATTTTTTGTTCAATATACGTCACACCCAAAGTAATATATATTTATATATATACCAACGTAGAAATTATAAGGGACATTAATCCTGCTTTGTCAGAAGGGATTCCCTGTGGCTTATTATCAATGGTGCTGGACTGTGACATTGTAGTAATGTCGCGTTACTTAAGAGGTTGTAATGATACCTCTTAAACTAACAGCCTGAACATGGTAACCTGAACATGGTAGCCTCATAGGCAAAATGAAGTCAAACACATAATGCTTATGCTTATTTTGCATCTACGAAGTTTATTTGTGGCCGGATATTTTTTGCAAGTAAAGTTGGCGGCTGTAGTCGAGGGTTTCCCGAAAGCTCCCGTTTCAATGGCTACTACACCGAGCTGTAGGGATGGGCGCTACTTCTTAGCCTGGATTGCTCCACTTTACTCTTGAAACGTACCTCATAATGCTGAGTGTTAAGCAAGGAAGTATCAAGTACCACTTTCTGAATCTTTGTTATGACTCTACCTGAGATTGAATCCCGGTCTCCCGGGCCATTGGCGAACACTCTACCACTAAGCCAATGGGCAGGTTTTTGTAATCATCTAAAAACAGAGATATTGAAGAAGAAGCCTTTTGTCAATAGAAGTGTAATAGATAGTGAACTTCTGCTTACCGGCTGCTTTTTGCGTGCCTGATTCTACCTTAGTCATCTCTCTCCCGTGTCTCCTAGAATCCGTCCTTATATATATACCTAAAAATTATTTATTACATAATCAATCTTCCCAAAGGGACACTTAACTGCCAAATCACAAATATCAGCTGATTCTAAACAAGTGTTTACTTTGAATATTTTCCATTCCAAGTCCTCAATATCAGCTGATTCAAACCAATTGTTTTTCTTTGAATATTTTCCATTCTATTCTAACTTTCTGAATTCACAAACACACGTCTCGTACTAAACGTTTTACATTCCTAAGTATTAACTTATAAACAAATTTCTAAAAGAAATTTTGCAATTCGGTTTTGAATTCAAAGTTTAAATAAAAAGAATTAACTACTAGAATAATTAATTGAAATCTTTAAGAGAGTTTGAACTCCAGTCGCACTATTACGTTCACTTTATGACTAATACGCCAACGAAAGCTTTGAACCTCCCTATAAACTCAGCTATGGATTAAATAGTACCACTACTGTTTAGGCAAACCTGGGCACCTCTGGTGGTGTAATGGTTAGCAAGTTAGACTAGCAAACCTACACGAGTGAGTTCGAGTCTCATTGGGTGCCCCATTCATTTGGCCTTGTGCTAAATCGAAGTAAAGACCTTCGTAAATTACTACTGTTTAGGCAAACCTGCCTTTTCTTACACGCTAAGTTACACTGGCCACGTTGAACCTTGCACAACTTCCATAACCTTCAAGACACCTAGACTATATTGAACAGAGCAGTACCATTCAAACAAAGAGATCCTAATATTTTTTTACGTTCAATTGCAACAAATTAGTGTAATTTTACAAGAATGTCCTCAGCTACCAGATAATATTTTAGTATGTCCTTGAAAAGGTCTGCTCCCATTTCGTACAACATTAAACAGCCGACGAAGCATATGTCCCTTTGTAAGCATTTTGATATTTATTCTCATCGTAGAATCGTAACTACTCCAAGAAAGATTTAATTCATCGAATTTATAAAGAAGTCATTGACGGAAACCGGAGCTTTTCATATTTATTCATATCCGGAGTGAAATTCATGGAAGGTGTCAATTTGAATTAATTCTGTAAACGAACCCTCATTCTGAACCACAGAGGGATGAGAATAAAGTCGGTATATGGCTTTCTTTCTTTCTTTTGCTTAACTTTCAGCTTTCCCTTTGATTCTTCATATCCCATCCCTTTCATTCTTACCACTTTCTTCGCCTTTCTTTCTTTCTTTCTTTCTTTCTTTCTTTCTTATGCTTGACCTTCATTTTTACTTTTAATTTTGCTGCTTATCAGTTCTTTCTTTCTTTTTCTTTCTTTCTTTCTTTCTTTCTTTGATATTTCTTTTTGATTCATCCACTCTCTTTCTTTGTTTCTTTTTCTTTGTTTCCTTCTTATCTTATCTTTCCTTTTGATTCTTCCACTCTTCTTTCTTATTTTCTTTCTTTCTTTTTCGGGCATTTTTTTCTATTTTTTTCATTTCGATTTTTCCGCTTATCTTTTTCTTCCTTATCATTTTCTTTGTTTCCTTTACTTTCGTTTTTTCAGTTTTTAAAAATTGTAACTTCCCAGTTGCGAGAATGTTTATTTTCTACCTACAAAATGGTTTGGTGTAGCAATATTTTTGGTCATACCAAAAGAGGACCTTGTATTCATATTGACTGGTCTGTAAAGATTAACAGCTTAGTTTTAACGGGCTTTTCCCAAAGTAGAATCCGAAAGGAATTGTGAGCAAAAAAATATAGACTCACCACACTCAGAAAATGTTTTTTCCGTCATAATCAATTAAAAGTAAACTAAGCACAAATCTGAGATAAAACATAACTCTAAGTATTAGTTAAAATTTCTGGCATTAAAGTTGGTATGTAATTATACAAAGAAACCAAACCAAACCAAGAAAAAAAATTCTCAGATATATTTAAATTTGACTAAGATTATTCTTTTATTCTTAAAATACACTTCATAAAATTATATCGTGTCACCCATAAATAACTATACCCACAAGAATTTACAACCATCCAGAGGTCGTAAAGGTGATGAAACACAATTGATTGTGCGATACTGAGTTTACCTGATACTCTTCGAATGCTACACTCTGAATTTGCCTCTATGGCTCGGAGAATTGTCTCGGAATCCACGCTTTTATGTCTACTCGATTTTGCCTAATCTTCAAGGTTCTTGTCATGTGAGCGAAATTTCTTCCACCATCTAGTTACCGTACTTTGATCAATAGAGTCTTCACTTATCGCACAACAAATATTTTGGCGGTTTCTGCTGCACTATGGCCTAGTTGGAACCCGTAAAGCTTAATTTTCCGAAGTAGATTATACTTCGTGTTTATCAGTGCGGCTTTCAAATTACATACAACGTGAAGCAATACTCAACGCCTCAGCCTATAATCTACTACCATACTACCAACCATAGTGGTTTGAACTGCTTTAGTCAGCTGATATATATATATGGCAGATGAGCACATACCAAAATATTGCAAAATTTTTGACTCATACGAGAAGTAGGATTTTGATATTTCTGGACTATTATTCAATCAAAACAGATATCATTATATATGATTTATTTCAGCATTGAAACTCTGTAATATAGAATTTAAATATGTGGCAGTAAGTACACCTCTTATATATGTATTTACTAACTCCTTCGAACGAGCTGTTTAACAGGTTTGAATTCAAAGTTTTCTTTCTCCTTGTCCAGTCTGTTTAACTATCTAAACCATAGCAAGAAGAAGAATAACTGGATGCTTACTTTTCCCAAGGATAGTAAGTGCTATGTGAAATGCACGTTGTCTCTTCCAGAATTTGAACTCCAGTCACCATGTTCATTTTCGTCGACAATAATAATTACACCGTAAGCCCCTGCAATATGTATATCGATTATGAATATTAATGTATAATTCCTAAAATGTCTAAATGAAGATTAAATTTCTTTCCTTTGAATAACGGTTACCCTCCATTGAAAATTGTTCGCCATCTTAGGAAACGAACTGTGCAAACAAATTGTTAAAATGAATTTATAATGGGTTACATCTGGTGAGTTTTACTTGATAATAGCCGCAGCACCAATGTATTAACTCCATCTGATGAAGGTCATAACGACTAGAAATAAATTTATTATGGAAATACTAAATTGCAATTTTTTCGTCAAATTCATAAAAAATATTTTCGCTCTGCATATGATTTTTGGTATATTTTTAATGGAAAATTAATTATATACCTGATAGCCGTCGTCATTGAGCACTCAACGGAAATTCCAATCAAACTCGGATTACGACTAAGTAAGTCTAAATCCTGGACTGTTTTCCTCGGATTAGACACAATTATATACATATATATATATATATATATATATATATATATATATATATATATATATTTCTTAATCAAAGGCTGCGGAAGTGTTTCAGTTTTGGGTTGGAGATTTTCGGTGTTGTAAAGTTTCGTTAATTAACTTTTTTATGCGAAAATTCTTTTTATAAATACTATTAGGGTGTATATATCGATACATGATACAGTAGACATAGACCATCGTTTGAAACACTGAATTTTCAAATAAGCAATTGTATGGAATAAATCTTTAAAACGTGTAATTCGGTGCGAAAAAGATTAATATATGTTTGCGTTTTGTTTTTCTATCAATAACATTTTCTTTCTTGAAATAGCACAAAGATCCGCTTTGGAGAGAGTTTAGTGGACATTTCCGTTCTCCAATCAGATTTCTCCAAATTTCCGCCGTTTAGAACCACTGACTCATTGTGTTCTATATTCGTAGCAAAGTGAAATGTTTATGGCAACTGTAATGATAAAACAGTCATCAATATCTATCAGTCGCAGTCGGAAATGCCATTAAAGATTTTGTTGTTTAGACAAACGGCAAATTACTTAAAAAATCACCGAGGAAGAATTTATAAGTGATGCCGAGTTAGTAAGTTTTAAGTCAAGGGTTCTTAAACAAGGAATCCATTGGAATCAGTGAATAACATTCTGACAATATGGTGAAATGGGTGCAAGGGGCAAAATATTTCGAGAACTGCAGCACCTCTGTAACCAAAATTAAAATTGCACAAATATACAAAGTTGTCAAAATTTCTGAGACAAAACTTGGTGATTTTTATCATTAAGGTTTTTCGGACTATTTTCTTCATCTTCATTGTTATTTTCACAACGTTTCGGCCGTCATGACCTCCGGCCTTCTTCAGGTGTTTGCCTAACTCGGACACCTACACAGAACTTCGAACTACGTCCTTTATTGAATCCAAGGGAGTCGCCTGTTCTGATTCCGTTAGCCATAACCGGGTACAAGTGTTAAGTATTCCTGTATGGTTACTCGCCAGCAGTCAGGATTGAACCTGCAACCTCCAGATTATTGTCTCCTTATAAGCTTAGGGAACCAATGCCTATAACCGTTACTCTATGAGTCCAGCTGGAGAGTTTAGAGTGAATTTTTGGGACTTATAAAAATCGTAACAACTACCCAGAGCGCATAACATCGGCTCCAAGAAACCTGGATAGGAGGATAGAGGACAATACCCGAAAACTCACCACAGTATGTCTACCGAGTCAAAGGACTAGCCGAAAAGATCCAAAAGTTATGTAGTCCATATGACATCAGGACAGCCGAGTCAAAGGACTAGCCGAAAAGATCCAAAAGTTATGTAGTCTATATGACATCAGGACAGCCGAGTCAAAGGACTAGCCGAAAAGATCCAAAAGTTATGTAGTCCATATGACATCAGGACAGCCGAGTCAAAGGACTAGCCGAAAAGATCCAAAAGTTGTGTAGTCCATATGACATCAGGACAGTATTCACAAGTGGTTCAATCCTAGTCAAGTAAGAACATGTTCTTACTTAACAAGGATTACTACTATTATGTATGATTTTTTTACCTGTGCTCATATTCAGATTTTTTTTTATCTAACTTTTTTGATTATCGGTTCCCATATTGTATTCACCTCTATACTCGGTCTGCTCAGTAGGTCATTGTAGCCCAACATATGTGCTGATTCCTTAAGGCGTCTAATCCTCCAATATTCAGCCTTATCAATTATTTTAACTTCATCCCATAAGGTCAGATGTCGTACTACTGCCTTCTGATGTTCTTCTAGCCTTACTTTTTGTGGGTGGCCTGTCTCGCCTTTGTATATTTTACCACAACTGCAAGGGGTGGAGTAAACACAGTTCTTGATCATGTTGAATTCCGTTGGTGGCTTGATCCGGAAGAGATATCTCCGGAGAGTTGAACAACTTTTGAATACTGTCCTGATGTCATATGGACTACATATCGTTTGGGTCTTTTCGGCTAGTCCTTTGACAAAGGGCAGACATACTGTGGTGAGTTTGTACCCGGTTATGGCTAACTGAATCAAAACAGGCGACCCCCCGTAGATTCAATAAAGGACTTAGTTCGAAGTTCCGTGTAGGTGTCCGAGTTAGGCAAACACCTGAAGAAGGCCGGAGGACATGTCAGCCGAAACGTTGTGGAAATAACAATGAAGACAATCATCCGAAAACCCTTAACGATAGAAATATACAAAGGTCATTCAATCAATAAATCCTTATTGCCTTAGAAGTCGTTAAAAAGAAGCACTGTTTTCAGTTGCACGTTTTTCAAGGAAATCAATGGTGATGGGTCCTTCCCTGTTTTAAAATACTGTCAGCATGACCTACTTTATTGGCTGCTGCGCCCGGTTCATTTTTTACACCCAGTGTATTTCTACTCCATGGACTATATTTTCGAACCTGGCTCGTAGTGGCAAGCCTATGGTTAGCCTATTTGGAAACATTTTTAAAATTAAAACATCCTTCTTCGTCGACATCACACATCCTTCTGTAAATTTCACATGTTTTGCACCTTTCAGTATACCAAGAAATTTAATAACAGACCTCTGATCAAATCTGGAGCACTATGTTTGATTTGCAGCCATTTTGAATAGCCTCAAAACAATTTTTTTTGCGAGATTAACCGGCTCATTGGCCTAGTGGGTTAAGTGTTCGCCAATGGTCCGGGAAACCTGGGTTCAACCCCAGGTCGCGTCATACCAAAGACTTTAAAAATGGTACTTGATACTGCCTTGCTTAACACTCAGTAATATAATGTATGTATCAAGGGTAAAGTGGAGCAATCCAGGGAAAGGAGTAGCGCCCTCCCCAATATCTCGGTGCAGTAGCTATTGAAAAGGGAGCCTTCTGGTCGCCCCCGACTACGGTTGCCAACTTTACTTACTTACTTACTAATAATTTTTACTATAAACCCATTGTAAACAAAGCAGGATTTACATTAATACGTACCTTATATAGCTGAGTGTTAAGCAAGGAGGTATCAAATACCATTTTTAAAGTCTTTGGTGTGACTCGACCTGGGATTGAATTCCGGTCTGCCGGACCATTGGGGAATTAAATATCAGAACAGTTCTATTCCAAGTAATTCAGTTTAGCATAAGTACGCAATTTAGCTCCATTTGACCCATAGATAGGACCCTATCAGGTACTAGCACTTCGGGGTAGAGTGGACCTGGGAGCGAATGCCATTAAGGGGTACTCCGGATTCTCCAAAACTCCAGCCTTACTGAAACCTCACCATCAGCTTGCTTAGTGTCATATCCTGGACACTCGTTGGGTGGGGTCTTACCTTTCTGCAGAGGCTTTGTCGATGTATTCTACAGCCCCAGCCCACTGGGCTAAATGTAAAGACAGTTTTATTTCAGATAATTCAGTTTAGCATAAGAACACAGTTTAAATGTCAAAATAGTTCTATTTCGAGCAATTCAGTTTAGCATAAGTATGTAGTTTAAATATCAAAACAGTTCTATTTCAAAAAATTCAGTTTTGCAAAAGTACGCAATTTAGTTCTATTGGACCCATAGATAGGACCATATAAGGTACAAACACTCCGGGTCAGAGTGGACCTGGGAGTGATGGCAATGAAGGGGTATTCCCCAAAGCTCCAAACTTACTGGAGCCTCACCATCAGATTGTTTAGTGTCATATCCTGTACACTCGTTGTGGGGGTTACCCCACTGCAGAGCTGCAGTAGGTGTATTCTACAGCTCCAGCCAACTGGGCAAGGACTGTAATGTATTTATATTTTTGGTTACAGTGCTCAATGGTTCAGTAATGAAACTAACTGATTGACAGCTTGGTTTAACGGCATGACAACAATTCTAGGGCTGTTTATGCGTAGAGGTTAGGGAATTGCGTTCATTCTACGTTCCCATTTACATTTCTGGTATAGTTATATCGCAATAGTTTTTTAAAAAAATTTTCATGAGGTTCAGTTGAATGTGAAATAAATTTTAAATCGATACATTTGACCGAGAGATGCAACCCTAACAGTTACTCCCACTCTGGGTTTGAGTGGACTTGGGAATAATAATAATGAAATAGTACTCCACTCTCTCCAAATCTTCAGAACAGGAGTCTCACCATTAGACTCAGTTTAGCGTCATACCCAATTTAGTGCCATACCGCTTTCTGGGGGATCTTACCTCACTGTAAAGGATACAATCAGTATATTCTCGTAGAAGACAGTTTGTAAAATTGAATTGGTATATTTTGCTCGAGATCTAGTGTCAGCAGAATGCAATCGATAAAGATTCTAATAACGGTACACCAGTAGCAAAATATTCTGATCAAATTGTTTTCTTCCTTCTTATTCAATTGAATTTAATTCTTTACTTTATATCATTCATTATTGGGACAAATATATGTTAATATGTTAGAAAAAATTCACAATTTTATAATAACACTGAATCTTGATTAAAGTTGTTTTCTAATTAAATCAATATATTGAATTAAACTGTGTGACATCACATTTTGTGTCCTTATGTAACATCAATTCATTTCATCTGACGATCGACATTTATGAAGCTTGAGTAGCAGAAAAATCCTTGTGGGTTTTGATATCTAATTTTTCTTGCATTATATATTTAAGTATAGTGATGTGTTACTCTTTGTTTTATGTGCTTCTACAATCATCAAACGGAAATATATGATTGTCATGAAACTCGAAAAACGGAAAGAGTTACGAACTATCATATTTTTTACTTAAGGTTTTTAATGTGCACTGCTACAATTTCATCGAGCATTTTCTAAACACTTTTCTTACTTTATTTGGTATTATAATTAATTATTAGCATTAGTAATAGATATACATGAACAGAATTTGATAAATTGATAGATATAAACAGATATATATGTATATATATACTGACAGAGAGACAGAGAGAGAGAGAGAGAGAGAGAGAGAGAGAGAGAGAGAGAGAGAGACGTAGATATGAACAGACTGAGATTGACAGACAGAAAAAAAGCAGTTATATATATATATATATATATATATATATATATATATATATATATATATATATGTGTGTGTGTGTGTGTGTGTGTGTGTGTGTGTGTGTGTGTGTGTTTCTTTATATATATATATGTATATATATATATTTATATATATATATATATATATATATATATATATATATATATATATATATAAAAGGTTGCAAACAAGCTTCCATGCTATCAAATATATATATCTAATATATATTTACTTTTATATATATATATATATATATATATATATATATATATATATATATATATATATATATATATCAGTCTCTGCGTATGTAAGTCTTTCTCTCTCTCATATAAATATAAATATATATATATATATATATATATATATATATATATATATATATATATATTGGGAGAGAGAGAGAGAGAGAGAGAGAGAGAAAGAAAAAAGAAAGAAAGAAAAAGTCATAGATATTAGGAGATATAGATTGATAGATAGAAACAGTTATATATATATATATATATATATATATATATATATATATATATATCAATCTGTTTCTTTCTATCAATATATATATATATATATATATTCACATATATATATATATATATATATATATATATATATAGAGAGAGAGAGAGAGAGAGAAAGACTCATTCCTGATGAGATTAAGAAAGATAGATTGATAGATTCTATGATGAGGATAATCATTGCATCTTTAAATCTTTTCTGCGAATCACCGAATAAAAAGAAGGAGCTCGTATTTTGGAATCAAATCTTCCAACTGTGAGGTGCAGTTAAACATCAGGAAGGAAATTAGAAGTCAAAATGAAAGCAAGAGGAAGCTGACACTAAAGAGAGTAACAAAGAGCCCGCTGATAGAGTTCTGCATTCATTTCGAATTATTACAGAGGAGGGGCAAGGGATGAGGGGATGATGCCGAATACATTCCTGTCATCCAATTACCATATAAGGCCATGACGATGAATGAAAGTCGTCGAAAAGAAAAGAAAAGAAAAAAGAACGCCTAAAAGATGATATTGGGTTTCAGTTGTCACAATGAAACACATTCAGTATACATGACTTTTGTAACATTTTATAAGAGCGAGAAAAACTGACTCAAGAC
>OY757931.1:43144878-43179878 GCA_963585895.1 Sepioteuthis lessoniana
GTTCGAAGTTCCGTGTAGGTGTCCGAGTTAGGCAAACACCTGAAGAAGGCCGGAGGACATGTCAGCCGAAACGTTGTGGAAATAGCAATGAAGACAATCATCCGAAAACCCTTAACGATAGAAATATACAAAGGTCATTCAATCAATAAATCCTTATTGCCTTAGAAGTCGTTAAAAAGAAGCACTGTTTTCAGTTGCACGTTTTTCAAAGAAATCAATGGTGATGGGTCCTTCCCTGTTTAAAATACTGTCAAGCATGACCTACTTTATTGGCTGCTGCGCCCGGTTCATTTTTACACCCAGTGTATTTCTACTCCATGGACTATATTTTCGAACCTGGCTCGTAGTGGCAAGCCTATGGTTAGCCTATTTGGAAACATTTTTAAAATTAAAACATCCTTCTTCGTCGACATCACACATCCTTCTGTAAATTTCACATGTTTTGCACCTTTCAGTATACCAAGAAATTTAATAACAGACCTCTGATTAAACCTGGAGCACTATGTTTGATTTGCAGCCATTTTGAATAGCCTCAAAACAATTTTTTTTTGCGAGATTAACCGGCTCATTGGCCTAATGGGTTAAGTGTTCGCCAATGGTCCGGGAAACCTGGGTTCAACCCCAGGTCGCGTCATACCAAAGACTTTAAAAATGGTACTTGATACTGCCTTGCTTCACACTCAGTAATATAATGTATGTATCAAGGGTAAAGTGGAGCAATCCAGGGAAAGGAGTAGCGCCCTCCCCAATATCTCGGTGCAGTAGCTATTGAAAAGGGAGCCTTCTGTCGCCCCCGACTACGGTTGCCAACTTTACTTACTTACTTACTAATAATTTTTACTATAAACCCATTGTAAACAAAGCAGGATTTACATTAATACGTACCTTATATAGCTGAGTGTTAAGCAAGGAGGTATCAAATACCATTTTTAAAGTCTTTGGTGTGACTCGACCTGGGATTGAATTCCGGTCTGCCGGACCATTGGGGAATTAAATATCAGAACAGTTCTATTCCAAGTAATTCAGTTTAGCATAAGTACGCAATTTAGCTCCATTTGACCCATAGATAGGACCCTATCAGGTACTAGCACTTCGGGGTAGAGTGGACCTGGGAGCGAATGCCATTAAGGGGTACTCCGGATTCTCCAAAACTCCAGCCTTACTGAAACCTCACCATCAGCTTGCTTAGTGTCATATCCTGGACACTCGTTGGGTGGGGTCTTACCTTTCTGCAGAGGCTTTGTCGATGTATTCTACAGCCCCAGCCCACTGGGCTAAATGTAAAGACAGTTTTATTTCAGATAATTCAGTTTAGCATAAGAACACAGTTTAAATGTCAAAATAGTTCTATTTCGAGCAATTCAGTTTAGCATAAGTACGTAGTTTAAATATCAAAACAGTTCTATTTCAAGAAATTCAGTTTTGCAAAAGTACGCAATTTAGTTCTATTGGACCCATAGATAGGACCATATAAGGTACAAACACTCCGGGTCAGAGTGGACCTGGGAGTGATGGCAATGAAGGGGTATTCCCCAAAGCTCCAAACTTACTGGAGCCTCACCATCAGATTGTTTAGTGTTGTGGGGGTTACCCCACTGCAGAGCTGCAGTAGGTGTATTCTACAGCTCCAGCCAACTGGGCAAGGACTGTAATGTATTTATATTTTTGGTTACAGTGCTCAATGGTTCAGTAATGAAACTAACTGATTGACAGCTTGGTTTAACGGCATGACAACAATTCTAGGGCTGTTCATGCATAGAGGTTAGGGAATTGCGTTCATTCTACGTTCCCATTTACATTTCTGGTATAGTTATATCGCAATAGTTTTTTAAAAAATTTTCATGAGGTTCAGTTGAATGTGAAATAAATTTTAAATCGATACATTTGACCGAGAGATGCAACCCTAACAGTTACTCCCACTCTGGGTTTGAGTGGACTTGGGAATAATAATAATGAAATAGTACTCCACTCTCTCCAAATCTTCAGAACAGGAGTCTCACCATTAGACTCAGTTTAGCGTCATACCCAATTTAGTGCCATACCGCTTTCTGGGGGATCTTACCTCACTGTAAAGGATACAATCAGTATCAATTTTACAAACTATCAATTTTACAAACTGTCTTCTACGAGAACGTAGAAGACAGTTTGTAAAATTGAATTGGTATATTTTGCTCGAGATCTAGTGTCAGCAGAATGCAATCGATAAAGATTCTAATAACGGTACACCAGTAGAAAAATATTCTGATCAAATTGTTTTCTTCCTTCTTATTCCATTGAATTTAATTCTTTACTTTATATCATTCATTATTGGGACAAATATATGTTAATATGTTAGAAAAAATTCACAATTTTATAATAACACTGAATCTTGATTAAAGTTGTTTTCTAATTAAATCAATATATTGAATTAAACTGTGTGACATCACATTTTGTGTCCTTATGTAACATCAATTCATTTCATCTGACGATCGACATTTATGAAGCTTGAGTAGCAGAAAAATCCTTGTGGGTTTTGATATCTAATTTTTCTTGCATTATATATTTAAGTATAGTGATGTTTTATGTGCTTCTACAATCATCAAACGGAAATATATGATTGTCATGAAACTCGAAAAACGGAAAGAGTTACGAACTATCATATTTTTTACTTAAGGTTTTTAATGTGCACTGCTACAATTTCATCGAGCATTTTCTAAACACTTTTCTTACTTTATTTGGTATTATAATTAATTATTAGCATTAGTAATAGATATACATGAACAGAATTTGATAAATTGATAGATATAAACAGATATATATGTATATATATACTGACAGAGAGAGAGAGAGAGAGAGAGAGAGAGAGAGAGAGAGAGAGACGTAGATATGAACAGACTGAGATTGATAGACAGAAAAAAGCAGTTATATATATATATATATATATATATATATATATATATATGTGTGTGTGTGTGTGTGTGTGTTTCTTTATATATATATATGTATATATATATATATATATATATATATATATATATATATATATATATAAAAGGTTGCAAACAAGCTTCCATGCTATCAAATATATATATCTAATATATATTTACTTTTTTATATATATATATATATATATATATATATATATATATCAGTCTCTGCGTATGTAAGTCTTTCTCTCTCTCATATAAATATAAATATATATATATATATATATATATATATATTGGGAGAGAGAGAGAGAGAGAGAGAGAGAGAGAAAGAAAAAAAGAAAGAAAGAAAAAGTCATAGATATTAGGAGATATAGATTGATAGATAGAAACAGTTATATATATATATATATATATATATATATCAATCTGTTTCTTTCTATCAATATATATATATATATATATTCACATATATATATATATATATATATATATATATATATATATATATAGAGAGAGAGAGAGAGAGAGAAAGACTCATTCCTGATGAGATTAAGAAAGATAGATTGATAGATTCTATGATGAGGATAATCATTGCATCTTTAAATCTTTTCTGCGAATCACCGAATAAAAAGAAGGAGCTCGTATTTTGGAATCAAATCTTCCAACTGTGAGGTGCAGTTAAACATCAGGAAGGAAATTAGAAGTCAAAATGAAAGCAAGAGGAAGCTGACACTAAAGAGAGTAACAAAGAGCCCGCTGATAGAGTTCTGCATTCATTTCGAATTATTACAGAGGAGGGGCAAGGGATGAGGGGATGATGCCAAATACATTCCTGTCATCCAATTACCATATAAGGCCATGACGATGAATGAAAGTCGCCGAAAAGAAAAGAAAAGAAAAAAGAACGCCTAAAAGATGATATTGGGTTTCAGTTGTCACAATGAAACACATTCAGTATACATGACTTTTGTAACATTTTATAAGAGTGAGAAAAACTGACTCAAGACATATAATCCGAACATCACCCGCCAAACCTTCTTTTGATCAGTCCAAATCTTTGAACTAAACGCTTCACAGAAATTTGCTATTTATTTATCGTTTTATTAATACGTACTATATTGTTATGATGTTAATTTGGGGTTTGTAAAGACAAACACTAAATAACATGTAACAATAAAAAGGGTTTATTAGGCTGGTAATAAAAAGGTACAAAAATCGCGTAAGTAGTAAGACTAGCTCAGCGTACTGCCCTATGTCAATTGATAGGCTTCGACTCAACTCCACGAGCAAAACAGTTCACTTTCAAGAGGGATGGAAGGTTTCCTACACAACATATCCGAACATTTGGATTTATTAACTTTTACTATTTATGTCCTTATTCATCAATTTCTAAGGGTTCCTTCTACTATATCAACATTATTCTTATCCGGAAGACGTTTGATAACACGTCCTGTCGGTGGGTGTTTAGAAAACGCTGTCTGTATTCCCTCTATGCATAAACCAAACCCCACATGGGAGGTATAGTCAATTTTTTAGTGGGTAAAGCTGGTTTAAATTCAACATTTTTCTTCCCCTAGACTAGTTGTCTAACTAAAGCTAAAGAACCAATGCCACCTTACTGTTTACTTATAGCTAGTGAGGAGAAAAAAGAGAGGAATTCATTCCTTTCCCAAGGGCATTAGCACAAAGTGTATGCAAACAGTCTCATCCAGATTGATAGAAATGTAAACTGATCTATATTCGTCAGATTTTCTTATGATCAGATTAAAATTTTGATGAAAAGGCTTCACATGAATTTACTATTCATGTTTCTGATTATACGTTCAACAAATACAAACTTCTTTTAATCCGAACACTTGATTTTAAAATCATCTTTTATGAACTGTACAATTTCTGTTTTTATGAACTGTACAATATCTGTTTTTTCATGCTGCCCTTTCAAATGAAATGAATTGATGTTACATAAGGACACAAAATGTGATGTCACACAGTTTAATTCAATATATTGATTTAATTAGAAAACAACTTTAATTAAGATTCAGTGTTATTATAACATTGTGAATTTCTTCTTACATATTAACTTATATTTGTCCCAATAATGAATGATATAAAGTAAAGAATTAAGTAAAGAATACGCTGACCGTATCGATTATAGACGAGGCAGACCTCCCCAAATGGGGTGTCCTGGGTAGGATAATAAAAAAATCTGATTTTGTTACTCCAGGTCTGGAAATTTAGAGAATGTAAAGTATTTATTCATTAACATTACTCCTATGTCCACTCTGACCTGGAAGGATAGTAGCTGTTAAGGTCAAATGGATCTGTTTAAAAATTATTCGTATTCGATGGGACCAAGAGCAAAAGAATAACTCTTAAGAAAGAACTGCACAAAAAAAATGTAAATATAAAAAAAAAACGTGGCTTTAAAATCAGCCAATCAATCAATAAATAAATATAAGCACAGATCAACACACGCCCATTGTACGAACAACAACATGTCTGTTTAAAAATCATTCGTATTCGATAGGAATGACTAATGCCATATCACTGTAATTTATATTAAGAATAGTTTCTTGAAGCCTTAATTGTTTATAAAGGGTTATTATTTTTAGTTATTTGACGCTTAATTGTTTTTAAAGGGTTATTACTTTTAGTTATTGCACGACTTAAATGTTTTTAAAGGGCTATTATATTTAGTTATTTCACGACTTAATAGTTTATAAAGGGTTATTATTCTTACTTACTTGAAGCCTTAATTGTTTATAAAGGGTTATTATTTCTAGTTACTTGACGCCTTAATTTTTTTTTAAAGGGTTATAATTTTTAGTTGTTTCACGACTTAATTGTTTATAAAGGGTTATTATTTTTAGTTACGAGGTGCCTTCAATAAGTTTCCGGACGTTTTTGTACAGGCATTTAAAATATCGTAGACTCTTGAAAATTCAGTATCTTATTGCTATACATTTTATGAGATGACTGACCAATTTTTATGATTTCAAGTTCAAATGAACAGCTACAGCAGGAATTGGAATACACCCTACTAAAGCCTGATTGTCACAGCTGGGGAATTTCAAAAATTCAATCTAGATGGGAGGACCCTTAAAAAGAACGATATGCAATAAAATTCTCTTTTAAACTTGGAAAAAATGCCACAGAAACGTATGGAATAATTCAGACTGCTTTTCGACCATCTTGCATGAATCGAGCATGAGTTTTTGAGTGGCATAAGAGATTCAAGGAAGGCAGGGAGTCTGTGAGGGATGATGAAAGGTGTGGAAAGAGTAAGGAAGTCAGAACACCAGAGTTGATTGGCCAAATAAAGAATTTCATGGATAAGGACCGTCGTATGTCTATAGAGACTACACGTGCAGAGTTTGATGTCAGTGTGGGAACTGTACACATAATTATTCACGAGGAACTGAAGATGCGGAAGATTTGCGCGAAGTTTGTCCCAAGGGTGCTCAGAGAAGATCAGAAAGAAAGACGTTGTCATGACAGCAGGAAGATGGTCGAGCTGATCAATTCAGATCCCGCAGTTCTTGATGCTCTGGTGACCTGCGATGAAAGCTTGATCTACTGCTATGACCGAGAGACCAAGAGACAGAATCCCCAGTGGAAGCATGCTAGCTCTCCCAGACCCAAGAAGGCCAGACAGAACAAATCCACCCACACACTTTTGATGATCACTTTTTTTGACAGCACTGGTATGATCTACATGCACAGGGTTCCAACTGAATAGACAGTCAACAAGGAATACTATGTTGAGGTTTTAAGAGAGTTCAGGAAGATATTCCGTCGAAAGAGGCCAGCACTCTTTAAATCGGGTCAGTGGCATTTCCAGCAGGACAATGCACCACTCCACAACTTCATCCTTGTCACAGACTATTTGACCTAGATGGGCATCAAGACAGTTCCTCAGCCTCCCTGTAGTCCAGACCTTGCTCCCTGTGACTTTTGGTTATTCCTAAAGCTCCAGTAAAAACTTAGAGGCCGTCGTTAGGAGACAACTGAGGAGATGAAAGTGGCTGTGACGAAGGTCATTGACACGCTCACACAAGAGGACTTCCATGCAGCCTTCCAGAAGTTGTATGAACGGTACAATGCATTGCAGCCGTGGGAAATTACTTCGAAGGGGACTAGAGTTTCATGTGTGTACTATCAATAAAAGTGCCCATAAGAAAAAAGTCTGGAAACTTATTTAATGAGCCTTGTACTTGACGCCTTAATTGTCTATAAAGGATTATTATCTTTAGTTACTTGTAACCGTATAACTGTGAGGAAACAGCCAACAAACAGAAATAACGACTTAAAACCATATAACGTTGCGTAAATTATTATTTTTACTCTATGAAAGTTTTTCACACTGTTTTTAACTGGTGGTTTTTAACTGAAGTTTGAGCTACAGCAAGTCTCCTCAGGTGTCCAGGACTTTTCTGAGTATTCTAGCTGATTTTAACAGTGCTGTGGTCTGGATGATCTGGATTTGTCCTCTGATCTCCAGTTCTTCAAGGACACCGACTATAATTAGTATCAGTGTCTTTTTCATGTTTCACAAAATTTTCAGCTTTCTGACAAGTTCCAAGTATTTTTCTATCTTTTCGTATTCCTTTATTTTCACTCTATGGTCTGTTGCAACGCCAAGATATGCAAGAAGAAAATTTTATCTCGTTAGTTAATAATAAATCTGGTCTTCTTCCTGGTATTTGGGGATCCCTTTGTTTTCAAAGTCCTAGAGAAATTTTTGCATCTTTTTTGTCGGGCAGATCTTGGTTAGTACTTATTTCACTTTTCTTTGATTTTTATCCTTTTGTCAACTGGGATGGCAGAATACACGATACGACAAATTCTATTATTATTTATCCATTTTTATAAATTATTAGTAGGTTTCGTCTTCTGGCCTAAATTAGGAGATCTATTTTTCGAAAATTTTATACATTTCATTCTCTTGGTCGGATTCTGGTTTGTGCATATACCACTTGGTAGCAGCATCTAATTTCAATCACTTGCTCACTTCCCAGGGTATTATCTTCCCCACCCAATCTTATCTAGTCTTATACTCCTTTTGAGATAGTTTGCAAATTATTATTATTATTATTATTGTACTTCTTGAGGGTTTTTCACACCATCGTTAGGTGGTAGTCGATCATCAAGGTCTGAGAGTCAGCAAGTGTTGTCAGGTCACCAAGACTCTTCTGAGTACTTTGGTTAATAAAAAAGAATGCTGCAGTCTGGACCGTTTCGATTATCCTTTTGAATTCCAATTCTTCTAGTCTTTTTTCCAAGATTTTGTGATCCATTTGGATGTCAAAATCTCAGATGAGTTTATGTGCGTCATTCTCCAGGAATGTTGGGTTGTGCATATACCATCGTATGGTCAAATTTCAATTTCTTGCACAATGCCCAAAAGATCACGTTACCCACCCAGGCGTGTCTATCCTTGTACTCTTTCTGTGCTATTTTGCTGCATTCGCTTATTATGTAATTGATCATTTCGTCTCTATCAACACATAACCTACATCTACTGTTTTGTTGCGTCTTATCTATTCTTGCTTTGGTATGATTGGTTCTTATAGTGTTGTTTTGTGCTGCTATCAGCAGAGATTCCATTTCTCTCTAAAGGTTTCCCTTTCTTAGCCACGTCCATGAGACGTTGCTTATTAGTCGCTTAAAACGCCAATAGAGTTGTTTTTTTCCCCATTTTTGTTTTCTGTTTATTGTCGTTCTCTTGGTCCCCATGTTGTCAGTATTGTTTCTGGTAGCAGTAATCAGTCTTCTTCAACGCTTTTGCATGTAGTTTTCGAGACGTTGTATTGACGCGTCAACACTGTCTTCAATGTTGGGAAGTTCCCTTCCTCCTTCTTTTCTTGGCACATATTGTCTGTCAACCTCATCTCTGGTTCATTTCAAGAATGGTCCCGAATATTTTACGAGGGGACAGCCCAGGTATTTATTCTTTTGGTAAGGTTTTTGCTATATAGTTTTGCATTATAATAATTATCATTATTCCTTGAGATTTTTTCTCTGGAGTTTGAGTGATAACATGTCTTCTCAAGTCTCAAGTACTAGTCTCGGTATTCTGGCCGATCTCAATAATGCCACAGTTTGAATGGTCTCCACTTTTCCTCATATTTTTAACTCTTCCATTCCCTTTATCATGGTGAGGCTCCATTCCCGGAGTTCTGGGAAATGAGGAGTACCTCTTCATTCCAATTTCTCCTCGGTCTACTTGGACTCGAATTGGTAGTATCTTTTAGCGTCCAATCTATTGGTCAAATAGAACTATTTAACCATAAAACAAATATGTAAACAAATGATTAATATCCAATAGAATTATTAATTTTGTACAGCAATACTTGAAAGCATTTAACTGTATGCAAATAAATGAGATCTGCCTTGTTTAGAATGCTACCCACAAACTATTTTAGCTGGTCTTAACAATTTGTATAAACGCGTAAAAGGTTTTGGCATATATTTTTTCACATATTTCATATATTTTTTGTTGTTGTTAATAGAAGTAATTTTCGGTCTTTAGTCACTGGTCATCCTCTGGTTCTTCTCAAGTTAAAATTGTATTATTATTATTATTATTATTATTATTATTATTATTATTATTATTATTATTATTATCCATAATGATAATAATAATAATAATCCCAGCCAGAAGACCAACAAAAAGAAGAGAATTTGCAAAATTGTCGACTTTGCTGTCCCGGCAGACAACTGAATAAATATGAAGGAATGTGCAAAGAAGGATAAGTACCACGACCGTGCTAGAGAATTGAAAAAGCTGTGGAACATGAAAGTGACGATTGAACCAATTGTGATTGGTACTTTTGGCACAATATCTAAAGGACTATTAAAGGCCTGGAAGACTTGGAAGTTGGCGGACGGGTAGAGACTATCCCAATGACAGCATTGCCGAGAACGGGCAGAATCCTGAGACGAGTCCTGGAGACTAGAGGAGACTTGCTGCCTCTCAAACTCCAGAGAAAAACCATCAGCTAACACTGATGTGAAAGGAGTAAATAATAATAATAATAATAATAATTGGTTTGCTAGAGAATTGAAAAAAAAAACCGCGGAAGATAAAAATCATAGTGATACCAATTGTAATTGATGTACTCGGGACAGTCATGAAAGAATAAGTACCCGGACTAGAGGGCTTGCAAATAAGAGGACGAGTAGAAACCATCCAAACTACGGTATTATAAAGATCGACCAGAATACTGAGAAGAGTCCTGGAGGCTAGAGAAAATTTACTGTCACTCAAACTCAAGTGAGAAAACGACGATGAGAAAAACTCTCAAAAGAGAGATAAGTACCTCGACCTTGCTAGAGAATTGTAAAAGCCTATGGAACATGAAGGTGACAATTATATCAATTGTGATTGGTGCTTTTGGCACGGTAACTAAAGGATTATTAAAGGGCCTGGAATATTTGGAAGTTGGTGGCAGAGTGGAGACTATCCAAACAACAGTATTATTGAAAACGGCCAGAATACTGAGAAGAGTCCTGGAGACTTGAGGAGATTTGCTGTCACTCAATCTCCAGAGAAAGACCATCAGCATAAGCTGATGTGAAAAACTCTAATGAATAATAATAATAATAATCAATCAGACTCCCCAAAAAGACCATCAGCTAACGTTAATGTGAAAAAATCTCAAGGAATAATATATATATATATATATATATATATATAAACTAGAATTCATCCAGGAGAATTAAAAGCAAAATATACTATGGGGTTTTGAGAGACAAACAGATCAGCCAATTACGACGAGAATATCAGACCAAGGGAAAATTAACCAAAAAAAAAAAAAAAAAAAAAAAAAAAGAGAACTTGCCGTAAAGTGGATTTTGCCATCATGGCAGACCAAGAGTAAAATCAAAGAAAGCAAAAAGAGAAACAAATACTTGAACTTTGCAAGAGAATTAAAAAAAAAGCTGTAGAATGTGAAGATGACGGTGATACTAAGTGTAATTGGTGCGCTTGGAAAGATTCCCAAAGGCTTGGTAAGGGAACTAGAAGAGTTGGAAGTCCAAGCCAGAATACTGAGAAGAGTCCTGGAGACCAGACGAGACTCCTGCTTCTGTGAAAAACTCGCTAGGAATAATATAATAATCTATTAATGAGATGTTATTCATATTAAATCTTCATTTATGTTTTTAGCGTCATTCGTGTTCAAGGCTTTGCCGAAAAGTTAGTTGGTTTCTTTGTTTTATTGGCTATCAAACTTCGTGGGCTATTTAATGCTTAAGCTACCCTTGAACAAGAACAGCATTGGTTCTATTCTATTCATTACTGAGTGGTATAAAGGAGTTCGTACCTTTCCAAAATGAACTCAGTAGTATGACTGAGGTTTGGGCACGCTTAGAAAGATGAGACAGTCAAGCACGTTTTCTACTGCGCCACGGAGACTCCTTTTTGGTTATCACACCACGAATAGAAACGAACTGGGCACGTGCCAATATTGGAAACTTTTCTTGCACGTGGAGGTCAATAGAGAAATTGTGTTTATGAAACAAACACACGAGGGAAGTGTGTTGTCTGTAAGTTTAACCACAGCATCCTGTTTACAGACAGCATCCACTTGATGGTTACATGAACAGAGAATAGTTATTCATAAAAAATAGCAGACAATTCATTCTGTGAACAAAAAACGATTCTTTGTCTGGATGAGTTTGGATTTTTCGCAATACGTATATGATTTAGAGTTCTGATTTTTTTAAAAATCAGAATTAAATTTTTCAGTAGAATACTGAAAATAATCAAGCGGCACGTATGTTTAGTCAAAAAAAAAAAAAAAGAAAAAACGAAAGAATCACCTAAGCTAAAACGTAATAAAGTGCTCAATACACAAGATAGAGATAATATTATGAAAATAATTCCTACATGGCCAAAAGAAAGTCTACGTAGGTTTCACCTAATGACACTTCTGGATATATATATAGTAAAGTTGGCGACCGTTGTCGAGGGCGACCAGAAGGCTCCCTTTTCAACAGCTACAACACTGAGGTGTAGGGGAGGGCGCTAGTCCTTTCCCTGGATTGTTCCACTTTACCCTTACTGAGTGTTAAGCAAGGAGGTATCAAATACCATTTTTTGAGTCTTTGGTATGACGCGACCTGGTATTGAACCCAGGTCTCTAAGACCATTGGGGAATACTCTTCCCACTTGACCGGTGGATATATATATAATTTTAATGAATATTTAACCCTAAAAACAATTCGAGGAGTAAAATACAGTACTCTACGTACAAAAATGCAGAGCAAAATACAAATATTTTAAAAATATAAAATGATTTCTATCCCAATCAGTTTATATCAATTTATCAATTTCTCTCTCTGTCTCTGTCTGTCTGTCTGTCTCTGTCTCTCTCTGCCTGTCTGTCTGTCTCTGTCTGTCTGTCTCTGTCTGTCTGTCTGTGTCTCTCTCTCTCTCTCTCTCTCTCTCTCTCTCTCTCTCTCTCTCTGTCTGTCTGTCTCTCTCTCTCTCCATATATATTTATATATATATTTATATTTTTTGTGCATGTTTCTTTCTATAAAAAGTTCGAGGAAATTAATCATATGAATAAAATAAAAAACAATCAGTTTCTAGCATGTGTTTCGAAACCGTTCCTTTAAGCGTGAATAAAGTGTTTTTTCATAGGTTATAAATCAAAGCAAATTTTTAATATTATTGAATTTTCTAACTTATGTCTAGTCAACCTTTTTTTGTTTTAGTTCTCTTCTTGACAGATAAGGTGATATATTATAGAAATTTAATCTGTTTAATAGTTTTCAAATGAAAGAAGGATAAAAGAAAAACCTGTGCCGACATGGTCACATACACAATTGTCGCCTGTTGTATAATGTAATGTGAGTTTAATCGAAACATCCTGGGCTTATAAATGCACTATTGTTTATAGATTGAAAAAACATTTCCTTTGGATTTTCAGGATCCTTGAAATAAAAACTTCTGTACAGCAGCCGAAAAAAAATAAACAAGCTGCAGATGGGATGGATAATAGAGGATTTTTTTTTAATTTTAAACGTAGGATAATGAAAAAAGACCTCTGTCTCTCTGTCTCTAACACTCTCCTTCTCTCTCACAACCCCACCTCTCACAGATACGCACGCGCGCACACACACATATACATATACACAAAAAGTTTGTCTTATATTGTTTCAATGAACAATTCAGTGCTAATCCATGACATGAAAATGTATTTTAAATCCAGTTCTCATACGTTATCCTAATTCACCAAATATTTAGCTATCAGTATAAATATATATATAATTAGATATTTAAATGTCTTTATATATAATTATATGATTGAAATATGAGGAAAGTTAGATGAATCAAAAACACTTAACTTAGATGTGTGATATTTTGTTTGTGATTCCAAATATCTTCTCTATATTATCTTCTGTAAATCATATCCTTTTTATATCTCTTCATGTTATTGTAAACATGCATCTATCTATCTATCTATCTATCTCACTGGATTCATTCCCCCCCACTCTCTCTCTCTCTCTCTATATATATATATATATATATATATGTGTGTGTGTGTGTGTGTGTGTGTGTGTGTGTGTGTGTGTGTGTGTGTGTGTGTGTGTGTGTGTAGAAAAATTGATAACAACGATCCAAGTGGAAGGAATGATTTATTAACGGGTCGACACTATAGCGTTTCAGTTCTACTAAACCATCATCAGGACCATGAGGGGTGATATTAATAATTTTAAGTTAACGATGGATGTTTAGAAATGTGAAATACAAAAACCTAGGGGAAAATATGTATAGTAAGAAAAAGTTGGGCGTTCAACTGGCGAATCAGCGTTTGATATTTATTTACTCTTCATATATATATATATATATATATATATATATATATATATATATATATATATATATATATATATATTTAATTTCTTGTTACATTTCTATCTGCTCATATCAGTCTGTCTGTTCATCTATATTTTTCATTTCATATCCATCCATCCCTTGTTAAATATCACTCCTTGTTTATAATCACACGCACGCATACACACAGATCTGTGTGTTTATGTGTTCTATTGTTTGTAGTTAATGCCCGTATTTGGCAATATAAAAGTCAAACCTTCAACACTTTAAAATATTTTGCTCGATTCTTCTGTAATTTTTCATTTCTTCCGGATGTCCCATTTTCAATGATTCCTACCAATCATTCTCATTCAACTTTTGCTGTTAAGAGTTCGCAACAAACTGCAACACAAGAAACGGAGGACAAGCATATTCAAGCTTTAAATGGGAAACATCTGGGACACTTTGTAGTTTACATCCTGGTTTATTGAAGTGGCTTAATGATTTTAGAAAAAATCCTTTTCTGTTTTCCCAGAATAACTCATCAGTAAAGAGGATTTGGTTTGGTGTCTTTGTTTCATCGTAAATCAATCTTTAGAAGTTATTAAATGCCGGGGCCATTCTCGTAGAAGGAAAATTGTGGTATTATTTTACCAATTGCAACGAGGGGGTGTTCTGGAAGTTCGTACGTTTTTTCAAAGTATTATTCTGAAAGGGAATGTTCTGGTGCGAATTGGGTTCGAACTCGCTTACAACAATGTTGGAGTCCAGTATGCTTACTACGCCATGAGAACTTACTCTTTTATAAAAATGTTGTGCTAAAAGCAAAATAAATAAATAAATAAAGAGAGAGACAAGATTTTGATGTTTGTGAGTCCGTAAGTATTTCTACGGAAACGCATCTTTACGATCAGCTGGAGATTCAGAGATTACATAAAATGTAATTTTATTCAGGTGCGCGTGCGGTATGATTGCCATTGGGGCCCGAAATCAAATCTTGGATGATAGTGTTTACGTTTCACTGCGCGCTAACGCCTTTGAGTAAGGTCTGAATTCATCTCTTCTTCCACACCAATTTTGGGTGAAATAGTTGGGCAGACTCTGATTGGTAGACTTGATAAAGAAACCGGTCTTGTAAAATGGAAACTCTGAATTTAAACTGTGCTGTATTAACACAGCTATGCTGATTCCTTAGAATTGTAAATTATTTGTATTAAGATAAGTTACTAGAAGTTATAATTGTTTTGTAAGGATTATTATTATTAGTTACTTTAAACCAAATAACTTAATACAAACAAATGATTATTATCTAAATGGAATAATTCATTGAAACCATATAATTATTAAAATTAGATAGGAATACTTGGATTGAATAACTGTACATAAGGTATTAGTCTCAAAGAGAAATATGAGAAACCATACAAATGTGTGCAAATTATTTGTATTAGACTAATCATATAACTGTGTACAAAAGTTCTAAAGAAGCAACTATATAGAATGTGAATGTAAATAAAGAGCGAACACGATTCCCTAACCTTTAAGCCTAAAATGATTCTACATGGGTAGACATTTTGATAAAATCCTTCATTCAACCAACGAAGCCGATAAATCACGTGGAATAAGAATAAATTTTCTCCCTGAGTGCAAAGCAAAACAATTACATCTTTATAAGACAAAAGAGTTTTGTGTTTTTAATATTTTCAATGAGAGGTGCGTTTAGATACTTGATGACCGCTCTTGATAGCCATCCTAAATTAAAGGATCGGTCATTTCTTGTTATTCGCTTATTCGTGTCAAAGTCATTGACATTTCTGATCGAAAGATCTTAGAGGAATTATTAAACTAGTTCCTGAAAATAGGATTCTCAGTCAGTACGTTCCTATTGTATTTTCAAAGAAAAATTCAAACAGTTCTGTGATTTCTGTGGTCTTTTCCTGGTAGAACCAGGCACCAACATTCACATTCATAGTTTAGGATTTTTCCACTAGAGAATATATGAATTACCCTTGTGAGGCACACATATATATAGACATGCAGTACACACATACACATATACACTCACACATGCACTACACACTTACACGCATATATGCACTACACACATTCACATATATATATACACATAGACACACATATATATATGCACATACACACTCATATATATGAATATATACACAAACATATATATACACACACGTATATATACATACACACATAAATGCTCACATATATATGCACATAAACAATCATATATATATATATATACAAACATATATATATGTATATATATATATATACATACAAGTCGGTACTGTCATATGGATGCACTACATGCATGCTAACTAAACGTATGGAGAAAAAGCTTGATAGCAACTACACAAGAATGCTGCGAGCAATATTGAACCAGTCATGGAGGCAGCATCCCACAAAGCAGCAATTGTACAGCCACCTACCACCCATCACAAAAACTATCCAAGTTAGACGAACCAGACATGCGGGATACTACATTGCTGGAGAAGTAAGGACGAACTCATAAGTGATGTACTCCTATGGTCCCTCTCACATGGACGAGCAAATGCAGGACGACTAGCTAGAACATACATACAATAGCTCTGTGCCGATACAGGATAGAACCTTGAAGACCTACTGAAAGCGATGGACGATAGTGAAGGGTGGCGGGAGAGTGTCAGGGATATCCATGCTGATTGTGAGACCTGAAAATGATAATGATGGTGATGGAATCAAGTTCTCCTCACGATTATAGATGATTTTCAAACTGATCTATTTTGTTTTGATGATGGAACCCTAACTCGTACTTCGACTCAGGTCAGAGTAGATCTGTGAGTTATGGCGATAAAAAGGACTCCACACACCCCAGATCTACAGAACTAGAGCCTCACCATCAGATGCAGTTTAGGAAATCTTTGCGGGCAATGAGAAGTTTTTACCCATCTGCAGGGTCAACCTCACGGACCAAGTGATTGATAGGAAGTATGTGGCATAATGGCTAAAGTCCTTATCCCTCGTTAATTATGGGTTAAATAGTACCACTACTCTCTTTCTAAAAAGATGACTTTGAGATTAAATTACCCACGAAGGTTAATATGCCATTAAACAAAGAAAGTAAAGTGGGTGGTTGGTTATTTGCTTAGTTTGTAGTGGGTACATGTAATTGTTTAGTGGATATGTTATTCTACAATTTGTAGTGAGTGAGTGAGAGTGAGTTCCCGTCCGTATTTTCGGATATTACTTTCAGGTTTAGTCCCACCACAAATACAACACAATTTTTTTCAAGCACGTAAACAAATGGAATATGACAACAACGAACATTAAGAAAAAAACAATTTAATAATCATAACAAACAGGATAAAAATAATTAGAAATACAATATTCATGTTATGTACGAGCGGCCTTAGTAGAAAATTCAGTTGTAGCCAGTTCAATGAAAATAGGATTGTTCGCCCGTGCGTGTTTACATGTTCATAAAGTCTATTAAATAAGTGGGTCCATAGTTGGCCGATGTAAGGAGGATAAAAATTTTGGCTTTACTTACATACATGGGTATGTGTGTGTGTATATAAGTGATGGAGCGTAAGTATAGGTCTTTATTTTCTAAAGTCCGCACGTGCGTTTTCTTATGAACTTTGGCGACAAAGTGTCGCATTGGTAAAAGAAGGTCGCATGTCTCTTTGCCGTGTCCTGTGTTTGATGGGTAGTCGAGGAATTAACTTTTGGCAGTGGAATGAATGGCCTTTTGGTCGGCGAAGGAATGAATTACCTGGTTGATTAGAATCTTCGTTATTTATACGTTTTGGGGTCACTTAAGTAGATCAAAAAATACTTTAATTGCAGGTCCTAAAATTCAAGCGCGCAGACATTTCTTGACTAATAAAATTCGTATATTTACTTATTTGTTTTAGAGCCTAAAAATTTTCTGTAAATTAGTTTCTGAGCCGGCCTAGAATGTTCTTGTTTTGTGTTTTTAGCTGATTGGTTGAAAAATATAAAAATTTAACTTCAATATTAATGCGATTTTAATCCGAAATTTCTAGAATGTTCTTATGTATTGTTTTGAGGTTGATTATTTTAAGGCTAAAAAAATGTGTATTCTATAAGTTTTACGGCTCGTCAAAGCTTGGGCTATTTTATGCGGAATGCAATTATGGTTAAGGTTTTTGGTTTAATGGCACGTCAACTCTTCTGGATTATTTAATGCCAAATCTTGTTTATACACTCAATATATATATATATATATATATATGTGTGTGTGTGTGTGTGTGTGTGTGATTTGTAAGTGAATAGTTTGGATCGGTTTTATGGCATATCAACTATTGTAGGTTATCTAATGCTGAATCCGGTTAATACATATATATTAGAAATGAATGATTTGAAAACATAAGTCAATAAATTTCAATAGTTCAAGTATTGTTACGTATCATTAATAGTTCAATCAATTATAAGTCATTTGTTTACACAAAGTTAAATGATCAAACAGTTCTATTTTTAACAATTCAATTTAGAATACATTACTTGTTTGCACTCAGTTTAATTTGATCCATAGATGAGACCAACAGGTAATGACAAAATACTTATCTTTACATCAATTCAAAGTTGAAATATTGAATATGAGTCAATATTTTTAAAAGTAGACCTAGAAGTAACGTCAACTAGTGATCCACACCGGATATATTTTAGCGTTATGCCCTGGAAAAGTGAATTTTCGACTTTTGTCTTCCTCTTTGTAGTTCTTAAGACAATGTCAAGGCTTACTAAAGAAAATGTAAAAAAAAAAAAAAAAATTTAAGTTCTGTATATAAAAACGGCTATAAGTATTTAACCACCTTTTCTCTTGGTATTTGACATGCGTATCACTAAGTGGAGGATGAGATAGGCAGACTGCATACTGAAATTTAATGGTTTGGTGTTATTTTTGCTAGTTTCGTGTTTCTTTGTGTAAATTTGTTTCGATGGAAGTTAGGCAGAAGAGTAGCTTTTAAGGTAATATCACACCCCTTTACAGTACTTACCTTTGTATTTCACTCCCAGTAAATAAAGAACTTCTTCTTCTTCTTCTTCTTCTTCTTCTTCTTCTTTAAGCTAGGGAACTACTCGTGTCGTTGTGGTTAACTTGCTGGACTGCAACATCATAGAAAGCAAGTTCGAACTCAAGTCGTGCTATTACATTCCCTTTCAGTCTAATAGTCTTAGGGACAGTATGAAACCCCCTTTTTTCACCACTATTGGTCCACATGAAACGCTTTGACATCACATAACCCACAAAGGTGAATATGTCAATAAACAAAGAAACAAAACCAATCTTGTTCAAGCAGATTATTTTTATTAACTGAAAATCGCGACCACATGAAAATTCTTAGTTTCCACCGTGTACTTCGAACAGTACGTCTTATGCATGTATGCAGTGATGTGACGATATTCGATATTCTTATATATATATATATATATATATATATATATATATATATATATATATATATATATATATACTCAACTTTGATATCCTACCCAACACTGTACACCATGTTAAGTTTACGTCGTATTCAACTGTAAAATGCTGGTTCTGGGGTGCCAAAAGGTGCAATTCTTGTGATCAACTGAACCCTTTAACTTTTTCGCACAAAATCTGTGAACAATCAATGAGTTTAGAGCAGCAATTAGAATAAAACGCATCCAAATACAAATTAAAACGATTTTATCTTATGAATAGTTTAAACACCTCAGTGATGTTTGCATTTCCGTCAGGTCGCGTCATCAGCAATGGTTGGACTAGAAATATCATCAGTTCCAACTGTCGTAATACTGAAAATATTCTATACTTTTCGTCTTTAACTTGGGTTATAAAAATATCTGAATGATATTTTTATTAATCAAATTGTGCAAACTTTGGGGGGGGGGTAAAAGTATATATATATATATATATATATATAAATATATATATATAGGTATTCTTCAATCCAGAAATCCAGAGTTGGGAACAATTCCGTCAGGACAAATAAATTATTCAAATTTCAAATATCTAAATATTCCTGGGAGAGAGCTCAATAAAAATGAATTAATTCACTGAGCAAATAATATTATTTCAAGAAACAACGATATTCGGTCACATTAGAATAATAAATTTATTTCCATCCTGTTCAAAGCATTGATATGAATCAAAGACTCTAAAATAATTTTTAACAAGACTTCATCAGATCCAATAGGAAAATAGAATATATTACAGCCAGATTGGAGGGATAGTCAAAGAAAGGAAAAGGAGGGAGGGATAGTCAAAGAAAGGAAGGAGAGGGAGAAACGAAATTCATTTCAGCTATCCATGTAAGGCTTGATCCGGTCCCTTCTCGTTTCATGTTAGACAACTAAAAAACCAAAAAATTAACACTTTAGCGATTACAGTGATGCATATCCACATTTCAACTATTTCTAACAAAAATTATCAATTTTCATTCTAGTAGTTCATCACTTTTTTTTTAATATGTACCAAAACCCCTGGAGTTAAAAGTAAGATCTCTTTAACCCTGTTAAAATATTTATACCAATTCAATAGATAATAGTTGAATATTCACTTTGACTATCTATTCAAATTTTCTACTATAGTTTAAATATAGTTCTATGCCTACATCTAACTATTAAATCACATCTCTGATTTAAAAGGTTACCGGGATCAGGATACAACATAATTCAATGTTTTTTTACTCGTTAAAAGATAAATGAATAAATAGGTAGGGCCAAAAAGATGTGTGCTTGGAGTTGGTGTCAAAACGACGTAAATGTCATCGTCAGGAGTCATGTATCCTTAAGTATCGAAAATTATATATATATATATATATATATATATATATATATATATATATATGTATATATATATATAAAAGACGGAAAGACTAAAATTTGTAAAGTTTATTTAATATAAAGTTTTGTTTATTTATGTAGCTTTGTCAAATAATGTATGTGTTCTTTTTAATTTTGAAAAGAATATTGAAAAAACTGAACTGACTACTATTGTCATGGTAACGTATCAAGCGATGTTACAGATCTTTAAAAGTGTGATAGCGAAAAACATATTTTAGCGATGAAAGTTTTGAAGTTTCTACCATTGTGTAAATGAATGCCGAAATATTTGCAACATTTTTCATTCTTAAAAACCAGTAAAACGATTTGAGTTCCTAATTACGTTGGAATGAAAGCATCATTAGCAGTTTAGTTTTACCCGTATTCCTTTCAAAATTAAATCCAAAATTTCATTCATTATCAGCTGAATATCCTTCAGTTTCTTCTTCATGCGACCAGATTTAAACACAGACAAAAGAATACTTACGTATCTATCTATCGTTATGTGTGTGCAAATATCTTTCTCCGAGGGTCATTCAGAAGGTCCTTTGCTTCACACAGAAAGAAAAATCATTGCTGAACAATTTTGTTGTGACAACACACTAAAACTTCTTATAAAACTAGAAAAATTAATTCAGCTTTCTGTCTTAATTTCTGTGCAAGTGAGGCCTATACAAATGGTTAGAGGTGTGTGACAAATATAAGAATGGATAAAATAGAGACCCAAGCAATTATAAAGTGAAATGTATGAGGACATGTTACAGATGCAACTATGAAGAATTCGGGTGCGACATTCAAACACAGAATATGACCCTCGATTAGATCGTCCCAAAACCTCAGTCACTGATGAATAAGCTGATGCCATTCACCATATGGTTTTGGATGACAGATGTCTTACTATCCAACAGATAGCACAGGCCAGAGGTACTAGTACTGGTTTGGTCGACACTGTTTTAACTGAAATCTTGGGTATGAGCAAGCTGTCTGTCCGTTGATTGGTTGGTTGGGTTTTATGGCATATCAACCTTTGTAGATTATTTAACGCCAAATCCATTTTAATGCAAATAATCAATTCTATTTCAAACAATTCCATTTAGCATGAGTACACAATTTAATTGTCAAAAACATTTCTATTTCAAACTATTCAGTTTATTCAAACAGTTATAAATCAGCTAATTCAGTTTAGTTGGTTGGTTGGTTGGATTTTATGGCATATCAATCTTTGTAAGTTATTTAATGCCAAATCCATTTTTATGCAAATAATTAGTTCTATTTCAAACTAATCAGTTTAGCATGAGTACACAGTTTAATTGTCAAAGCATTTCTATTTCAAGCTATTCAGTTTATTCAAACAGTTCTAATTCAGCTAATTCAGTTTAGTATAAATACAGAATTTGTTTACACACAGTTAAATGTCAAAACTGTTTTATATTAAACTGTTCAGTTTGGTGTAAGTACATTTTCAATATAAGTACAGTTTAATTCTCTAAAAGAGTTAATGTCAAAAAAGTTTTATTTCAGATAATTCAGTTTAACATAAGTATACCATTTAGAGGTCAAAACAGTTCTATTTGGAGCAATTTAGTTTAGCATAAGTACGCAGTTTAAATATCAAAACAGTTCTATTTTAAACAATACGCAGTTTAAATGAAAAAACCCAGTAAAGTCAAGAAAACACGATTTAGTTCTAATCAGGTCCTACCACTCCGAGTGGACCTGGGAGCGATGGCAATGAAGCTCCAGAGCTCCAGAGTCACTGGAACCTCACCATCAGATTGTTTAGTGTCATATCCAGGACACCCATTGGATGGGTCTTACCCCTCAGCAGAGGAGCAGTCGGTGTATTCTACAGCCCCAGCCGACTGGGCAAAGCTGCCAGTCAGATGGGTCTCAAGAATGCTGACTTCAGAGCTCAAGCTAAAAAGGGTTGACATTTCTTGAACACTTCTGACTCGCTTCAAGGCAAATCTTAAGAATTTCCGCAGTAGATCAATAAGTCAACATGAAACCTTAATTCACTCCCACAAACTTGCATCATAGGTTCAAAGCAAGCAGTGGAAACAGTCTGCTTCTCCACCCTAAAGAAGATCAAGCACGCAACGTCTGTTGGCAAGGTGATGGCTTCTTTTTTTTGACATTCTGAAAGCATAATCCTGATAGACTCCCGGGAAAAAAGAAAAACTATTAATAAACAATACTTTGCATCAGAATTAAGACAAATGAACGAAGCAATCATGTCGAAACGCAGAAAGAAGCTGATGGCAGGTGTGTTGTTAAGCTAGAATAAAGTATCCGTTCAAAAGAGAAATAGAGAAAAACAGACAGTTGCTCATACAACACAGATGTTTCCTAAGGGAATATAAAAGTGCTAGTGACTGGAGTTAAAACTTAAACATATTTGTACAAAACATCGAATTGTCTTCAGCGCCTAGTTTTTAATTTTCATCTGTTGTTCGTAGTGGTAGAAACCCGATGGACTTATGATTTTCTCGCATGAAGTGAAACGCAGTCTTGTTCAGAATTTTAAATTTTCTAATATATGTAGAAAGAAAGAAAGAAAGAAAGAAAGAATAAAAAACTTTTTGCTTTTGCGTAACATCAAAAGATGAGGCCTCGAAAACGTGTCAAAATCTTTAAAATCCCGGTAAAACTGAATAAAAACGAAATAGAAAGTACTCATAGCTGAGACGACGAAAAAGTAGTGAAATGCAAGCAACCACATCCAGGATTTGAACCCAGGATGCAATTTCAGACGACGATAACCGTAACTCTAACAAGCCTGTTTTTCCATAAAGGAATCTAATAGGTTAATGAACGTTTTTCCTTTTCTCTAGAAGAATCAAATTACGCGTCTGATTACTGAGAGTTCCTAACAAAACTAGGTGTACCGTGAAAAAAGTGTTTGAGTATAAAATACTTTTTAAAATTCACTTTTATCGACAGTTTTAAAGTAATTTTAAAATTTTAATACACACACACTTCTATCTATCTATCTATCTATCTATTTCAGTCTGTTAATTTCTTTCTTTCTTTCTTTCTTTTATTACAAATAAAATCCAAATGTATTAGTTAAAAATATCTTACTTTTTATGTATTAAGTGTTTTGGCTGTAAATTATATTTGTACATGGTTGGATAAAGAGGACAGACGAATTAAAAATATTGTCTTTCACCCAATCAAATAAGAATACTCTGTTCTATTTGGTAAATGATAAAATAGAGAAAGTTAATCTATCTATCTATCTATCTATCTGTGCATCTATTAAATGTAAGGTTATATAAATATGTTTGGAAAATATATGCTTTTACATAAAATCATTATTTGCTTTCTTGTGTCACTATTTCAACTATTGTGTAGGCGTTAGTGATATTCGTGTGGGTGTACAGAACTGATGTGGGTGTAGAGACATTATAGTAGGTAAAGAAATAACAAGAATGAAAAGAAAAATAAGTGGGAAGTATATAAAGACGTAAAAAAAAGGAGTAACGGCAAATAAGGGAAGAGTAAATTTTAAGATACGAAGAGAGAGAGAGAGAGAGAGAGAGAGAGAGAGAGAGAGAGAGAACGAGAGAGTGAAAGAGAAAGAAAAGAAAAACGCATCTTGAAAAAAGATAGGAAATAAAGGGGAAGAAAAACTTTGACAAAGTTGTAAAAAGAAGAATCGGGATGTTGTATAAATGAACATAAAAAAGAAAAAGGAGAATAAAAAGAATGAAAAATAGAAGGGGTAAAAAGGAAAGCACAACTACAAAAAAAAAAAGAAAAGAAAGAAAATAGAAAAGAAAGAAAGTAGAAAGGAAAATGGATAGAAACAAAAAGGAAAGTAAAAACGAAAAAAACAAACAAAAATAAAGCAATGAAAAGTAAAAAAAGAAGCTAAAAATAAATGAAGAATGAATGTAAGGATATGATACAAGAAAAATAATCGAATAGAGAAGGAACGAAAAAAAGAAGAAAAAAATAGAAAGTAGAAATAGAAAAAAAAAGGGGAAAGAAAATGAAAAAGGAAGAAAGAGAAAGAAACAAAAAAATGGAAAAGAAAGAAAGAAAGAAAGAAAGAAAGAGTAACAAGACTTCTAAGATTGGACAAATTTGTAAAGCTACATTTCGACACATCAATCGAAATGCTGTAATGTTGTTTTTTCCGCCATTCCATTATCGAAGATCCATTTTCGTCGCCATTTTTATTCTCGCTAGAGTTTTGGTTCTGTGTATTTTTCTCCTTTTTCTTTCAATCTGAACAAAAGGTCTAACGACTAGCCGACTATAAATTGCGGAGGCGAAGGGCACATCGTTGACCTTTAAGAATCAAGCAAGCACACACACACACACACACACATATACATATAGGATGCGATGGGTAAATTGTCGCAATTTTGAATTATTGATTTCGCGCATACCCTTTGTTTGTTCCTGGTTTCGTCAATTGTGCACCAAAGTTGAGCTCGGTCTGTGAGGAAAGCAGCTTCATGACAAATTTCGCTCATTCAAAAATTTGGAAATGGTATGCTGTACTGCGTGGCATTTTCACTGAAGCTCTAATAAGAAAATTTCAGAGTATTTGTGCATCAGTCTGAGACAGTGCAGAGAATCCGAAAAGATGATGAGTTCAATGGTGATTACGAATGCATAGCAGCTCGTTCTGATAAGAAAAGAACTCCCGAATTTCTTCGTGAGTGATAAGCCATGATTGACAACGATCCTAGCAACTCAATCAGGCCCATAGCCGGGAATCTGAGAGTGTCTGCGTTTCTTTTCAGGCCGGCAGATTCGCAATTTTTCTTACAAGATGAGAAAGGGCCAATTTTTATTTCAGACCCGAACGGCAAGAAGAAAGGTTATTGCACAAACGCAAGCATCCAACCGAATATGATTTGTTTTTTCTCAGACGAGTGAAATTCCCGCCGGGATCAGATAATGAACTCACAGAACAACCATTAACTTGATCTGTCCTCACAAGATGAGCGATGTCCCCACATCATGGGGTTTAAGGTGGTCACTAGCTATGGTGAGGCTATGCCTCCATTCATATTTCTACATAGCCTTACATTCCACACAGATGCCCACATCGGGTACCTGGAGAAGGTAGAGACAGTGGCTTCTGGAAGACGCTAGATCTAAAAATGGGATTCTACGCTATGCCACACAAAAAGGAAAACCTTGTCTTGGCAATGAGAAAATTTCTGCGACCACATCAGCCCTAAAATGTCGCCGCCTAACTTCTCAAATTATAATACCCTCCATTATCATTTATAGGTCATGTTTGTACTAGAGACCAACAAAGCTCCGCACAACACCAAAGATGAAAAAATCTCTACATACTGAATATGTGTGTGTGTGTGTGTGTGAGAGAGAGAGAGAGAGAGAGACAGACACAGAGAGAGAGAGAGAGAGAGAGAGAGTGTGTGTGTGTGTGTGTGTGTGAGTCTACGAAGTGTGAGTTGAATAAGTTTTGCGGTTTCTTTGTTTTTAGTGGCATATCAACCATCATAGATTATTCAATGCCAAAGCCATCCTTGTAGAAGAACAGCAGTGATACTATTTAACACATAGTTGCGTGAATGAGGGCTTCATACCTTTCCTTACGATGTTAATCCGAAAGTGAACTTATTAGCTCCACTGGAGTTCGAACACACTCACTTTGAAGCTGCTGATGAGCACCTATGTCACGTGGAGTAAGTGTGTGAGTTAAATGAGTGTAGAAATGCTGTGGTTGTATGAGTGAGGAGTGTCAATGTGAGTGTATGGTTATTGTAAACAGGATACAAACTAAAAGAGACACTGAAACACAAAACGATGAGGTTTGTGTCTAATACATAGATAGATAGATAGATAGATAGATAAAGAACTTATAAAAACCCACAAAATATCAATAAATCACCAATTGGACAGGAAATACTTTTATTCTCCAAGTTAGAGAATTTGTTCTAGCAACAATGACACAATGATTTATTGTTTTTGCAAAGTTAGGGTTACATGTACACACACACACACCCACACACACATATATATATATATATATATATATATATATATATATATATATATATATATAAGCATAATGCAAATTTTAGCAATAGATAGATAGATAGATAGATTGTAATTTTTCCAATTTTTTTTAACCACTTTTCATGATATACTTAATTAGATAGGCATTTGGAATGTTTTTTCTTGTTCCCGATGATCAGACTCGTCATTCTCGCCAGTGATTTTTTCAGTTCCAGCCAAGTTTTAGGTATTTATCTAATCTTTAGCTTTACTTTCATTTCACTCTGTGTTCTGCTTTTCTTCTTGTTTACAAGAAAATCTTGTCTTCAGGACAGGATTGGGTAATCCGCTTTTATCTCAAAATTCTTGAGAATTGTATATATGCTATTTTCAGGAAATGCCATTCATCTTTACGATCAAAATTCTGTCGTTTGTACAATTTACAATGGAATCAGAATCCATCCTAGAATATGAGACGAATAAAATTCTCTGGGATTTTGAGATACAAACGAATCATATAATCTCGGCTGGAAGACCGGACCTAGTGTCCATTAACACGAAAAAAAAAAACCTTGTCATCTTGATGATTTTAACGTAGCGCCGGATCTTAGTTAATCTTTTCACCTTCTTTTATTTTCACTCTAAGTGAAAATAAAAGAAGGTATAAACACCTATCAGGCAATAGCAGAAACCAAAGGAGTTATTATTCTTAGGGACTTTGCTATTGATCAAAATGTGCAGAGTAATAGACAAGTTATTGAAGTTAAGGACTATAAAAGAAAAAATATGCCTTCTAATTGATATATCAGTGCCAACAGATAATCAGTTTGAATGCATACATTTTTCTTGTTCTTAACTATATGGTCTATTGCTTTTTATTTTTCTATCAATTTGTTTAGCAAATTCCAATCAAAGAGTATAATAAATTAAGTAAATACAAAGACCAGGAAATAGAAACTGAAAAAATGTGGCACCTTAAAACTACGACAGAGCAAGTTATAGTGGGAGGCCTAGGACAGATTGACACATTAAGAAGATACCTGTCAGCCCCAACCTATATGGAATACAAAAAATTGCATTTTGCGGAACTGTTCAAAATCCTTCGGAGAGTACTATCAATGTGAGGGGAAAATATTACCCAAAAGACGCTGTTAGGTTAGGTTATGTTATTTAGTTTAATGGCAAATCAAATCTTGATTATTTGATGTCAAATCCCGTTTATACATGTATTGTATTTGTAAGGGAATCGTTTGTAGGTAACTTTATTTTTAAACGAGTTAGAACTCATTTGTTTTTACACAGTTTAATGGTTAAAAAGTTTTAAAGTATTGCTATCTAATACAAATAATTCTATTAAATATTATTATTCCCATCAAATATAGACAATTAGTACACAACTGTATGGTTCCAAATATTTATTCGTTCGCATACTGTTAAATGGTTTCAATTATTGCTATCTCAGTGCAGTTTACCCACAACCACAGCCTTTTTGTACCTTTTAGATGAAATAGGGATGAGTATTTTTTTGCCACGAGAGTAATTTGAAGAATACGGTCAACACAGTCAAATAGGTGCTAAGACTTGACATAACTAGCCGATTGATTGGATCAGACCTCTCTGATCCCGCGCGTAGCACAGTAATAGCCAAAATGGAGTATTAAAGGTCAGGTGACCACTTCTGTGGCCGAGTCACGGACTGCTTTGCCACCATGATCCCGTCCTGAAGTATTACGGATCGTTCCCCACGGCCAACAAGTTGCCCAATTCTTGCATTTATTCATTTCAATCAGTTTCAATTTAGAACGTAATGTTTTTCTCATACAAAATTTAAGAGTGAACCTTTTGCAGCGAACATTTTCATCATATAACACCAAACCAGTTTTAAATCTTAAGTCAAATTTACCATCAGAAATTGTGTTTATCCTGTCATTGGAATTTTTTCCCGTCATAATGAAAACAATTCAAAGAATTCCTATCTTCCATTAAACGAAAGAATTTACATCAAAGATGACCATTCTGAATCTGATCTACAAATGGCTGCAAAAACAATTCTAGTTAATTTTTCTGTAGATATGTATGAAAAGAAAAAACTGCACTTATTTTGAAACTTAATAGTACCGATTTTTAAAAAACTCACAAAAACGGTAAATTATCGGATTGTAATTTTCTGAATTCGGTCCTTTTTAAAACTTTTTTAAGATACGTGGATCAGACTTGCCGCGAAAATTTTGAAGGATTAAAACCCAAAATAATTTCACTAATCATTTCCTTCCTATATTGTTCAAAATACATTTTTAACCCCTTTGAATCATATAAATCATCAACTTTTTAATCTAATTTCGAGCTTACCCCGCAGTGAAATAAATAAAATATTCTGTAGATTTAAGCATCCATTCTGTAAATTTACTTAAAACTTTCGATAAAACTTTCGATTTTATTTAACTTGAGTGAAAATCTAACATTCTTTTCCTTCAAGTTTGCATTTATTTTCAATATCACTTCATAATACTTATTGAATGAAAATACTGTATACATAGATTTATTCGGACTGCTTTTCAATCTTTCCCCTGGTGATGAATGTTCTAAATGCATACGCTTACATTTCTTGAGCTTATCTAAAATTTCTCTCTTACATAGTGACACACTCCGACAGAGATCTTATACACACACAAAATATATCAACTAGCGTTATAAAATGCAAATCATTACATTTCATGCATGAACTTTAATTTCTCTCAAAAATATTTCGGCTCTGAATATTATTATCCCTTCTTTCAAGAAAAGACTTCGTAACTTCTGTTTTTTTCTAAAAACTTTTCACGCAATATAAAGAAACAAAATTCATTAATTTGTAGATCGGTATTTTATTCAATCACACTTATCCGTCAGTTTTGGTCCCTCTTATGGGTCAAATAGATGATTTTAAAAATCACTGGCATTCAAATAGAGTACATGACAACATACAACTCAAATGAATCACCATCACGTAATGCACGCTTCATTTGAAACATGTTGTATCCTCCTTTATTTATGGCCTAGTCGGCTGGGGCTGCTGAATACACCGACTGCATCTCTGCAGAAGGGTTAGACTCCCCCAGCGAATGTTCTTGATATGACACTAAACAATCTGATGGTGAGGCTCCATTAATCCTGGAGCTTTGGGGAATGCAGAGTACCCCAATATTGCCATCGCTCCCGAGTCTATTTCGGCTCAGAGTGATTGCATCAGATATGGTTCTATCTATGGCTCAAATAGAACTAAACTGTGTACTTATGCTAAACTGAATTGCTTAAATTAGATTAGTTTTTACATTTAACTGTATGCAAATAAATGATTGTTATCTAATTGAATTTTTAATGTTACATAGCAATACTTGGAACCATTTAACTTTGTTGACTAAACTGAATAGCTTGAAATAGAAATAGTTTTTGGCATTAAAACTATTTACTTAGGCTAAACTGAGTTGTTTGAAATAGAAGTGTTTTTACATTTAGTTGTGTGTAAAAAACTGTACTTATGCTAAATTGAATTGCTTGAAATAGAACTGTTTAGATGTATAAAATAGATTTGACATTTAATAACCTCCAATGCCATGAGATCAAACCAAACTAAAACAAAGTTTTCTATAAAAATGACTTGATTCAGCATTAAATGATCTGAAAAGGGTTGATGTGCCGTAAAACTAAACAATCAAACCAAGCAACCAACCATCCTCTTTTCATACATAAATACATACATATATATATATATATATATATATATATATATATATGCATACAAATACACATATTCGCGCGCATACACGCGCATATATATATATATATATATATATTGAGAGAGTAAGTGGATATATATATATATATATATATGTATATTTAGGCAGCATTTCTTCGTTAATGCAAATTTCATTAAACATAATAGACATTTTATGCCTACATATTCTCTTTTGGATCCGTTCGAATTCCCGTATTACTTTTATCGTATTCGGGGGAATTGATTTAGGTATTGTCCATAGTTGTATGTATCCCTAGTACTTTCTGCCCGACTTTGGGACATCATCAGGGGAGAATCTGTTACAAAAGTGATGTAACTTTTGTTTTAGCAAATTACTACTCCATAATCTCCAACAGCAAAGACGTCCTTACACAGTAGTAAGATTTTGTTGTATCGGACAATTTGGTTTTTGGTTGACTTTATTCCCCCATCGAGAACGATATATGAATGCTCAGTAATAAAAGAGTTAAAATCAGATACGTTCATCTTGTCTTACACCTGCTTTGTATCTTGCAGCAGAGCCACAATATGTGTGTGTTGGCATGTGCGTTTAATGGAAGTATACTTCCAAGTATATTGAGCATCACCCATAAGCAAATGCACACAAACAATGTTCAATAAGATTTGGTAATTTTGTCAATGTTTTTCCTTATGAAGTCAATATTCTTATATCAAATCAATTCTAGAATTTGATGTATGTAATCACGCTATTACGATCACTTTTGGACTATTACCATTAGGAAAGGCATGAACCTCTGATCCCATCCAGCCATGGGTTAAATAGTAGCATTAATGTCCGTCTACAAGGATGACTTCGGCATTGAATTACCCAGGAAGGTTGATATACCATTAAAACAAAAATCTACCATCGACGAAAGACAACAGAAATAGACTTGGCTATTCTCCCAAATGATAGAAAGTTGATTTCGTTTGTGTATTTGATGGGTAGTACTTAGTGAGTAGAGTGTTGGCCAATGGTCTTGGAAACCTGGGTTCAATCCCATGTAGCGTCATACCAAAGACTTTAAAAATGGTACTTGATACCACCTTGCTTATTTTTCAGCAATACAAGGTACATATCAAGGGTAAAGTGGAGCAATGCAGAGAAAGGAGTAGCGCCCTCCCCTACACCGCGGTGTAGTAGCTATTGAAAACGGAGCCTTCTGGTCACTCTCGACTACAGTCGCCAACTTTACTTACTTTCTTTTACTACATAGCTGCTACATAATTATTTTTCGACAGCTACATATTTATATTTTGGGGTGCAGAGTTATAGTACAGTGGAGCTCAATAACAAGTGCTACCTAATAATATCAGTTTTGATTGCATAATTTTCCTGTAAAAAGGATAAAATTTTTGTATCTTTGGTTTAGAAGAAATATCTGTATATGCAGTTATATTTGCACGAGGTTTCGTCATTTGTTTTTGCTAAATTTCAGGTCACGTTTGCAAGCAATGTGTTTACGAGAACGACGAAGTCAAGGAAAAATGGGAGTGACTGTACCGAAAGGAAATTACGCGTAGCTTTAAAACAACCGCCTGTAATTTAGTGCAATGTATGAGCTCGTGAAAGAGTATTTGAAAGTTCATAGATCCGTTAAAATAAGATGCGGAGGTTGAGATTCGAAGATGGAAAGCCACATGTCATTATTTGTTAACTCGACAACAGGAATAAGAGTGAAACCTCGATTAAAAGCACGGAACATTGACTTATGGCCAAATCACACTTAAAGAAACCGCTTCCGATTAGATCGCCGAAGTTAAGTAGCGATGAGCTAGTTCATGACTTAGATGGGTGATACCCTCTTTGTTGACAGGGTTGAGAATACGTTGACTGCATCCCTTGTAGATTTTGGTAAGAAACTCTTGGTTGGAAGTGATGTCCCTGTATGAGATTAAAATGAATCTAGTGGCGAGAGGCTTTTGTTCTGAATTTCGAAAATTTGGCAGTCAAGCCTTCGTTGCCAGTACTTGTAGATAAAATAGATCTGCTTGAGATATTTTTATAGGATTTTGAACGACTTTAATTCATTGGGTCTTAAAACAATGATATTGTAACTGTTACTTATTAGAAGAGTACTCATGATCTAGTGGTTAACGTGCGGAATTGTGACATCGTAGTAAGCTAGTTCGAACTCCAGTCGTTCTATTACATTTATATTCAACTTAATACCCTTGGAAAAGTTATGAACCCTTTTACTCGACCCACCAACTATGGATTAATTTAATGCTACTACTGTTCTTCTCAAAGGATAGCTTTGGCATTAAATAACATATAAAGGTTGATATGCCATTAAACAAACAAACCAAAGTATTACCTATTTATTAGGTTAATTTATAAACAGGGTAAAATCTTTCCACATTTAATTTACTACGCTTGATTTAATATTTGTGACTCAGTCGATTTGTCTATGGTTAAATAAATCAAAGTAATGGAAATCTATATTAATAATTGTGTTGAATATGAAACAGCAATCATGGAATTATCATTAAACAACACTAATCATGTGTTGGCTTGGTCGTTTTGTGACATATAAACCTTTATTGTTTTATTTTATACTAAAGTCACGTTACCAATTATCGTCTACAGTTATACGGTACGAAAATGGATCTGCACAATCATTTTATTCAGGAAAACATTTCAAAAAGGACTATTTTACCTAGAAATTGAAACTTAACATATGCTGCCATCCCGGGTCAAAGTGGATCTGTGAGTAATAATAACTAAAGGGTTATTCCAGATTCTCCCAAACTCCTGAGCCGGAGTCTTATCTCTGGATAGAGTCCAGTGTTATACCTAGGACACCTTACTTTTTGGTTGGCTTACCCTCTGCAGTGGATGAAGGCGGTTCATTCTCGACCCATAGAGATTAGAACCATAACTGAAATATATATATAAACAGAATTTGGCAATAAATAACCTACAAAAGTTGATATGCCGTAAAAAATAACAAAACTACATATCTGCTGACCCTATGGCATAATTGCTAATTGTGACATCATAGTAAGCAAGTTCGAACTCCACTATCGCTATAAGATTCATTTTTAGACTAATACTCTAAGGAAAGGCATGAACTCGCGTAATGCTCCCCCACAGTTATGTGCTAAATAGTACCATTACTGTTTAGGATAGCTTCGGCATTTGATCACACACGAAGGTTGATATAACTCACGAAGGTTGATATATCATAAAATAAAAAACTTCTTCTTCTTCTTCTTCTTCTTCTTCTTCTTCTTCTTCTGTCAGAGGACTTAACACATTACGGTTTAACACATAGCTGGTGGAGGTGGGTAAGGGGGTTCAAATCTTTCCCAAGGGTATTAGTTCGAAAGTGAACGTAATAGCGCTGCTGGAGTTCGAACTCGCTTACTAAGATGTCACAGTCTAGTACGTTAGCCACTACGCCACGGGGATTCCTGATTCGTTTTCTTCTTCTTCTTCTTCTTCTTCTTCTTCTTCTTCTTCAATATATATATATATATATATGTGTGTGTGTATGTGTGTGTACAGATATATATGTGTATGCACATACCTCGTATACTTATGTATAAGGATATGTTAAAATATATGTATATATCAATATTGGTTTCATTTAAGATATAAACGGCTCATTGGCCTAATGGTTAGAGTGTTTGCCAATGGTCTGGGAGACCTGGGTTCAATCCCAGGTTGCGTAATACCAAAAAATTTAAAAATTGTACTTGATACCCCCTTGCTTAACACTCATCAATATAAGGTATGTACGTACCGAGGTAAAGTGGAGCAATCTAGGGAAGGAGTAGCGATCTCCTCTACACCTCGATGTAGAAGCTATTGAAAAGGGAGCCTGCTAGTCGCCCTCGACTACGTTCGCCAACTTTATTTGTTTCCTTTCTACACTCCGTCACCCCGTTTATTTCTTTTAAAATAATTAACATCTCAGTTATTTCTGTGACTACTATTAACAAGCAAAATATGCGTATATTTTTACTCTCTTCATAACTGGGTGTCAAAAATATGTGAGTGTGGCTGTACAAGCATATATGTGTGTGTGTGTGTGTGTGTGCGAGCGTCTCTGCGTGTTTTCACTTATGACTGATAAAAGTTTTCTATTTGATTTAAATTGACCTATTTACATAAATAGTTGTTTAGATACGCTTGCGATAATGTAATTCTCTTACACATTGATGATAATTCCTCTTTCGATTCTCCCAGTTAGCTGGGCGCAGAATACGCAAACTGTAAGAATCTCCAAAGCAAGGAGTGTCTTAAATATGGCACTAAACATCATCTGATGGAAAAACTCCAGTTCTACAGATCTGGGGAGTGTTGAATACCCCTCCATTGTCATCATTCCCAAGTTCACTCTGAACCGAAATGGTTGTAAGAGTCCTGTCTGTAGGTCAAATAGATCTTATTAAAATTATTCTATTTGGTAGGAATACTTGATACCGTATAACTTAAATAAACAATCTGTATGAAGATTAATTACTTGAAACTATAATTGTTTACTGAGGATAATTATTAGTTACTTGAAAAGATATAAATCAGTGTTAATGACTATTATAAATGAAATAAAATATTATGATATAACCCTTAGTATAAGGAATGCTTGAAAGCATACTATTAGATGCAAATTATTTTCCTGTACAAAAAAGAACTCTAAAGAAACAG
>OY757931.1:43184878-43367378 GCA_963585895.1 Sepioteuthis lessoniana
AGAAAAAGAGAACGAAATTGGAAACATAGGCACTTTAGGTGGTGTTACCAAGCTAGTTTAGCCGAACATTGATCACGAGTGTATTGTTTTTGGGGGTCAAAGAAAATAGACTGAGTTTATATCTCCATATCAGTAATGGGAAGGGCATAAACGTGGTTACAAAAATAACCCCATGCACGTTTATTTCGTATGTTACCAGTTCTATAAACCGATATAACGAATATTAAAACGCGTGGAGTGGTTTTCTTGGTCCATGGAAGAAAAGTCTTTGTTCATGTTATTCGTCACTCCCTTAACGGGGGGAGGGACTGTTTTCCCTAGCCCATAAATATACAATAATTTTCGTTATCACTGTACAAAAAATTTTAAAAACCCTTGAAAATCTAAGTCTCGAGTCAGACTGCCTCTCGCTCGTAAAAAGAGAATTCATGATATTGACCCTTTTCAACTCTCTCTGTGGAACAAAACTGGAAATCAAATTTGATTCTTTCTGAGTACCCCATTCTATAGGTATACAAGAAAAATAAGCTGAGCTGAGTAAATTTAGTGTTTTAATACAGTTGTTAAAGAGTTTAGTTTGGTTTCTTTGTTTAATAGCATATCAACTCTACGCGTGTTATTTAATGCCAAAGCCATCTTTCTAGAAGAACAGTAGTGGTGCTATTTAACCCAGAGCTGGGGGAATAAAGGGGTTCATACCTTTCCCAAAGGTATTTGTCCAAAAGTGAACGTAATACCGCAATGGGAGTTTGAACTCGCTTACTACGATTCCGCAGTCCAGGGATTTAACCATTACGCCACGAGCACAACCTCTATTCGGTTTGATTATCACGAGGTATATAATACTTCTGACCTTGTGCAAAAGTAAAATGTCAGTTTTTACACTTATATGTATTTATCAACTCCTATGCACGAGTAAGATATGACACAAGGTCATTTTAAGCGGAGTTAAACAAGTTTGAATCCAGAGTTTTCTTTCTCCTGTGCCAGTTGTCATACCAAAGTTAAAGAGCACAGACTGCCCTACTATTCACCCATAACTGGAAGGAGAATTATTGGATTTATGCCTTTCCTAAAGGTATTAGAGATTTGTAAAACGCAAATAGTCTCGTTCAGGATTTGAACTCATGCCTCCGCGTCCATTTCCAATGACAGTCCCCATTACACCACGGACACCTTGTTTTCAGTCAAATATGGGTCTGGTGTTATATCTAGCCGAGTGGCTATCAACGTGAAAAAAGGACTCAGCGACCCAATTTGTATTTCCATGCGTATTAACGCTCGTAGAAAAGTTGTTTTTTTTTTCCGAGACCTGTTGTGTCTAGGACATGTCACTTAACTGCATAGGATGGAGTGGCTCTAGTTCTAGATCTTAGCGGAGTATTGAGTACTGTGACCTAGAGATGTATGATATGACATGGTATCTTCGTTTAATGGCATATCAACCTTCGTGGATTATTTAATGCCAAAGCCATATTTATAGACGAGCAGCAGTGATACTACAGGGTGGAACGATAAAATTGTCGCCCTAAAGAAAACAACACTACAGCTTTATTTTAAAACTTTTATTAAAGAAATCAATTCAGGTAACTTGATTATGTAGAAGAGCTGACATCTATTTAATGTAGCCGCCTTCAGCCTCAATCACCGCCTCGATACGGATCCGGAACTGGGAGCATACCTTTTTCACAAGCGCCGGCGGGAGCTCGGCGAATACTCGGCGGATGGTGGTGATCAGGCTGGCTTTGGTGTTGTGGGAGGTCATGTTGGTGATGTTCTCGACGTATGACCAAACGAAGTAGTCCAGCGGGTTCAGATCGGGGGAGGTGGGGGGCAGTGAGAGAAGGGTACAAAGTCGTAGCACTCCTGAATCCAAGCCTGGGTCTCTTTGGACTTGTGGGCTGGCGCCGAGTCCTGCTGCCACACCCAGGGTCTGCCACCGGCCACCTGATTGCACCAGGGGATCACCACACTCTTCAGCACATCCAGGTACACTTTGGTGTTTACTTTCAAGCCGACTTCAAAGATGTGAGGTGGCATGATGTGGCCCTCACTTGAAACCACACCAAAGACTATAACCGTAGCCGGAAACTTTGTTTTCATCACCCTGGGCACGTCTCTGTTATTCGTGGCAATCCAGATTTGCATTTTGAGGGTGCTGGCAATGGTCCTGTTGTCATAAGTTGGATCGGTAGAGAGCATGAATTGTACAGCGGCGCATCTCCGATTTCGCTCGTTGAACATTGTGTCACTTTCAGACATGATAGAAGGCTCCTATCGCTCTTGGGATTTGTACACAACTGGTCAACTAATAGAAGGTCAACAACAAAAAAAGAAAACCGGTTTTCATTTAGTAGACATGGAATCATCTTGTCTAGGGCGACAATTTTATCATTCCACCTTGTATTTAATCCATTGCTGGGAGTAGGTTAATATCATTCATGCAATATCCTTCACCATCTCTCTCCTTTTTAAATAGTCTTTTCTTCTTATTATAACTTTCCATCTTTAATTTCAAATAGTCAAATGAACAAATAGATTGATAGAGTAGTTTTAACGGCATGTCAACTCATCTTGGGTTATATAATACCTAGAGGTTTGGAATTGTGTTCATTGAACGAAAGTGAACCTTATAGTGTTAGTGAAATTCGAACTCGCTTATTTCGAGGCCGCAGTCCAGCATTTTAGCCATTACGCCTCTGGAGTGGTAGTACCTGTTCTAGTCCAATATATAGATCAAATACATCTGTATGAAAATTATTCGTATTCGATAGGACCGTATAAAAAAAGAACTCAAGAAAAACTACACAAAAAAATGAATGCGATTCACAAGCAACGAAACATAAAATAACTCTAGGACTTTTACAAATTGACGTCCAGCTAAGATTTCTGCATTGACGTTGCATGAGGTCATCAGCCGGTATTCTAAACGTATGTTAATGTCAGAAATTGACAGTCTGACACTGCAAAATAATGTTAACATTTGATTGTGATGATGATGATGTTTCAATTATAAATAAAGATATATAGGCATGCTGTTACAAGCAAAACAACAGCTGTGCAGCCAACAAAGCCTTCGCCAGATGAAAACTCTGGGATCAGGCAAGGCTTCGGGGTCAAGGCATCGTTACCACTAATCTATTGCATCCCAGCAGTACCTTAAATTACCACGAGAATTCGTTGAATTTTCATCACATCGTGGGAATACTAGATCAAGATGAAGCCCATGTGTATAGTCCTTTCTTGTATTCACAACTTTCCGGTAACGAACCATTAATGCAATGATGTAAGATATCTGAATCAATTGACAAGATGAGACGTCATTACACTGAACGTACACAGGAATAGAATTTCCATGAAATTCACATACGAAATCAGTGTGCAAGATCTCAATAATGAATCGTTAAATTTGTTGATTTGAATTGTATGACGAGATGATAACGTCACTGGAAAGTCGAAATAACGTTCTACGTAGTTTGAGTTCAAACGACTAATTTTTAAAACTGGCAACTCTCATTGTAAAACAAAAGACTTCCACATAGAACTCTGGATCGATTTACAAATTAAGGATGAGATTTACGCTGTTATTGATACAGATGACCAGTCTTATTGGGTTGGCTATGACGTGATTATGTTCTACCCCAACTGACGTTATAATCTTCCACCTCAACTGACATGATATTATTCCATGCTAACATCGTGACCATGCATCCCATTTCTTGGTAATGATTGCATAGTTTTTCTCGGAGATCGCTACTCTTTAGTGTTTAGTAAATATGTATATGTTTATACTTAAAAATTTAGATGAAAATTATCATGGTCTAAAACTAAAGCAGTAGTAAGCGGTCGGTCGTAGCTTTGAAAACAGGCTTCTGGAAGTTGGAAATTTGAAGAAGATCAAAGAAAGCAACGATGACAATCATATATTTATAATAAAAGACTATGAAATACACTGTTGTAATGGCCTAGTAGGCTGGGGCTGTAGAATACACCGACTGCATCTCTGCAGAGGGGTTAGACTACCAAAACGTGTTTCCATTATATGATATTAAACAATCTGATTGTGAGACTTCAGTAATGCTAGCTTGGAGTGGTAGTACCTGATAGGTTTCTATCTATGGGTTAAATAGAACTAAACTGTGTAATTATGCTAAACTGAATGGTTTGGAATAGAACTGTTTTGATATTTAACTGTGTGTAAATAAATAACTTTTTAATTGTATCATTAGTGATACATAGCAATACTTGGAACCGTTTAACTTTGTTGATTAAACTGAATAGTTTGAAATAGAACTATTTTTTACATTTAAACTGTGTATTATGCTAAACTGAATTGTTTGAAATATATATTATATTGAAATATATATATATGTTTATATGTATTAAAATGTATGAATTAAATAACCTACAATGGTTGATATGCTATAAAATCAAACAAAACGAAACCATGTTTTTACATTTACCTGTGTGTTTAAACTGCGTACTTATGCTAAACTGAATTGTTTGAAATAGAACTGTTTTTGACATTTAACTGTGTAAAGGAAAAACTATATATATATATATATATATATATATATATATACTAAACTGAATTGTTTGAAACTTTTATCAAAATGACTTAAATCGGCGATAAATGGCCCGGAAACAGTTGATACGCCGTAAATTAAACCAACCAACCAACCACTGTTCCAACAATAACTTTTTTTTGCCGAAACAATGAAGGTTTTACGTTTAAAATAATTGTTAATGTACCTGGCGTAACTGCTATCACTGTAGGAAATTGATTCAGCGACCTGTGTTCAAATCCAAGACGAGACAGCAAGCATTTCACTTTGCTCTAATATTCATCGGAAACACGAACGGTGAGAGAAAGAGGTATACTGTTTGGCTTTCAAAAATCAGACCTTATGATGATGACTAATTGATTAATTCTAACAGCATGTTAATCCTTCCAGGGTTATTTTTAGCCTTGATGTTAGGGAATCGCATGCATTGTACAATTATATTTACTTTTGTGTAGTTGTTTTTCAAGAGTATTTCGCACAAATTTATATGATATTGAATATTCCTATCTAATACAAATAATTTATACTGTTATATGGTTTAAAATATTTCTAAAACTAATGATTACTTGGTTTCAATTAATTACCTCAATTTAATAATAGTTTATTCGCAAAAAGTTATATAGTTTTAAGTAACTACAATAAAAACTGTTAGAGCTTCAAGGAACTGTTTTAAATACAAGTAAGCAAAGTTGGCGACCGTAGTCGAGGGCTAACCGAAAGCTCCCTTTTCAATAGCTACCACACCGAAGTGTTGGGGAGAGCGCTAGTCCTTTCCCTGGATTGTCCCACTTTACCCTTGAAACGTACCTTATAATGCTGAGCGTTAAGCAAGGAGGTATCAAGTATCACTTTTTGAGTCTTTGGTATGACTCGACCTGAGATTAAACTCCAGTATTCTGGCGAAAACTCTACCACTAAGCAAATGGGCCGGTCTAAATAACAACCTACAGCTGTATAGAATAAAATATTCCTTGTGAATACAAATAATTTTAAATCAGATTTATTGGAACCATAGAAGGGAGCTTAACCGGTACTAACTTGCCCACTCGGCTGGGGCTATAGAATACACCGACTGCTTCACTGCACAGGGGTAAGATACTCCCAAACAAATGTCCTGATATGACACAAAACAATCTGATGGTGAAGTTCCAGTAATTCTGGAGCTTTGGGAAATGCAGAGTACCCGTTCATTGCCATTGCTCCCTGGTCCATTCTGGCCCAGAATGGTAGCACCTGATAGGGCCCTATCTATGGGTTAAATAGAACTAAACTGCATACTTATGCTAAACTGAATCGTTTGAATTAGAACTGTTTAACCAAACTGAATCGCTTGAAATAGACATGTTTTCGACAAACTGTTTACTTACATTTAAACTACTTACTTAAGCTAAACTGAATTTTTGAAATGGAACTGTACTTACTCTATACTGAATTGTTTAATATAGAACTGTTTTGAGATTTGGCTGCGTGTAAACAAAATCTATACTTATCCAAAACTGAATTGTTTGAATAAGAACTGTTTTACTTAACTGAATAACTTGAAATAGAAATATATTGGACAATTAAACTGTATACTTATGCTAAACTTAACTGCTTGAAATAGAACTGATTTTAACATTGAAACTGTACTTATGCTAAACTGAATTGTTTAAAATTGAAGTGTTTTGACATTTAACAGTGTATGGAGAAAATCTACACTTATACTAAACTGAATTGTTTGAATTAGAATTGTTTGACTAAACTAAATAGCTTGACAATAGTTTTTGACAATTAAACTGTGTACTCATGCTAAACTGAATCGTTTGAAATAGAATAGTTTATTCGTATAAAAATGGATTTGGCGTTAAATAACCTACAAAGGTTGATATGCCATAAAATCAACCAACCAACCAACTAACTGGTAATAACACTAAGGGTCAGAGTGGACCTAAGAATAATAGCTATAAAGAGGTACTCTACAATTCCCAGAACCACAGCCTCACCATCAGATGCAGTTTTGTCATATCTAGGACACCTCACTGTGTGTGATAGCATCTAAATCCCACCAACAAGATGTTTTTTTGACGAGTAAAGAAAGCTAAAATAGATATTGTCTTTTTCTTTTTATACAGCTGACACGGATATTTTTTAGAAAGGGGGATATCAAAATTGATAAATAAAAGATTACATGTATTTTCATCTTATGTTTAGATTTAGTAAGCATGGATCTAGGCCCAAGATTCTAGGGTAAAACAACACGAAGATTGACCTGTTAAAGAATCAACGTTACGATTATCAATTCCATCATCGCTCGCAGCCAAGTCGGTGAGATGCGTGCACCTGTTTTGGAAGTAAAGAAAAAAAAAGATAAACAAAGATCGAGAGATGGGGACAGAGATGTTGAAGAGAGAAAAAATGCTTCTTTTCTCTCTCCAGCAATGAGCAAAATAGTAGAGCAGACTAAGTCCTTTAGCCTTGATACAGAAACCGATCTAGGAAAAGGAATATTCTGAATTCAAATTAGCCATGTTCAGCTTTAAAAAATTAACAGTGTCTCGCATCCTGCTCGTGGTGAAAGAGTGGTATGACGATTGATTTTCTTGTGTATTTTTCTTTCAATTTTTATTCTTCCTCTCAACTACAGACGATTAAACCCCAATTGTATGCTGCCCAACGACCACAGGAAGGTCCCAAACGTCCCTTTGTTTTAGTATCAGATTTCAATTCAAGGAGTTCCAAAAAGGAAGAGCTATCGTCTCATATGGAATATTGTTACTGTTTTGGTTTCCTTCGACCGAAGAGCTCCACATGAGTTTATAAGTGATTGGTTACCGCTTTAAAAATGCGGATAGAAATAAAAAGAAAAGAAAACAATTATAGACTCCATATTGATCCAAGAATCAAAGTACGAGTTAACAAGCTGAAAAAATAACTGAGTACAACCAGCATCAACATAAAGATAAGATTATCAAAAAACCCTAACAGAATCAATAATCCAAGGACAACAAACATCATGATCAGTACCAACTGTAAGAGTACTTTAAGAAACCTCAAAAAAACTCTGATTACGCCAAAGAATCAAAGACTAATTGAATCCCTAACTTGCACCATGAAAAACCGCACAAAACGTTAGCTGCACACAAAAAAAGGATAGCATAAATGTCAGTGATATTATCAAAAAACACAAATAAACCTTTCAGAAATATAAGGGTCAGGGAACCGAAGAAACCATCACTAATATCAAACCAATTGTCAGGGAACTCAACTTAATCTCATAGAAATCACAAGGAACCGAAGATGACTGGCATAATCATCAAAGACCCTTATCAACACACATAGAAACTCTAACAAGCAGCTAGAAACAGAAGACAACCAGTATAAACAACCCAAATTGACAGGGTTCTTTTTACCAAATTTACAGATCTATGGCAGCAAAAAAGAATGCAAGATCATTCGTATTACCATCCAAAAACAATCGTCAGAGTACTTTGGTGAAACTTACAGAATCCTTACAGCACTAAGGAACCGAAAACAACCAGCAGTAATATCAGCACCAATTGTCAGGTAACCTTATCGAATCTCACGGAATTCTAACTATAAGAAGGAACTGAAGATAACCAGCATCAGCATCCATAATAATTATCAAAAAACTTTACCAACCGTCCCAAGGAACTGAAGACAACTAAGATCAACATAAAAAATTACTGTCACAGAAGCCTAATAAACCTAGGATAACCATAAATGCACTAAGCACGTGAAGACAACCATTATCAACATCAGTAACAACTAACAGAGATTTTAACAGACCTCAAAGAAGTCGGTTGATATGCCATTAAACAAAGAAACAAAAATATAAATATACACGCACAATGTACGCGATTCCCTTGCCTCTATGCATAGAATAACCCTGGACGGACTGATATGCCGGTTAAAATCACTCTCTCAATCAATCATTTAACAAAGGCTAAGTAACCTTTACAGTACCACGGAAGTAAAGACATCTGGCATCAACATTTGAAAGAGTCAATCAATGGTAAGAAGTAATGATAATGTTTAAAGTATACTGAAAAATGTACCAAGCATTTCATACAAATAACCTTAAATAAAGCAGGTATGGTAGCATCTAACCGTAAATGCAATGCTTCATAAGATAAGTAAAAATGATGCTCATTAGACTTAATCAAGGATATCCGGCAATATAAACACGAGTCAAACCTCCTTTTTTTTAGTTGATGGACATGAAAGTGGGTGTGATCAGGAACAAAAAAACAAAACAAAAAAAAAAACTAGTGAATGTTTGCAAAAGAAAAAAAATAGACTCAAAACAAACTCTAACAGTGACCGCAAGAATACAAGGTGGGGGTCGGCCTTGAGATAAGGGAATATTCAAAATACAACTGAGGGAGAAGGTAAATGAATGATTATTTTGTATTGAGAAAGTATAAGACGTATGAGGAGGTACATATGTCACGCCTCGGAAAAACAGCAGAGGTTTTTATGTTATATTCAATGTATTTATGCAAACACTACACCACAAGGGGCAGTTTCCGTTGTGTATTGGTAAACGAGCTAAATTGTGACATCGTAGTAAGCAAGTTCGAATTTTAGTCGTTAACTTTCGAACTAATAACTTTGGAATTGCATGAACTCCTTATTCTACTAACGATGGCTTAAATAGCGTGACTAATGTTCTTCTACAAGGATGACTTTGGCATTAAATAGCTCACGGAGGTTGATATGCCATTAAACAAAGCAACTGAACTGTTCTTGGAAAGAAAAAAACACTTGCCACAAACAGCTGTCGACACAAGAATAAATTTTGAGTGGTTTGGTTTGGTTGGGTTTTATGGCATATCAACCACTGTAGTTTATTTAATGCCAAATCCTTTATATATATGTGTGTTAAATATATGATTTCCAAAGACATTTTGTAGATAACATCTTTAAACGAGCCTAAGCTCATTTTTACGCACAGTTAAATTTTTGCACTTATTTCTATCTATTTACTATAAATCATTTGTTTTCACACAGTTAAATGATTTCAATTATTATTATTTAACACTAAAAATTCAATTAAACTTCAGTCATTTGTCAAACAATTCAGTTTAGCATAAGTAATTTGTTTGCACTCAGTATAAATGTTAAAGTACACAGTTTATTCTTAGAAACACTATTCGGACACAACTCACGCAACAGTCCTTGGAGCAATGATAATAAAATATGAAGAGCAGAAGAGAGAAGATACACGACTCAAAGTTAGGTTTGGTTTATTTATTTAACGGTATGTCAACTCCTTAAGGGTTATTTAATGCTAGAATTCGATTCATATGTTAATGTTTGGGAAAATTTATTCATTTGATGGCATATCATCTACGTATGGGTTAATTAATGCCGAAATTTGATTAATTTCTAGTGGTTTAGTTTGCGTCATTAGTTTAACGGCATATCAACTCCATATGGTCATTCAGTGCCGAAATTCTACTAATTTGTAAAGATTTGGTGGGTTTTATTTGTTTAATAGCATAACAAATCTTTATGGGCGATGTAATGCTGACGTTCGATTAATTTGTAAAAGTTCTTTCCAAGCCATAGATATATTTGAAATTTGCACAGTTATATGCTATCAAGTATTCCTTTCTAATACAAACAATTTTGATACAAATCTATAGTTTCAAGTATCCTTATCTAATACTAATAATTTATACATAATTATATAATTTAAATTGATTATCCCAATTTAATGATAATCATCTACTTGCTCACAGATATATGGTTTAAAGCGACTGATAATAATAAAAATCCTTTGTAAACAATTATAGCTTCAAATAACTATTCTTTATACGAATAACTTTCCCACAGAATGAATATACTTTCAATACAAACACAAATTAATGCAAATAATTTTCAAACAAATCTATTTGACCTATAGATGGGACAATGAAGGCATGACTCCAAAGACCCCAGAGCTCTAAAACTGTAGCCTCATCACCAAATAATGTTTAGTGTCATACCTAGGGGGACACAACAAAACGGTCGACATCAAGATTTTAAATCAATAAGTAGAAAAGCAAAAAGACGCCTTTTGATGTAATTTAAAAAGCTGAGCCTAATTTTAACAGTAAAACCGAAGTGAGAAGCATATAACGAGAATCAAATGATGGTAAGACAGTAAACTACATCAGATGATAAGGCTTCGGGTATTGATGATTTAGAGAGAATGAAATCAGACTTCTGTTGCCATTACTCCCAGGCACACTCTGAGCAAAAGATGTGACGCATTAATCGGACTCTAACATGCTTCCATTAATGAGTTAAATAAATTTGTTAGAGATAACGTTTAAAACAATTGTGCACTAAATTAGCACGGAAAGATATGGATACATCTATTTTCTCTACTGCTAAGAGTAAATAATAAAGCAGTCTAATTACGGCAACCGACCTAAGAGAAGGAAAACTTTGAATTCCAACCAATTAAATTCCGATTAAAAATGACTTCGTGCGGAGAAGTTGGTAAAGTACATATATTAATACAGTGGATCTTAAAACATTGATACTGCAAGAAAGTATTACGTTTTCACCAGTTTGAAATGATTTTGAAAGGGTATTTTTGCACTGTATATAATTAGAGACAATAATAGTTAAACTGATTTATGCATAAAATAATACAATAAAAGATGACATACCGTAATGTCAACCACCTCACTAGAAATGGTCTGTTAGCCTAGCTGGCTAGCTGTTATAAAACTTGGGGCAGTCTTGAGAGATATCCTAAATTGCCTTTTTGCAATTACTTCTGAGGCTGAACAAGCATGCTACTGATCATTTGGAAAAGAAATAAAAAAAAAACAAGCGATTATATTATAGAAGAGTATATAATATAACGAAGTGGTTGGTAGAGGAGAATAGGATCTCCATTACTACGTCGACTGTATCATAAACTGCATTCTGAAACTCTTTTTCTGTCATTACTCCCAGGTCTACTCTGATCCAGAGTAGTGATACCTAGTAGGGTCAAATTTACGCGTCAAGTAGATCGGTAATTATTTTCCGCGCTGTAGCTGTGATAGTACTACTGTATGGGTGCATTACATTGACACTAACAGAACGCATTTAGAACAAGCTCGATAGGAACTACAAAAGAATGCTACGTGGTGTTTTGAACAAATTCTGGAAGCAACACCCCTCAAAACAGTAGCTGTAGGGCCGCCTACCTCATATCTCACAAACTATCCAAGTAAGAAGAAGAAAACATGCGGAGCACGGCTGGAGAAGTAAGAACAAAAATGACGTTCTCTTATGAATTCCTGCATTTGAGCGCGCACGTGTTGGCGGATCAGCATAAATTAGACCTGTATGCAGTCTAGAAGACCTGCCGGGAGCGATGGACTACAGGGACAGACGGCGAGAAGGATCGGGGAACTCCGTGTTGTCAGTGCAACTTGTTGATGATCATGATGATGATGATTATTATGAGATTTGTAATTATTAGGATTAAATAAGAATACTTGAAATCATAAACATTCTTACAAATTAGTTAAGTAATAGACTGCAACCTCGAAGTTAGCGAATTCGAATTCTACCAGCGCTCTTACGTTCACTTTTGAACTAATACCCCAAAGAAAGGTAGACACCTTTTTGAATTATTGGGGGAGGGACCCAGTGGTGTATCAGCCGTCTACAAATTGTCCGCAAATATTTAGTTGGTTGTTTAGGTTTTATGGCATATCAACCTTTGAAGGTTATTTAATGCCAAACCATTTTTATACAAATAATCAGTTCTATTTCAAACAATTCAGTTTAGCTGGAGTAAACAGTTTAATTATCAAAAACGTTTCTATTTCAAGCTATTCAATTTAGTCTATCAGTTCTAATTCAAATAATTCAGTTTAGCGTAAGTACAGTTTCAATGTCAAAAACAGTTCTGTTTCAAACAATTCAGTTTAACACAGTTTAAATATAAAAACTGTTCTATTTCAAGTAATTTAGTTTAGCATAAGTACGCAGTTTAAATGTCAAAACAGTTCCGTTTAAAACAATTCCGTTTACCATAAATACGCAGTTTAAATGCAAAAACAGCAAACTCTCGAAATCACGGTTTATTTTTATTTGACCCATTGATAGGACCCTTATCATGTGCTATAACTCGGGGGCAGAGTGGACCTGGGGGCGATGGCAATGAAAGGGTACTTCGCATACCCCAAAGCTCCAGCATTACTCAAAACTGACCATCAGATTGTTTAGTGTCAGATGCAGGACACTCGTTGGTGGGAGGTCTTACCTCTCTGAAGAGAAGCAGTCGGTGTATTCTACAGCCCCAGTATAATTATTAATTACTTGAAATCATATAATAGTTTGCCAAAAGTCCCTTGCATAAAATAACCCAACAACGTTTGACATACGGTAAAACCAACTAACCAACCATTAATATGCTTATAATTGTAATTTTGGTAGAAAAAGTGGCCATCCCATCAGAGTGACGAGTAAGCAACTCTTACGAAACTATTACACACAAGCAACTCTTACGAAACTATTACACACAAGTAATGACATGGTAAGCTGCAATATCCCTAATCTGTGCTTAGCTGGCCGACTACTTAGAAACAGAAGGTACTTGTGCTAAAGCTGAGAAAATAACAATAATCGCACTACCGAAAAGAACTACCCAGTGCAATTTGAAAGAGCTCATGCTCGCGATAGAACTTTGTGGTTAATATATATATATATATATATATATATATATATATATATATATTGGTGCGCTGAGAGCAGCTGTTATCGTTGTAGGAAATGCAATCGGTGAGACAAATCCAAATCCTTAACAAAACTGTTTGCGTTTTACATAGTGCTATTGACCGTGAGAAAGATATTAACGCATATGTTTTCTCCCTCGTTATGGGCAAATAGTAAGGCAGACTGGGTTCTTAAACCTTCGTTAGGCAATCAGTCAAGAAGAAAAACTCTAAATTCAAAACAGCTTTATTCCGCATAAAAATATGATCTTGTATCACATACTGACTGAATGGGATTTGGCTATATATATATATATATATATGAAAATTTAAAATTCTAGAATTGTCAATTTGTCCCTTTTCCCGCTTAGCTCATCAGCAGTAGATCCCAATTCTTTGTTGATGAGGAAATACCATTTATGAAGACAATATTTCTACTGCAAAAAATTGTAGACGAGCTGAGGTACGAATTGTTGCTCGGATTTAAAATACATTGTAACATTTTTGTTACTTTTAAATGATCCCTGGTTAGGTTTAGATTCTTTGTTTAGAGGGATGTCAACCTTTGTGAGTTACTTAATGCCAAAGCCATCTTTTTAGAACACTTGTGGTACTATATAAGGTTTGGTTAATTTTCTTTGTTTAGAGGGATATTAACCTCGTGGGTTATTTAATCATGGCTGAGGGGTATAAGGGGTTCATGCCTTTCCCTCGAGTATTCGTCCGAAAGTAAGCGTAAAAGCATGACTACAAGCATTTTAACCATTACGCCACGAGAACTCCCCCTATATGACCAATTGAAAGATTTTATGTAGTTTTTACGAATGTGTTTACCCAACCCCTCCGTCACGGATAGGATGTGATACAAGATCATTTTTCCAACGGGGTAAAGCTGGTTTAAAATCAGTTTTTCTTCCCTTAATGGTTGCCTAAATAAAGAATCCAGTCAGACAAAAATATCATAATCTTTTTTCACGATCATCAAAATGTATTCCAGCGTTTTATCGTATAGATTAATGCAAGTTTACCTGTCCAAGGAACTCTCGCGTGAGTCAAAGGTTTTGCTATATTTTGGTATGTACAAGTTTACGGCTTATATATCACGTAACCAACGCAGATCAAACCGTGACAGATATCTGTTGGTTGCATTGTGTTTGTTGGAGCACCGATATGGTTTGCATTACTTGTCTACGTGTGCTATTGGAAAGCTACACAGATGAGTGTGCAACGTAGTTTAATTCCGGAACTTATGCTAAGCGATTTCCAACTGGGTCACCACCGCAGAAACAATCAAAAACATTTGTTGAGCGAAATCTGAAAGCGCAGTTGATCACTGTACAGATACACGATCATTTAAGTAATTTCAGTCGAGATGCAAAAACCTTGACGATCAAGAAAAGTCAGATTGGTCGAAAGCCGTAGATTCCGTGACCATGCTCGAAGTTATGGAGTTAGTTTGTTTGTTTCAAGTATAGTTTGTTTGTTTAATGGCATATCAATCTTCTTCGGCTATTCAATGCCTAATCCATCCTTTTTGAAGAACAGTACTGGTACTATTTAATCCATAGCTGGGAAGATAAGAGGGTTCATACCTTTCCCAAAGGTATTTGTCAGAAAGTGAACGTAATAGCACGACTGGAGTTCGAACCCGCTTGCTACGATTCTGCACTCCAGCGTTTTATCCATTACAGCACGAGGACACCCACCTCGAAGCTAATGAGGCAAGCTAATAAGTGAGTAGTTCACCGAGAGTATCAAGTGAACTCGGCATCTCAGGTTAATGGAGTTTGCTACCTTCGCAACTTCAGTAAATGCATCTCGAGGGGCTGAGTTGTGCTTCACATTATCAAAATATTGCAGAATTTTTCAACTCATCCTAGAATTGTCAATACTTTCAGCAATCAGTTTTATGCCAACATCAAAAGTAGGTTTCTTTTTCATCCATTTTTTTTGTAAGATGTGATATAATGTTTTAAGTATTTAATCTTTTTTTAAAGTTGTGATATAGCCGATGTACCTTCAAATAATGTTAGGGTTCAAGGTTTCAAGAATTTTACGCTACTGAAATAAATAGATTTGTTTATTTTTGGTAACAATATGTAGATTTTAATAGTTCGTATTTTGATTTGAAGTTGAGAAATACAACTTTAAAGTTGATGATTTAAAACAGCAATTACTGTTGCACTAACCTAAAGTAGATTATTTCATTATAACATTTTTCACATATTTTTTACGATTGATATTTCTCCTTGTTATATTTTACCTGTTTTAAGTATTGACAATGTTTTCGACAAGTAGTTGCTCGTCATCCTCAAAAGTTGGTTCCTATTTTAACTAAATTTTCTGAGATATACTGTTATGGAGAGAATGGTAAAAGCAGCAATTATTTTTAAAATAATATTTGCCAAGTTAGTGTTGGTGGGAAATGTTACTCTTGAAGACTGGTAGCTGTGTAACATCAAGGATTTACATTTGGTAGCAGAGCATAGTTCTTTTGTTTTGATTTCCGCCTATCATCAACTGACTTCTCCTTCAACCATCAAATACACTGCTGTTTATAGATATTTCGGAGCTTTTTAAAATCTACATTCATGACTTTTTTCTATACTCTGTTAAAATGAAAATCTTCAACCCTCACTCTTCTATAAATTGACTCAACCTTAGTATGATATAAATAGATCAGGTTTCTTAGTCTTTTCAGAAAGAAAACAAGTCGCTTATGCATTTATTTTTGATCAAACTTACATACTTTTAAAGTGAAATGCAAACAATATTTTTATATGAATATATATATCAACTCACAGATTGCAGCGTTTAATTTTCTGATTTTGAGAAATTTTCTTCTAAGCTAAAATATTCTGCTTTTAAGTTGATGATAAACAGCAATAAATGTTGCTATAAACTAATGTAAATGCAAATTATTTCATTAAAACATTCTCGTTTTTCAAGATCCACAGAGATCAAAATCATTTCATTAAAACATTTTTCTTATCTTTTTTACAAGCCCCAATGTGTATCTTTGCTTGCTATATTATAGATAAATTCCAGCCTACCTGTTCTGAGTATCGCTACTGCTTTTGATAAGCAGTTGTGCGCCAAAGTCAAAGAAAGGTCAGTCTCACACTGACCACAGCACTATCTTGATTCGTTCCCATGGCCTTAAGACTTGACCCGAAAGTTAGAGAGGGTTGGAGATATGGCTAGAACGGAGGCTTGCACTTGTAAAACAGGCCGATTAATTGCAAAAAAACACTCAAGTGTTTAGATCTTAAAGAGCAGTTGAAAGAAAGTATGAAAGTTACGCAGAGTTTTTGATAAGAGAAAACTTGGGAAAGATTGAGCAAATATGAAGATGTACGCGAAAGATAAAAAGAAATGAAGACGGTCACGAAAGATTCTAGAGAGAGAGAAAAAGGAGTAAGGGGTCACTATCCCAAGGACACGGTTGCAGTAAATGGTAAACGCTAGTCAGGATACGCACAAAACATTTTTCAAGTATTTCAGGGAATTGTAAATGTCGTGGGAAAAGATTAGTTTGATACTGATTCATTTAAGTAAGGGGAAAGATAATCGTCGATCGATAGGGAGTTATTCCCTTATAGAAAATGTGGCTAAAGGAAGTGAAGTAGATGATAGATAGATAGATAAAATGGTGGATAGAGAGCAAAAGAGAGGTGAATAGATTTACATGACAGTTGGTGTAACATCTGTCAGACGTTTATGACGGATAGATTATGTAGATATTGGAGAATGAAGAGCCTAAGTGCTCACAAAGTCATACTTTTTTTGATCAATTATAGTGCCATGTCAGTGAAAAAGAATTTCTTTAATACAGGATGCGGTAGAAATATTTCCCTCGTTTTTAACTGTCACTTGTGTATTACAAGTAAAGTTGTGCAAGTGGTAATGGTAGCTCCATCAAGCTAAAGTCTTCCCTATTTTTTTTTTTAAGATACGATGAGTAACGATTATGGCTTGAATCAGCCAGGTTTTTACAGGTTCATAAGAAGATCAAGGTAATTGATATTAAAAAGAAATGTTTCATTGTTGTTTAAATAAAGGGGCTACCGTTTTCTGTTAATCAATGTACTTGTGATTCTGAAATTTTCAACCCATATCAGAATCAGTTTTCTGTCCGGTACAGCATCATTTTGATGTAACAAGGAATGAGCAAGAAAATTCCTCTGTGTAGCAATTACATATACGCTAGTTTTCAAAAACGTTACTACCGCAAATGTACGGTGTGCACCAGTCAACGCCATGATTGTAACAGATGGTATCTGGGAAAAAGGAACTTAATTCGGCAGCTCATAGTGGCGTTACAATGACAGTGGTTGTTCGACAACTATGGTACCCGGAATTACACTCTGACAGCTGGAAACAAACTTCAAAGGTACCAAACTACCAACCTTAAGGAAGGATTGATTCGCAATCACAAGCACGAAACAGGAGGGGAACAAACACCTGCTCTCTTGGCCAGGGGATGATGACAGAAAGGTAAAAACAATGCAAAAAAACAACACACACACACACACATATATATATATATATATATATAAAAGCTGTTATATCTACTTTTTGGTGTCGCTAAAAGAAGCGGCTCCTCTTGCCATAAACAAGATTCTGAGTAAAGTAGCGATTTTTTACTAATTTTTTATTAAACTGAAATATTCTACTTTGAAATAACTTTTTTAAAAATAGGATACTTGGAAAAACTAATAATTATGTTTCAGTATTCAGTTGCAATTTGATTGTTATTAATAATGCTTTCTTTTTAAGCGATTGTTTGAGCGAACATCTGCTTCCTGGTGAAGCGCTCTCTTTTAAACCCTCTCCTTTAACGATTTATTTCCTTACATACATACATACATACATACACACACACGCACACACATATATATATATATGTGTGTGTGTGTGATATGTAAATGTTGTGATGAATAGTCATGACTGAGTTAAGAGCACCTTCTGCATCACTACCGGACATAGATAGATTCTTCCTTAGTTGAGATAGCTTTGTTTCTTTATTTAATGGCATATCAATCTTAGTTAGTTATTAAATGCTAAAGTCAAGTTGATATAAGAGCAGTAGTGGTTCCATTTAACCCATTGCTGAATGGGGTAAAGGGGATTCTTATCTTTTTTTAATGATATCAGTATGAAGGCGAACACATTAGCAGAACTGGAATTCGAACTCGCTTACAACGATGTCACAGTCCAGCACGTTAGCCACTACACCCTGGAGACAACCCTGATGTGAAATAGGTAGATATCGTCGTAGGAAATGGACACAGTGACACGAGTTCAAATCCTGGACGAGACTGATTACATTTCACATATCACTAATACCCTTGGGAAAGGTATGAATCCAATTATTCTCCCTCCAGCTATGGGTAAATAGTAGAGCAGACTGGGTTCTTCAGCCCTGGTTAGGCAATTAGTCTAGGAGAAAGAAAACTCAGAATTCAAACCTGTTAAACTCCGCTTAAAAATTGACCTTGTGTCATATCCTGTCCGAGTGGAGAGGTTGGTAAATATGGATAGGTAGATAGATAGATAAATAGATAGATAGTCTCTTCGAATTATGAAAGACCTATATTTTATATTTGTTTGTTTTTAACATTTTTTGCTAAAGTTTCCAAATTATTTGAAAAGTATCTCCCGATTATTTCCTTTTTCCTAAGAAAAATGGTATACGTATATATTACATAATCTTATTTCTTTTCCCGTAAGCGAAATCCGCTTGAGAGAATGAGAAAAAGGATGAACAATTTTATGATGTGAAACCAAACGTAAAAGCTATGAAGAGATCTTATGCCCAGCGAAAAGAATAGATGAAACCGCAAGAAAAAACAAAAAAAAATCTTATTTGAATCATCTTTGGAACGGTCATTCGACACACCTGCACACGCGCGTGCACACACACACACACTCAGACATACACACATGTTTTCTTCCTCTTGCACTAATGCCGTTGGGAAAGGCATGAACTATCCAACTATGCTGAAATAGAAAAGTAATCAGATCCGAAGAGCTATATAAAAAAGAGAATTCCTGCAAGTAGGGGTACGAACATCACTCTAACAAATTTCACACTTCCATGAAAACTGGAGGTGGGGTTAGCGTTACGGTTATTTACAAGGGAAAAGTAATCGGTGACCCAAGGTATAATACAGACAAAGATGTTTTTTTTGCGTTTCACTTGGAGCTAAGGTCCCAAAGGTGTGAATCGATCTCGTTTTCAGTACACCACCATCTATAGGTAAATAGTAGAACAGACTTCTTTAGTTGTAATTAGGCAACCAGTCCTAGAGAAGAAAATAACTTGTTCACGTCGGTTCAGTTTTATGGAATATCAACCATTGTAAGTTATTTAATGCCAGATCCGTTTTTATACATACAAACAGTTCTATTTCAAACAATTCAGTTTAGCATGAGTACAGTTTTTTGTTTACCCAAAAACAGTTCTATTTCAGACAATTCAGATTAGCATAAGTACAATGTTTAGTTCTATTTAACACCATCAGATTTTTTAGTGTCATATGAGGATACTCGTTGGGGAAGTCTTACCCTCCCCCGCTGAGATGCCGTCAATTCATTCTGCAGCCCCAGCCGACTGAAACAGGTTCATGTCAGAGAGAGTTTCATAAATATATACTTTAATGAATATTCGCTCAGAAAGGAAACTAATCTTATAAAAAGAAACATTCTCTCTCTCTCTCTCTCTCTCTCTCTCTCTCTCTCTCTCTCCTCTTTCTTTCCCTCTCTCTCTCTTTCTCTTTCTCTCTCCTCACTTTCTCTCTCTTTCTCTCTCTTTCTCTGTCTCTTTCTATCTATCTATCTATTATTGCTTACACCAATAGTCTTCCCAGTCGGCGGTGTTAGGCTTGCATTGAATGGATCCCCGGGAGAGAAATCAAATTCATTTACGCCACCGCCAAAAAAGAGTGTCCTGTATGACACTAAACTGCATCTGATTGTGAGGTTCCATTTCAATAGATGTGGGAAATATGGTGTACCCCTTGATTGTCATTACTCCCATTTCCAGTCTGAATCCGATCTATTAGTCAAATAGAACTATTCAAAATTATTTGTATTTGCTAAGTCCATGTGCAAAGAATAAAGTCTTAGGAAACAACCACAAAAAATGTATTTATGAACGCCGTTCCCTAACTTCTTGGCATCAAATAAACCTAGACGGTTTGAGATGCCGTTAAAATAAATTAATGATATTGCATTTATTGCGGAGTTGATGAATATGTCGATCCTGCAAACGTTTGAGAGGCAAGGAGGACAAAGGTGAGAGGTTATATTAAAGGAACCGATTTTTATTTCGTAAAAAATACAAGACGTGTTTGAAGAAATTCCTGTTTATGCTGTAAGTGTACACTCAACGTTCTTGACGCCAGTTAGTCAGGATGATACTGATGTAGGTATGTGGCCATGTCTTCTGAAGACGGCTCGAGAGTTACATGTGTCGGGTTGCTGAAGCAAGCTAGTCGATGTCCTGGTGATTGATCGGTAGCTGACCGGGAGTCTGATCGACATTAGTTGCGAGCGAGTGGATGAAATCGGCCTGGCTGCATCTGCTATGCCTGGTTTGATTGTCAGCCAGAGAAGGCAGCCTGGACTTCGTCGGCAGGTGAGTTGCTTGTCGGTCAACGTCAGTGTTGGTTCCGAGCGGTTGTTGACTCTCCTTGGAAAGGGCAGGAATAGTAATGGTAAGAGGAATGCTCTGAAAAGGACAGTAGTGGTTGTGGTAAGAGGAATGCCTTGAAAAGGACAATAGTAGTAGTTGGCAGGAGGGGAGCAGCTGGAAGTTGGCAGGAGCAGAGGGTTGAGGCAATCAAGAACGAATAAAACAGTGTAGAACGACTGGAACAGCGCTACATTTTGATTTTCGTCCGGGCCGTGCAGGGCCTACAGTCAAGTTTAATTTTTTGGCTGCTGAGACGTTGATACACTGTGCCGAGTTTTGTTAGATTTCCGGCTACGAAAAAAAAAAAAGAAGCTTAACAAAAATATAGGGAATAGCTTTAGGCTACAACGTAGTAAGCGAATTTACGATCTTATAGTATTATCGATAAGTACACTAATGAAAATTACGATCTTACAGTATTGCCTATAAGTACACTAATCGAACTTACGATCTTACAGTATTGCCTATAAATACACTAATCGAACTTACGATTTTACAGTATTGCCTATAAGTACACTAAGCGAATTTACAAACTATGATCTGTTACCCAAGCTTGTTAACCATTAGACCACAAGACGCCTCTTTACTTAGAAATCATTAACAGAATCTTGACAAGTTTGGCACCAGGCTAGATGTAGGAGAGATTCAGTGCGATTCGAATTCACTAACAAATTCGCTAGCCTCACTCACTATTTAACCACGTGTGGTACCTACGTAAGTGTCCTAATAAGTTAATATAGATCTTTAAAAACTATAATGCTCTCTCTCTCTCTCTCTCTCTCTCTCTCTCTCTCTCTCTCTTCTTTGAAGTGTTAATTTGCATTCGCAGACGTCAACGAATATCGATATCTGTTATTATGACGTACATTGACGAGAGAGTAACAGGTGTTCTTCATCGTACGTGTCACGTGATGACGACACCATTGCTAGTATTTATCGATTTTTTCCTCCAGAAAAAAATCCAACTATCTCAGGAACTAGAAAAACGTGCTGGAGCCACTCATGGCGTTTCTCGGCAGATTAATGAGCGTGGATAACTTGCAAGGAAGTCGGGATTCATGCCTTTTTCAAAGATGGTCCTACTAGCAAAGTAGTTCATTAAGAGTTTTAACGTGGTTCATTATATTTTTGTTGATTCGTTTTCTTTTTTCTTCATCTTTGATTTAATCTTTCTCTGTTTCTCTTTCTCTCTCTGTCTCTCTGTCTCTCTCTTTATTTCTCTCTGTCTCTCTGTCTCTCTCTCTCTCTATCTCTCTCTCTATCTATCTATTTCTCTTTCTTTCTGCCCCTTTTTCTACTCAGATTCATCTTTTTTTTTTTTTTAAATTCCATCTCTTTCAATTTTTTTTCTTTCTTTCTTTATTTTATTTTGTTGCTTTCGTTTTTCTTTCTTACGATTCCACTTTTGTTTATGATGCTAATTTTTCTTTCTTTCTTTCTTTCTTTCTTTCTTTCTTTCTTTCTTTCAACTAAATCTTGTCTTTTTCTTTCTGCCTCTTCTCTATCCTTGTTTACCTTTACTTCTTTTTCTTTTTCCCTTTCAATTTCTTTCTTTTTTCATTATTTCTTTTTTCTGCATTTGTTTTTCTTTAATTTTTTCTTATGATTTCGGTTTTCTTTTTATTGTTAAATTTCTTTCTTTTCTTTCCTTCTTTCTTTCTTTCTTTCTCAATGTCTCTCTTTTCTTCTCTTCTTTCCTTCTACTCCCAAATTTGTTTCTTTCACTATCATCATCTCTTTGGAATCAGTTTTTTTCCTCCTTTTTTTCCTCTGCAGTTTTCTCTCGAGAGTTTCCCCCGCCTACTTAAAAACATCAGCTTAGCCAAACAATTCCTAATCGCTTTGAATAAAAATCTGATTACATCAGACTGAGTTGATTAATATCTCGAAGATGGTCGAAACGGATGTCAACATGAACTAAAATGACTTCCACACAAAGACAGATTCTTGTGGAATCACTTGCTGTTATTATATAGTCTCTGCCTTTTGTTGACAGAGCGGATGATTGCCTTAATATAAGGCTTCATGTCTATCAGAGCGAAAACAAGTGAGGAACGCTCAATACAGTTACACCGCCTCATCTGTCCGCACCGTTTGTTATAGTCAACAACCGGCATGCACACAAAAAAAAAAAACTTTTTTTTTCTCGCGTCGCCAAACAAGTGAGAAATCGAAAATAGGAGTAAAATCCATGTTATAAGTGTGATTAAACATCCTGTTCTTTTGTTTCGCTACGGATAAATCTTTGTGAGATCGACTGAGGCAAGCAATCTTTCTCAGTCTACTGGAAGGTTTTATGATATTTCTATCTCCGAATATTCGTGATTTTACAATAAATATCGTCCTATTTTCTTGATGTATTTATCATGTAGGTGTTGCTATCAAGGCTTCAGTGAGAATAACTGTTGTTTTTTGTGAATATTGATGATCTAAACAACTCAGTTATCATCGTTAATAATGATTTCAATTTTTTTAAATGGGTTTTACGTTCCTAGTAAGGACGAGATCGTTTAATGCAGTCAATCATCCCTCCATTGTATTAAACGGGTGTCAGTTTTAAAGGGCTTCCGTGCTCCATACACCTTACAATATGGGATGGAGGGCGTCCGTTTGGCGTAATGGCTAACGTGCTGGACTGCGACACCATAGTAAGCGAGTTCGAACTCCAATTGTGCTATTACGTTCACTTTCGGACTAATGCCCTTGAAAAAAAAATATGAACTCTTTATTCCTCTAGCTATGTATTAAGCAATACCTCTACAGTGCTTCTACAAGAGCGGCTTTGGCATTAGATAACTCACGAAGGTTGATATACCATTAAAAACAAAGAAACCGAAACTTCAGAGATATGTAATGATCCTGACAATGATCCAAAAGCTGTAGATCATTTTTCTTGTGTCGTGATAGAAAGAAAATGGCAAACAATGTTTTTTGTTATCATCCCTCTTTATTCCTACTGTCATTCTGCCCTGTAGGTAGAGTATAAAAAAAGCTGACTGTATCCCCTGCAGATGTGTAAGACCTCCTGCGCAAAAAATATAGTGCCCTGGGTATGACATTAAAATGCATCTGATGGTGAGGCTCTGGTTCTGAAGATTTTGGGGGTACAGAGTATCCCTTTATGACCATTACTTCCAGGTCCACTAAAATCCCGAATAGTAGTACCTGTTTGAGTCCCAGCTATGAGTTAATTAGATCAGTTGGCAAATTATTTGTATTCAATAAAATTGGTTTGGTGCTTTATTTAATGGCATGTTAACATTCGTGGGTTATTTGATACCAAAGCCATTCTTGTAAAGAAACAGTAGTAGTGGCATTTAACCCACAACAAGAAATAAGAAAGTTCATACTTTTCTCAGGGTATTAATCTGATAGTAAGCGTAAGCGCTACTGGAATTTAAACTTGTTTACAACGATATCACAGTCCATCACTTAAGCCACTACGCCACAAATACTTCCTCTTCACCCGTGTGTTCAATGGGAATACTTCATATAATATAATCGTGTGCAAAAAAAAAAAAAGAAAGAAATTTTTTAAGAAACAAACACACACAAAAAAATGAAAATACAGACGTATAACAACGTGATTCACGCGGTTCTAAGCATAAAATAGCCACAGACGAGTTGATATGCCTTAAAACTAATCAATCAATCAAAAAGCTGCTTTTCATGCCGTGTGTATTATCAAACCTGCAATCTATTGCCTTAAAATTATATATATGTATATATGTATATGTATATGTGTGTGTGTGTGTGTGTATAATATATATATATATATATATATATGACCAAATATATGCATATATATATATATATATATATATATGGGAGGATCATTAAATAAGCTTCCAGACTTTTGTCCTATGGGCACTTTTATTGATAGTACACATATGAAATTCTAGTCCCCTTCAAAGTAATCTCCTCCGGCTGCAATGCACTTGTTGTACCGTTCCAACAACTTCTGGAGGGCCCCACGGAAGTCCTCTTGTGTGAACGTGTCAATGACCTTCGTCACAGCCTCTTTCTTCTCCTCAATTGTGTCTGATAACGACAGCCTCTGAGCTTAGGGAATGACCAAAAGTCACAAGGAGCAAGGTCTGGACTATAGGGAGGCTGTGGAACTGTCTTGATGCCCATCTTGGTCAAATAGTCTCGGACAAGGATGGAGTTGAGGACTGGTGCATTGTCCTCGTGGAAATGCCACAGACCCTATTTGAAGAGTGTTGGCCTCTTCCAACGGAATCTCTTTCTGAACTCCCTTAAAACCTTAACATAGTAACCCTAACCCTAACCCTTTGGCCAATCAACTCTGGTCAATTGACTTCCTTACTCCTCCCACACCTCTCATCATCCCTCACAGACTCCCTGCCTTCCTTGAATCTCTTATGCCACTCAAAAACTGATGCTCGATTCATGCAAGATGGTCAAAAAGCAGTGTGAAGCATTCCATACGTTTCTGTAGCATTTCTTCCAAGTTTAAAACAGAATTTTCTTGCATATCGTTCTTTTTAAAGTGTCCTCATGTCCAGATTGCATTTTTGAAATTCACCAGCTGTGACAATCAGGCTTTAGTAGGGTGTATTCCAGTTCCTGTTGTAACTGTTCATTTGCACCTGAAATCATGAAAATTAGTCAGTCATCTCATAAGGTGTATAGCAATAACATACTGAATTATCAAGAGTCTACGACAATTTTAAATGCCCATACCAAAAAAGTCTGGAAACTTATTGAAGACACCACGTATATATATATATATATATATATATATATATATATATATATATATATATATATGTGTGTGTGTGTGTGTGTGTGTGTGTGTGTGTGTGTGTGTGTGTGACCAAATAATGCTTGAAACAAAATTTAGAATAGAAATTCATCTTTGTATTTTATGGGGTTTTTTTTTTAGTTTTTGTCCAACAGATGACTAACGAGTGTTTAAACAAAATCTAAAACAGACAAAGAAACACATAAAATACAAAGATGAATTTCATTTTAAATTTCAAGCACTCTTAAGTCATTTGTTTGACAAAAACTGATATATATATATATATATATATATATATATATATATATATATATTCATTGCATTGTAACCTTTGGATTAGCCCAATTCGGACGACACACAACAAGCTAAAAATATAATAACACTGGGTAACAATTTTTTACTTTTTGAATGTTGTCTAGATTTCTACAACTGATTTAGGGTATTTTTGCTCAACTGAATCAGGAAATGGCATCTGTTTCTCTCCATCACGTCAAGTTTTTTGCGAGGTTGATTAGAAAAAAACCCAGATCTTTTGACAAAATCGATTACATTTTTGTGGTATTATTAGCTGATTTTTGTCAACACATATCATCCTAAATATGTTTTTAAGAGAAAAAATGTCTTGCCAACAACATATATTGATTACCTGATAGAAACATCGATTACTGTAAACTGAATGGTGGGCATTCATAAAGGTAAGTACACGTAAATTGCATGTTGCTTCACCATTTTTCAAACTTCAGGGCTTGAACTTCCGTTTCTTCGAACTCCTGGAATGCTCATCGATAGGGAGGTCTCTCTTTAGATTCCAACTGTAGTCAGCCATCATGACTGCGTCCCAACGACCCTGATACCTGGTCTCCATCTCTTTCGGGTCCTGATGGAATCTCTCCCTCTGCTTGTCCCTCATTGAACCCAGGTTCTCAGGAAACCGGTCCATATGTGAAAATAGGTAGTGCATCCCAGGTTTCTGAAAGCAGTCTGAAAATAGGTAGTGCAGCCCAGGTTTCTGAAAGCAGTCAGCATGTTGTTGACAAGTTCTGCGTGGTTCCTGGCCTTATTGTTGCCCAGAAAGTTCTTCACTACCAGAACAAATGCCTTCAACGCTTCCAGTTCCACTTCGTTCGTTGAGTTTTTGAACTCTGGATCTCTGATGAGCTGCCGGATCTGAGGACCGTCAAAGATGCTAGCTTTCAACTTCGCCCTGGTCAATCCTGGAAAATCCTGGCACGAGTAAGTGAAGCAGTCACCATCCTTGTCCAGAGCCTTGGTGAACTGCTTAATTAAGCTGAGCTTGATGTGCAGCGGAGGGAAGAGTATTCTGTCTCTGTCCACTAGAGGGTCATTGATGACGTACCTTTCTTTGCAAGGCACCAATTCCTCCCGCAAAGGCCACTCCTTCTTCGTGTAATGCAGAGCACGGTCCCTACTATTCCACATGCACAGAAAACATGGGTATTTGGTGAAGCCAGACTGTTGTCCGAACAAAATTTCACCATCTTCAGGTCAACACAAATAAACCACTTATGCTGATTATAACCACTTTTCTCCAGTACATACTTAACCGCTTCATACTTCTCCTTCAGTGTAGTCGAGTGAGCGATGGGTACAGAGGCAAACTGGTTGCCGTTGTGTAGCAGAACACATTTCAGTGATCGCTTGCTGCTGTCAATGAACAGTCTCCAATCTTTGGGTTCGTGCTGTGGCACTCCAAACTTGAGCAGAAGCTGCGCAATATCTGCACAGTACACCAAGTCCTTCACTGTAGAGAAAAAACGGAGGCACTCTTGATGCCTGTTGAAGCTGATGCGAGCACTGTCAGAGAGTTTTTTTCCTTCAATCTGGATGTCAACAGTTCGGCTGAGTCCGTTGACAAGCTGAAGTCGCAAACTGGATCATTCAACTCCTTTTGGGAAAATGGATGTGGAGCATTATCTTCAAGAACCACTTCTTCGTCTTCATGTCCTTCCACACTGGAGGCATCTTCGTCATTAATGTCAGGGAGTTCTCCAAAGATAGGCACTGGAATTTCATCACAATCAACTACAGGATGACATGCTGATTGAAGATCATAATACTTGAGGCTGCCCCGGTTCTTTCTGTTGATCCCAGTCACATCAACTGCGCAGAAATAGCAGTCAGTGACACGGTTTGTCGGCTCCCTCCAAACCATGGGAATTCCAAAGTTCAGACTCCTCTTGCCATTGGTCCACCCACGCAGAGTCTTATTGCATGCCTAGCACACCATGTGTGGCCCCCAAGCTTTATCCTGGTCAACAAGTTTAATACCAAAATAAGCATGGTAAGCACGCGTTATGAAACTCCTATTAGGAGCAATGGTACATTCTCCACATATGTAGCAGAACACGTCGAGCTTATTTATGAACGATATTCAGGCCGAAGCCATCTCATTCACTTGCAAAATAAAAATAGGTACAAATTAGTCATAAATTAGTGCCACCGCAGCCCACCGCGTTCCGTATTTGGCGCCACCGGCACGACAACTCAAATATTCCACAACACACATGAAGCGAAAACACCCGTATATGCGCGGGTGGAGTTTCCTATACACATCTGGGGCGGCTGCCTCATTAACTTTAGTTTTGATCTACCAACTTTATGCTTTGCCGCACCAATTTTTGGAAAATTTTTCGAGGTTTTATGACTTCAAACTGACCCCTTTTCGACATAATCACCCAGAACTATCGGACCTGAATGCTTCTTGTCATTAAAATAATCATTTCCAATCAAAACAATTATTCGACATGGCATTTTCCCCCACCAACTTCTAAAATGCTCCACACATGCGTACATGTGAACAAAAACGTAAAAAACGGCATGTGGCCATAGCTCAAAAACCTGAACTGATTGAGCAAAACCAATGTGATTTTTGGATTCAGCGCATCAGATTCGTCCTAAATCAGCTAAAAAAACGCAGACAACAAATTTGTTGTTGATCAGTGTAATGTATAAAAAAAAACGTATAAAATATACAGAAAATTTAGATAACAAATAAGACGTAAAATATTCTTTTTATTTAATAGCTGAGCATTTATATCTTCATGAAATATTTCTTAAACAAAATAGATTAAATTATTTAAGTTGATGCTTTAATTTTTTCTTGGCTATTCTTTATTTCCTTCTTTACTGTCAGCTTTCATTAATTCTTTATTTATTTGCTATATAGTTTCATTCATTGATTCATTCTTATTATTTCTTTATTTCATTCATCAGTTTTTTTCTTTATTTTCTTGAATTTTCACTAATTCATTCTTCATTCGTCTCTTTGCGATAATATTTATTTTTACTTCCTTCTTTTATACTTGAGTGACATCTCAGCACAGCCCGGCTCAGACCGCTTCTCTAATTGTACGCACAGACAAGACACCATATGCATCAAAGCACATGTTTCACTTCTCTGCTGGCTGTCATCCTCTGCCTCTGCACAAACGGGATATAAACGGAAGCAGGTGATTCGATTCTTAGGCAACGACTCCAAAATGAATAACGTCTCTTTCAAATGATCGGCGTTGTGCACTTGCTTACAAAATCTTAAGATTTAAATCCACAAGCTATGGTTTTCCAACCAAAGTCCCCAGGGTTGTAAAGAAAGATTATTACACAGACTAAATCAACAATCAAGCTTTTTTCTATACGTATCGATAAAAATATTGACGGAAATTACGCAAGAAGGCTGAGAGCTGTATTGAACAAGTCCTGGAGGCAACACTCTTCAAACCTACAGCTGTACGGCCACCAACCACACATCACGAAAACTATCAAAATTAGACGAACCAGACATTCGGGACACTGCTGGAGAACTAAGGGCGAACTCATAAGCGATATACTCCAGTGGACCCCTTCACATGGACGAGCAAATTTTGGACGACCAGCTAGAACCTATATACAACAGTTATGTACCGATACAGGATGTAGCCTTGAAGACCCCCCGCCGAGAGCGATGGACGATAAAGACGGGTGGCGGGAGAGGGTCCTGGAGATCCGTACTAGCAGCGTGACATGATGATGATGAATCCAACGATGGATATCGACACATTTATATCATCAAATGTACTATTCTTTCGGTCGTTAGAGGAATGGAAGACTTCCGATTTCTAAACAATAACAATCTGTTTGTTCCCTTTAAATCTGCTAATTGATAATGACTGTGTATAGACCCAGCCAGATTCGTGTGCCATTCCTCCTATCTTCTCTCTCTGTTCTTCGCCTGGGGACCTTTTCTGATATATTGTTCTCAATTCAAAATATTGACTCTCATTGGTACCTATTCTCTGGCCTAAAACAAAATTAAAATATGTGGAACATCCTGATATCGGCATATGCAAACTTGCAACTGATTATTTTTAGCTTACAAATCTATTCGTAACTATTTTTTAACAAAACAATAATTCTCCGTCCCTATTTTCTCAACCCAGAGAAAATGCGCTTTTGAAACCATTTCACCAATACCTTCCTGAAATCCACTCGGAATTATCTTTAATAAAACAATGATTCATTGCAGCTATTGTCTTTCAATCTTTCCGATGTCAATATATTTAGGAGAAAATGAGCAATTGATAAATTTTTTCTGACATTTATTGATTAACTATGAATATAGTACCTAGAGCAAACCAGGAACAGGGTTTGCAGACGCGTGTGTGAAGTGAATTCTGTTATGACGACTTTTACTCGATCTTGGTTATTTTCGAGTTGAATCCCACTCAAGATATTTCACAACTTCAAATTGATTTCTATGGATTTTCTTTCCTCTGATTTCTCGTGATACTCATTTGAACTTCCTGATTTCTCTCGCCAAGAAATCAGACATCGTCCACAGCTTCAGACCTTCAACCTCACTTACATGCAACAATATATACAAATACCAAATTCGCTACTTTGTTACACTGGCATTGGTTCCTTCTTTGCTATTGATATTCGTTAATTTTTGTTTTTTTCTTTTCTGTCAGGTTAGGTTCGTTTTCGGGTTTTTTATGTTATACTATGTCAATTTTCGTGGGTTATGTAATGCCAAAGCGATCCTAGTTGAAAAACAGTAGTGGTGCTATTTAACCCAAAGCTAGGAGGATATAGTGGTTAAACCCTTTTCCAAAAATATTAACCCGTATATGGACGTTAAAGCGCGACTGAAGATCGAACTCACAAACTAACATGTCACAGACCAGCCATTACGCCATGGAGACTCATACTTCCTTGCTGTCAGTTTTCTTAATTTTTTCTCTCGTCTATTTTTCATTAATTATTTATTTCTTTTTCATCGCTCAAAGAACATATTTTTCTTCAGTTGAAAAGGTTGTTAGTGGTGTTGCTGCCTTCTTCCGTTCAACTTGTTCAACCATCTTTGACATTTTCAAACACCCACAAAGTCGGTAATACAAAACTCAAGTACATTTTTTATTGCCCGTCTCACATTCGCCGCCTTTGCAAAATATATCAGGCCTCCAATATTGACGTTTTGAATTCTTTTTTGCTGACAAATTCTCTGGAATTACCCAATAAAAATGCGCGGTATTCTGGGAAACTAATGCTTCTTATTCATTGCCATAGAAACTACAACAGATACAGGAAGAATAGAGCTAGTTTTCTGCTAGAAAAAATTGTTTTCTGCCTATTCACAATCATTGTCTATGCATGTTTGCTAGTGACAAACAAGAACCAGCATGATACGCTTTTTAGCGTGGAGGTGGGTGGAAGAGTATCTTATACAGTAAAAACACGCTCCTCTTACAGTGATTAAGAGGTGTGCTTAGCGCCACAGTTATTATAGGAAATGGAATCGGCAACCCGGGTTCAAACTGTTTGCGTTTCACTTCGCGCTAATGCCCTTGTGAAAGGCAAAAATCCATTTTTTTTTCACCAGTTATGGTTAAATAGTAGGGCAAGCTGATTTATTTAGCTTTTGTTTGGCAATTAGTTTAGAAAGGAAACTGCATTCAAACATCTGTATTCCACATAAAAAAAAAACTTACCTTGTGCTACATCCTGCTCATGGCGGAGGAGTTGGGTAAATTCATACAGTGCTTAAATTTTGTACTTCATTGATTGTAAATGAAGAACTTCTTCTTGTCCTAGATATGACACTAAACGATCTGATGCTGAGGTTCCAGTGATGCTGGAGCTTTGGGGAATGCGGAGCAGCTCTTCACTACCATTGCTCCCAGGTTCACTCTGGCCCGGAATGGTAGCACCTGATGGGGGCTATCTATGGGTTAAATAGAACTAAACTACATACTTATGCTAAACTCAATTGTTTGAATTAGAACTGTTTGACTAAACTAAATACCTTGAAATAGAATTGTTTTTGACAATTAAACTGTACTTACACTTAAACTGCGTGCTTATGCTAAACCGAATTGTTTGAAAGGGAACTGTTTTTGACATTGAAACTGTACTTACACTAAACTGAACTATAGAACTGTTTTGACATTTAACTGTGTGAACAAAATATGTGCTTTTACAAAACTGAAGTAGCTGAATTAGAACTGTTTGAGTAAACTGAATAGTTTGAATTAGAAATGTTTTTGACAATTAAACTATGTACTCATGCTAAACTGAATTGTTTTAAATAGAACTGAGTATTTGTATATAAATGGATTTTGCGCTAAATAACCTACAAAGGTTGATATGCCATAAAAACCAACCATCCAACCAATCTTCTTCTTCTTCTTCTTGCTCTCTCGCTCTCGCTCTCTACCTAGATTTAATTTATCATTTATTTTTGAAGGAACAGATTCAGAGAGCATAATAACATCTCTTTCTGTGTATTTATTAGATTGTTCGAAAAGTAATGTCCAATTTTAGTGGAAGCTTATATTTCCGAATTAATGAATTTACACTATGTTTTACACTATGTGACTGAGCTTTGTCATGAATCAAAATTATGACCTAACTGGAAAAGTAAACACGTCATTTCTTTGTTCATGTTCTAATCAGGAGCAGATAACCTTCGAAATCAAAATCTGAAAGAAGTGATAGAAAATCAACAAGGAGGACTTTTTAATTATTCGGAATGTGATTTTTTTGCCTAATGAGTAGAATCTACGCCCATGGTCCGGGAGACCGGGGTTCAATCCCAGGTCTAGACATACCAAAGACTCAGAAAATGGTACTTAATGCTGCCTTGCTTAACACTCAATATTATAAAATATGGATCAAGGGTAAAGCGGAGCAATCCAGGGAAAGGAGTAGCACCCCCTCTACGTCTCGGTGTAGTAGCAATTGAAAAAGGAGTCTTCGGGTAACCTTCAATTTAAGTCGCCAACTTTACTATTAAAATGATATTTTAGAACAGAATTTAAATAGTTTATATTAAAATCAGAGAGTATTTTCCGAACAACCGACAACAACCATTGACGATGCATATTTGCCAGTGATGAACGAGAGCTTAAATAATATGCTGAATGCAATGTCTCCTATTTCATACTCTTGACCAACAACTATAGAAGTAAATGTTGATGGTATGACAGTAGAGATTAAACATTTACGCTAATAATCTATACTTGTATTTTTTTTTTTTTTTTTTTTTTTTGGCTAGATCTGGATAACAACTGGGGGATAATTTGGTAAAACAGCCTCTGACATGGAAGTAGAAGTGTGTCATTAGATTCTTCCATGTTGAAATAAATTTCATCTTTTGATATTCAGTGACCATTAAACATTTACAGGGTGAATCTGAACACTGTTAGGCGGTGAGCAATTTGTTTTTATTGGTGGCACTTGGGATACCAGTGATAAGCCACTGAGCACACAAACTGTCAACCCTTGAATTGAAGAGTAACTCAATAAGTACCTCTCTGTGTTCGAGAAAAGATAGACGATACAAACTAAATTGTTCAATGCTGTCATTGGTGTTGTAAAATTGTTTTCGCCTCCACTGGTGAAGGTTTTTAGGAGAGCAATATTCAGGTTCTTCTTCTTTGCTACCGAAAATTATAAACACTGTTGGTGACGATGAGAAAAATAGCGTTTTGTAGCTGAAAACTTTCCCTATCTAACAGTGTTATTGTGCGCTCTGTATCTTTTGTAGTTCTGTGGAAACAATTAAATGGCATTATTTTCGAAGCGATCGTCTTATTTCAATAAGAAAAACAATAAACAGTTGATAAATAATCGTATTGTGTCTTGTTTACAGTAGTGCAATCTCTTCATTGAATGGTAAACCTCTGAAATTAGTTGACCAGTTCATATACATCTCATCTACTGAAAGTATATGTATTGGTAATACATGGACTGCTATTTAAAGGTTATCGATCAAATAGAAATTTTGAACCCTCTGACAAAATAAAACGGAGATTCTTCCAAACTGTTGCCGTGATAGTACTATTGTTTAACTGCACCATCTGGACTCAAAGGAAATGATCGGAGTAAAAGCTAGAAGGATGCTACGCGCTGTTTTGGACAAATCCTGAAAGCAGTAAAAAAATTGCAACTGTGCTGCCACTTACCTCCGATATCATAAACCACCAAAGAAAGATGAATAAGACATGTTGGGAATCGCGTAGGAAGTAATGACGAACCTATGAGGAGCGTTCTCCTCAGGACTTCAACACATGGATACACCAGTGTCAGCCGACCAACAAAAACCTACATTCATGAGCTCTATGCGAACACTGGGTATCATGTAGCGGACTTACCAAGTGTGATGGCCAATAGAGACAGATGACGAAAGATAGATAAAAGAGTCCGTAAGGATTTCTGGATGAGTATCGATGGTGAAATATAGTCAGATCATGAACATTATGTTATGTTGTGGTCGCCTTCCTGTCGGTGCCCTGCTGCTTGACCGACAAAAGGAGGTCAATCACAAAATCTCTTTCGGTATGTACAAAAAATGGGGATTTTTGAATAGGGACAGTTGGTTACCGGGAGAGTGACATGTTGCGACCCAAATTTTGGTGCAAGTGAAATAACCCCCAACTCATTAGGGATTTGCAAATTTGTCAAAGAATAGATTTTTCCTTGATCAACTTGAAAACGCCACCTGTCCAGAGGGAAGATGTAACATCGACAATAAACTGAGATTTTTTCTGTGATCACGTGTCTGACTTTTCCTTCCTTGATCTCATCTTTGTCCCTTCATGCCTAGTAAATTTCTTTGAGACCCTTCAACGACTCAAATATGAGTTGTTATTTGAAATACTGAAAAGTATTTTCTTTTTAGCTATGTTTCGTCAACTTTCTTAAAAGTGGAAGCATAGAAGAAGGAAAGAAAAATATATTGTTCGACAATATTATATGAAACACATTAGTATTCTTACAAAAAAATAAAAGAATAAAAAGAAAGAAAACCCCACAATATTAACTGCTTTTTTAGAATGTCGTAGAAGAAAATTTCTGATGTCCACCCAGTGATGTCGTAAAGTCAGAATTTGAGAAGCTGGTGCAACAAAAATATGTTGCATTACACTTAGAATCAGGTAAGGACTGCATATCAAGATTTTTTCGCAATTGAAATTGGTGCTTTTACTCAGGTTAGAATTCATAAACAATAGAATGGAAAAAGATAGTATGATGATCTAATTCATGGTACTAACAGTACCATTGTTTTCCAGTACAGTCGTTACTGAACATGATTCAATTGCCGTTGTCAGTAAGTTCACTACAACTAAGTTCAACTCTAGCTTTGCATCACTTAGACTTCAGTTTGAAAGTAAAATATTTATTTAGAAATATTTGGTGAGAATTAGACATCCCAACAAGGTCACCAATGTGTAAGATATTTATAGAGAATGATGTATCCGTTGGGGTCACCAATATGAAAGGCGTGTTTGTAGTGAATGAGGCAATTTGTAAGATTTTTTGAGAGAACTAGGCATCACGATGGGCTCAAAAATAAGGATGGAATATCTGTAGATGAGATAGGAACGAAGAGAAAAATATACAAACTGTTTTCGGGGGATGTATTCACCTAATACCTCCACCACAGTCAGGATGTGATACAAGGTCAGTTTTTACTAGAGTCCAACGAGTTTGAATTCATAGTTTTCTTTCTCCAAAACTGGTTGCCATAACATCGTTAAATAGTTCGGTCTGCCCAACTACCCATAGCTCGGGAAGAATATTTGGATTCATAGATTCCCGTGGGTATTAGCAATAAGTGAAATGTAAGCAGGCTCAGCAAGGATTTGAACTCGAGTCCATTTTTACGACGATAATCGTTACACAACGAGCTCTTCTGCAATTTTCTTGGTAACTTTTTACCCTCGATATATTTGGTTGTCTCTGGAGTAAATTATTCTTTCAATATTTGGTAAATTCTTCGTGCCAACCAAGGAAAAAATATCTTTCTCCTATGTTGCTGGGTATGACATTAAACTGCATTTGATGGTGAGGCTCCAGTATTAGAGTTGGGGAATGTGGAGTACTCCTTCACTACTATTATTCTCTGGTAAATTATTTCCCAGAGTTGTAGTACCTGTTACGGTTCACTCTATGGGTCAAACGGAACTGTACAAGTTTGTTTTATTTTACTAGGGATTATGATTAATAATAAATAGAATTATTGGTGTTAAAACAATTTAACTGTGTGCAAACAAATTATCAATGTGAAATAGAAGTATTAATGTTTGATAACAAAACTTGAAACCATTTAACTGTATACGGATAGAACAATTCATGTTAGATAGCAATACTAGAAACTATTGAACTGTATGCACACAAATAATTAATATTAAATCGAATTATTAGTGTTAGATAGCAATACTTGAAACCGTTTAACTGTGTGCAAGCAATTAATGGCAATACTCAAAACCATTTTACTCTATGCTAATAGAATAATTAGTGTTTGATAGAAATACTTGAAATCATTTAACAGTGGGCAAAGGATTGATATTAAATAGAATGATTAGTGTTGAATGATAATACTTAAAATCATTTAACTGTGTGCAAGCAAATAGACACAGGCTCATTAAGAAATAATGTTACCAACAAACTATTATCTTACAAATCCTATATACAATGTTTGTGTGTGCATGTGTGTGTGCGTGTGTGTGTGTGTGTGCGCGCGCGTGAGTGTAAATAAAATTTGGCATTAAATAACCCACAAATGTTGATATACCATAAAACAAAACCAACCCAAAACAAAAAGAAAAGCTTTCTTCTATTACATCTTTGGACTTTGTTGTGTTTTTTCTAAATATCTTTTATAATTTAAAAAATTCCAGTTTTTGAGATGTTGTGTGTTCTTTTTAAGCATTTTGATCTTACTGTTTTTATTTATGTCTACTATGACACAGAACATTTTGTATTGCATTCCTTTGAAAAAATAAGTATCCCGTTCCTTTTAAAGTTCCAAACGTTGATAACATTCTATCAGTATCAAAACTATGTCTATGGCTTTGGTCTCATTACAGTTTTTAACAACCAACTTTTTGTGGTCGCATGCTTCTAAATATTTATTTTAAAATAAGCCTTTAGCTTATATAAGATTCGGAAATGAAACTTACTCCGAAGACGAGATGAAAAAAATTAACAAGGGTGAGTCAAAAGTTATGCGAAATTGTGATTCGTGCAAGTTTACGGTATGTGATCAAAGCAGTTTAAGTCATGATAGGTACTTGCTGTGGTTGGGAGCATCGCGGTAGTTGGTGCGCTGACACGTTGAGTATAGCTTCACTCTGTGTGTGATTTGAAATTGCACATATGGATATACAAGGTAGGCTAATTAGAGAACCTATGCTTCACGAGTTCCACCTAAGCCATAACACTACAGAAACAAGCAAAAACATTTGTTTTGTGAAAGATGGAGGCATTGTTGATCGCGGTACAATAACCAGGTGGTTGAAGAAAATTCGCTGGGGTTGCAAGAAGCTCGAGGATCAGGCAAGGTCAGGTAAGCCTAAAACCGTTGCTTCAGAGGTGGTCTTCCAAGTCATAGAGGTAAATCCGACCAGTATCAGTCGGAGTGTCTGAGGCGAGCTCAACACCTCACAATCCAGTGTGGTTTATCACCTTCATGACCCCGACAAACACATCCAGACCTGCAGAATTGTGTTTCACGTTGCCGAAATATGATAAAACTTTAGTATAATTCTTGAGATAGAAAATCTTGAAAATATTTTGTCTACAGACATTGAAAGTATTTCTAACCTCATAAATTAGACGAATATGATTAGTGCAATGTGTGAAAGGCAAAATACAGAACTGAGTATATGTCGAATCTCAATTTGTTTTTAGTAGCTATTTCGTATATATATATATATATATATATATATATATATTATCATCCACAGAGAGACTGTTTCATTGTATCACGGTTCATCAGAGTGGCTAGACACGTGAGATACCTTAACCTACGATCAAAACCCGGCCAACTTTACGTCATTTTTACATTTTACGTAAACGGCTACCAAGTGCTCAATTTGATAGAAAGGCGAGAGGCAAACGTTAATTCTTTTGCGAGAGAGCTCAACCCCCGGTTAGTGGGGGAGTATATATATATATATATAAGCATTGACGAAGGTTTAATGTTTACACATTTAAAAACCAGAACGTTTAACGTTGGCAAATAATTCATACTATAAATAAAATTATCCTCTAAAAACTTTGTTTTTTCTTATTTGTTCGTTTTCATACCGTCGGATTTATTTCCAGTCTTCCCATATATATATATATATATATATATGAGTGTGTGTATGTGTGTGTGTGTGTGTGTGTGTGTGTGTGTGTGTGTGTGTGTGTGTGAACGCATGTATGCAAATCGATGAGTAAAGAGGAAGATAGATAGATGTTTGTGCATGTCTGTGTCCATAGATAGATAGATAGATAGATAAATACATTTTGGCAGACCAACAGAAAAATATGTAGATAGATATAAATCTTGTGTGATAGATATTTCCCTTAGCAAAGGCAGGTAGATTAAAATCTTGTCCCAAACCGCTCCTCCATCTCAACTTCACCTGCGTAGTCAATAATAGAAGAAATGAGGTTATCATCGAAACCAGATTTGACAATGTCTAATCAGTTTGTTGCCACTATATTAAATTTAGAGGTGATAAATTGTCTATTTTTCTTATTGGATTCATGAGATGTAATCCTTATAATCATATTTCATTTTGATTTTTTTTATTTTGAAAATTGAGAACAAGACCATTTAGGAATTATATTATAGAACTGATGAAATTCATATATTTATCACCCGAAGATTTTTTTGGGGTGATTGGATGAACACAATATATATATCTCAGAAGACATATGCCTGCAACATTCAACCAAGAGATCTATATGAAGATCATGAATTAATATTTAAACCTTCTACTCCTCGGTTAAAACAACTAACAAATGGGCAATAGAAAAGTCAGGTATGGCAGAAAACATTAAGAGAGAAAAGTCGAACACTGCAATTACTGATATGAAGCCAAATTCAGGAACAATGTGCATGACTGTGTAAAGAAGGTGATCCACTGGCAGTTGTGCAAGAATTGTTAATCACATAATAAAATATGTTCATTAGTCATCATCTTCATCATTATCACATAAATACATGGCTAACTTATGTGTCAAATTATGGACATCGTAAATGAGACGAACGGGAAATAGTTATGAAGGGAAAATTTAAAGAGAGAAATCAAATCTCTAATTGTTGTAGAAAAAAAAATGCCACATGGAATAATTAAATCAAAGCAAAAATTGATAAGATCCAACAAAAAAGCAAGTGTTGGCCATTTGGTGATAGAGATAAAATGGTTAATCACATAATAAGTGAACGCAGTAAACTAGTAAAAAAAGAAATACAAGAGGCATGACTGGGTAAAGGTGATCCACGGGGAATTGTGCAAGAATGGTTAATCACATAGGTTAATGTAGCAAACAAGTACAAAAAGAAATACAAGAAGAGGCATGACTGGGTAAAAAAGGTGATCCACTGGAAATTGTGCAAGAATGGTTAATCACATAAGTTAATGCGGCAAACTAGTACAAAAAGAAATACAAGAAAAGACATGACTGGTTACACAAGGTGATCCACTGGGAATTGTGCAAGAATGGTTAATCACATCAGTTAATGTAGCAAACTAGTACAAAAATAAATACAAGGAGCTGCATGACTGGGTAAAGAAGGTGTTCCACTGGGAATTGTGCAAGAATGGTTAATCACATAGGATAATGTAGCAAACTAGTAAAAAAGGAAATACAAGAAGAGGCATGACTGGGTAAAGGAGGTGATCCACTGGGAATTGTGCAAGAATAGTTAATCACATAAGTTAATGTTGCTAACTAGTACAAAGAGAAATACAAGAAAAGACATGACTGGTTACACAAGGTGATCCACTGGGAATTGTGCAAGAATGGTTAATCACATCAGTTAATGTAACAAACTAGTACAAAAAGAAATACAAGAAGTGGCATGACTTGGTAAAGAAGGTGATCCACTGGAAATTGTGCAAGAATGGTTAATCATATAAGGTTATGTAGCAAACTAGTACAAAAAGAAATACAAGTAGTGGTGTGACTGGGTAAAGAAGGTGATCCACTGGGAACTGTGCAAGAATCGTTATTACATAAGTTAATGTGGTAAACTTGTACAAAAAGAAATACAAGAAGTGGCATGACTGAGTAAAGAAGGTGATCGACAGGGAATTGTACAAGAATGGTTAATCACATAAGTTAATGTAGCAAACTAGTACAAAAGGAATACAAGAAGAGGAATGACTGTGTAAAAAATCTTATCCTCTGGGAATTGTGCAAAAAACTGAAATTCCACTAAATTAGCAAATGGTTTATGCACATACCAGAAGCTGTTCTTTAAAAGGAAATACATCAAATTCTATGAGAATCTGAAATACAATCAGATCACCTTATACAGACCAGAAGGCCTGATCTCTTTTTAAATATCAAGAAGAAAATAATTGTCATTTTATAGATTTTGCTGTCTGCAGACCACAGAATGAAAGTAAAGGAAAATGGAAAATTGATAACTTCCAGGATCTTGTCAGACAACTGAAAAAATTTCGGAATATGAAAATTGACGTGATACCAGTCGTAGTTCGAGACTTGGAAAAGTCCCCAAGAACCAGGAAAAGTGACTGGGGGAGTTGAAGAGTAGAGGAAAAAATTAAACAATCCTGACTATTGCACTGCTAAAATAGGCGGAGTTTTGGAGATATAAGGATAGTTCCTGTCAATCAGACTTCTGTGTATAACCTCAGAGCTAGCCAGAAAAATACGCCAGGAGTAATTAAAGAGAAGATCCCCTTTCCGTAAAACTTCCTGAGAATGCACTGGTTGAAATTTTGTAGGGACACCAAAAACAAGGTGTTTAATTTTCGAAGAATTATTTGAACTGTGTTCTTTTTTACTATATATTCCAACTACGCCACTATTCTCATCTAACAAGTAGTTTTTTTTTTACTTTCTTCACCGAACAAAAGCCTCTCCTGTAGGCTTTAAATAATAACTTCTCACTCACTCGGATACAATTTGCCTTCCCTACCGTTTTCTCATAAAGTGACCTACTTATATTTTGTTACTCTGCATGAGTTCAAGAATTAAAAAGAAAAACGATTCTCTAATATTCTCTTCGTGGCAATTACCGTTAATTTACCGCCCAAACTACGGTAGGCCCGTTGAACGATACTGTCTCGTGCCTCTTTGAGTCACAGAAGCTACGTTAATAAGTTGTTGGATAAGTAGCACGACGTGTAGGGTGAGGTAGCAGACGGAGTAGAACGAGTGTGGTGGTAGGGTTGTAAAAGGGTGGAATCTGGGTAGAACGGGGTAAGAGGCAGGAGAGATCGAGAGTCGAGTCTGTCTAGAACATGGGAGGAACTAAAAATAAAAATAAAAAGATGCCGAAATCTGATGCAACAACCGTTTTCTCCAGCCTCACGTGTATGATGACTCAAACTTTATGAGTCACGGCTCTTTATAGAGCGTACCATCGATAATCTAAGACAGGACCCATCCCTCCCTATTTTTTTAAGCGGGTAGTTTAAGGGATGAAAAGTATGGATTTTTCTCTAAGTTTCTTATTATATTTTGCTTGTATACCTTCCTGGTAAGAGTTTATACATGTCAGTGAATAGAAAAAATAGAGGCACCTGTAGTATAACGAATATCATTACCTCGAAGTGAACCCGGCTGGAAGAGTTCAAATTCTAAAAGAGGCTATTTGCATCTCGCATACAGCTAATATCCTTCGGAAAATATGAATTACTTTTATGTAAGATTTCTTTATGAAAAGAAAATGTTTTGAAAAACATCTTGAACTTTATTGAAATTTTAAGATTAGTCAATCATATACTTTTTTATATACTGTGGTCTGCTTTTAAATTTTGTTGTTACAATGTCACCGATTAGTTAATCACGCTGTTTTAAAATTTACCTTTTAATTTTATTGGGTTACCAGATTTTCCTGTGAATGGAATCCGTAACTCAATTTCAAATCTAAGATGAGGCTATCTGCGTCGCGTTAATACACTTTGGGAAGGCGTGAATCCATCGTTCCCTCCCGGCTAGGGATATATAGTTGGTTAGACTGGCACTTTAACCTTCATATGGCAACCAGCCCAGGAAAAGAAAAGCTCTGAATTCATACCAGTTGTAGTGGATAGAGGAATGGGCCCTACTAGGTTGTTCGTGCCCAAAACAGGCCCAACCCACAACCAAACTAGGTTGGAGGGAAAATCAGTCAGTGAGAGAAAATGATGAACGTCCTTTATTGAATCCACGGGGGTCGCCTGTTCTTATTTCGTTAGCCATAACCGGGTACAAGTGTTAAGTATTCCTGTATTGTTACTCGCCCCCTGTCAGGATTGAACCTGCATCCTCTAGATGATTGTCTCCTTAGAAGCATAGGGAACCAACGCCTATAACCGTTACGCTATGTGTCCTGCTGAAGAAGGACTGAGGATATATCGGCCGAAACGTTGTGGAAATAACAATAAAGATGAAGACAACCGTCCGAAAACCCTTAAGGATAAAAATCAAGCTTCGTCTTAGAAATTCAAACAACAAATAAATACTAGTCGATATCTCGTTGTAACTAGAGATTAGGGCGATTCCTAAAGAAAAGAAATATTGATTTCTAAGTTGATTTGTAGGTTGTATGGATTTTTTTAATTACCGCATATACTCGTGTATAGGTCAACATTTGATTTATAATTATGAAAATATTAACTGAGAGAATTAATTTTTAAAACTAAGGATTGTTCTTAGTTTAACCTTTGAATTTCAACTAATCCTTATTTATGTGTAGATCAAAGCCAAATAATTAGATCTTCAGACTTCGAACTAAGCAGGAGGAGAGAATGAACTTGTGGAGACGCCTCCGTGGCCTCAAAGTAAGCGAGTTCAGAACTTTTCGTGCAATTACATTTACTTTCGGACAAATACTCTTGGGAAATCTGTGAAAACTTTTCTCTCACCCAGATATGGGTTAAATGGAATCAGTGCTTTTCTTCTAAAAATACGCCTTTGACATTAACTAACCAATGAATGTTGATATGCCATTAAAAAAGAAACCAAATCAAATTTTAAAATGAAATTAACGGACAAACTTGATTCAAATCAACTGATTGATTCTAACGACATGTCAACCCATCTACGGTTAACTTATGCCAAGAGGTTGGGGAATCGCGTTCATTGTACGTTCATATACTCTATATGTATATTTGTGCTTGTTTCTTTTTTTTAGCAAGGCTTTATCAAATACGAATAAATTTAAACATATCTATTTGGCCCAGATATTGGACCCTACCCCGGAACAGATTGGATCTGAGAGTAATGGTCCTGAAGACGTATTCCACACTACTCGAGAACCATAACCTCACTATTATATGTCATTTAGTGTCATACCCGGGATGCACTTCTTTTACAGTTGGATTATTGCCCCTTTGTAGAAGATTATTCCATTCTTACTCCCACCGACAGGGTGATAATGTAAATTGAAGATCGACATATACGGATATACAATCACGTATAGGTCCACACTTGATTTATATCCGAAAAGATTAATTTGGAATTAGGAGCAAGCTTTATCCTTAAAAATCAATTCCATGAATTAAGAGTTGAAATCGAATTATAGACATCTACGGTAAGAATTTCCGAAAACAATTTCTATTTATAGAAAATCTATTCACACTGAAATGTTATTGGCAAACGAGGCGAAATGTAATTTCAATTTGGAATATTTATTTAAATTAGTGTCATATAAATTAAGTTTTAGATAAGAAAATATTAAGACTAGTCTTGACTGATAAATGAGACATTTAATCGGGCTACAAGGAAAGATAGAAGTATCAGTTGATAAATATATATATATATATATATATATATATATATATATATATATATATATACGTGTGTGTGTGTGTGTGTCTGTGTGTGTGTGTGTGTGTGCGCACGCGTGTGTAAAAGTTTTTTTAAACAACTTTCCTTCACAGGAACACTGTTCACATTTAAATGTAATTAGTGAATGCAGGGGAAATCTAATTTTAATTTTGAATTTCTTTTAACTTATAAATAAAATTAGTTTTGTATTAATTAACTGAGATTAAAACATATTTCACGCTTATAATAGACAAATAATATGAATATATTAAATATAATCATAAACACACCACACACACACACATATATATATATATATATATATATATATATATATATTACAGCTATATTATATAGTGTATAAATAAATTTGAATTATCAATAAATGAATTTTTATATAAATTATAGATACATTTATGTATGTATATTTACATATGAATAAGTTATGTATACAGCTATCCATCAACATTTTATCTACATCCTTTATATATATATATATATATACAGTGTATCACAAAAGTGAGCGCACCCCTCACATTTCTGCAGATATTTAAGTATATCTCTTCATGGGACTACACTGACAAAATGACACTTTGACACAATGAAAAGTAGTCAGTGTGCAGCTTATATAACAGAGTTAATTTATTTTCCCCTCAAAATATAACCATTAAAAGCTAAACCCCTGCTAACAAAAATGAGTACACCCCCAAGAAACTATACCCCTAAATGTCCAAATTGAGTACTGCTTGTCCTTTTCCCTCCAAAATATCATGTGACTCATTCGTATTACTAGGCCCATGTTTGCATATGAGCAGGCGTGTTCAAATTTGTAGTGCAGCTCTCACACTCTCTCATACTGGTCACTGAAAGTTCCAACATGGCACCACATGGCAAAGAACTCTCTGAGGATCTTAAAAGACGTATTGTTGCGCTACATGAAGATAGCCAAGCCTACAAGAAGATTGCTAACACCCTGAAACTGAGCTGCAGCACAGTGGCTAAGATCATCCACTCAGAACAGGTCTCGGGTAGGTCGTCCAAAGAAGCTGAGCGCACGTGCTGAGCATCACATCCAAATGCTTTCTTTGAAAGATCAGCGTAGGAGTGTTGTCAGCATTGCCACAGAGATTGAAGAGGTTTGGATTGGTTTGGTTTCTTTGTTTAATGGCATATCAACCTTGGTAGGCTATTTAATACCAAAGCAATTCTCATAGAAGAACAGTAGTGGTACTATTTAGCCCATAGCTAGGAGGATAAGGGAGTTCATACCTTTCCCAAGGGTATTTGCCCGAAAGTGAACGTAATAGCATGACTGGTGTACGAACTCGCTTACTACGATTCGGCAGTCCATTGCTTTCACCATTACACCACGGGGACACCCCCAGATTGAAGAGGTGGAGGGCCAGCCTGTTAGTGCTCAGACCATACGCCGCACTCTACATCAAATTGGTGTGCATGGCTGTCACCCCAGGAGGAAGCCTCTTCTGAAGACGATACACAAGAAAGCCCACAAACAGTTTGCTGAAGACATGTCAACAAAGCACATGGATTACTGGAACCATGTCCTCTGGTCTCATGAGATGAAGATTAATTTATTTAGTTCCGATGGCTTCAAGCATGTGTGGCGGCGACCAAGTGAAGAGTACAAAGATAAGTGTGTCATGCCTACAGTCAAGCATGGTAGTGGGAATGTCATGGTCTGGGGCTGCATGAGTGCTGCTGGTGTTGGAGAGTTACATTTCATTGAGGGAAACATGAACTCCAACATGTACTGTGAAATACTGCAGCAGAGCATGACCCCCTCCCTCCAGAAACTGGGTCTCAGGGCAGTGTTCCAGCATGACAATGACCCCAAACACACCTCTAAGACGACCACTGCTTTACTGAAGAGGCTGAGGGTAAAGGTGATGGACAGGCCAAGCATGTCTCCAGACTTAAACCCAATAGAACATTTTTGCGGAATCCTCAAGCGGAAGGTGGAGGTGTCCAAAGTCTCAATATCCCCCAGCTCCGCGACGTCGTCATGGAGGAGTGGAAGAGCATTCAAGTGGCTACCTGTGAAGCTCTGGTAAACTCCATGCCCAGGAGAGTAAAGGTGTACCCACTTTTGTAAGCAGGGGTTTAGCTTTTAATGGCTATATTTTGAGTTATTTTGAGCAGAAAATAAATTAACTCTGCCATATAAGCTGCAAAGAGACTACTTTTCATTGTATCAAAGTGTCATTTTGTCTGTGTTGTCCCATAAAGAGATATACTTAAATATCTGCAGAAATGTGAGGGGTGTACTCACTTTTGTGATACACAATATATATATATATATATATATATATATATATATATATATATATATATATATACGCTTATAGAATAGTTTAGATAAAAACAAGATAGTCAAAGATATATGTTAATTTTAGCCTTGAGTAATCATTTATTGGTAGAAAATCTGTCCACACTGAGATGATACATTTAACAATTTACTTAACTTAGATATAAAATCATTATCATATAAGTTGTGTCAGATAGGAAAAATCTTAAGATTAACCTTGACTGATAATAATGATCTTTATCTGACAACTAGAAAGGATCAAAGTATCAGGTGACCCACTAATCTCCATTTGAACAACTCTGTGAATGCGACTCAAGGTCAGTTGATTTGAATTCGAAGTTTACCATCTTGTAGACTAGTTGCTGCACCAAGGCTAAAGAGCCCTCCCAGGCCTATATTTATTCATAGTTTGAGAGAGAGAGGGGGGGGAGATTGAAGCATTCATATTTTTCGCAAAGCTTTTAGCGCAATGGAAACTGAAATAGCATCGTCAAAGATTTTAACTGGGCATTCTCAAAGGAAAACTGATAAACTTAAATTCTTCTAACTTATGTGATAAAAATGATAATTCCCACTGACTGGAGATGAACCCGCAATTTACGATTTAAGAAGCCAGTGACCTATCCATTAAGCAACGAAGGATCACGCAGACGGAATGAAGTAGAAGTTAGGATGTTACCGGTATTGAATGAGCTATTCCGAAAAGAATGATCATTACATGTTTTGGTTTAATAACATTTCAACCTTTGTGAGTTATTTGATGCCAAAGCCATTCTTGCCGAAGAACAGTAGTGATACTGTTTAACCCATAGCTGGGGATAAACGGGTTCACATCTTTTCTAAGTTTGAATTTACTTACTACGATGTTAACCAACACGTCACGTGAACTCCCCACTTTAAGACAATCTCCTAAACCTATGAACTTCTCAATTAAGGTTTGGTTTGATTTGGTTTGGTTTTATGACATATCAACCGTTGTAGGTTATTTAATGCCAAAACCTATTTTATATATATATATATATATATATATATATATATATATATATATATATATATATATGTTTCGAAAACATATTGTTGATAATATTTTTAAATGAACATGAAGCAATTTTTTCACTCATTTAAATGGTTTCGAGCATTTCTAACACGACTAATTCTATTTACGATCAATCATTTGTTTTCGCTCAGTTAAATGGTACCAAGTAGTGCTCTGTATCACTAATAATTCAATTAAACATCAGTCATTTGTTTACACACAGTTAAAGGATCAGTTTTATTTATAGCAATTCAGTTGAGTATGAGTCATTTATTTGGACCCAGTTTAAATGTCAGTTCTATTTGACACATATATAGGACCCTCTCCGGGTCAGATTGTTAAGTGTCATATCCAGGACACTTGTTGCAGGGAGGCCTTACTCTCTGCAGAGATGCAGTCTGAGTATTCTATAGCCCCTGTTAACTGGGCTCTCTTAGTTAAGACCCATGAATAAAAAAAAAACTACTTCGTTATTCTGATGGTGAGGGCCTTCTTCAGGATATCTGTGAAGTGTTGAGTACTACTTCCACGCTATTACTCTCAGGTCCACTTTAACCATTTAGAGTCACATCTATTGGTCAAACAGATCAGTTTAAAATCATTCCTATTCGATAAGATCGTATACAAAAAAAAAAAGAAGCAACTATAAAAAATGGTAAATATCATATTTACCAACCTCTCCGCTCGGGCAGGATATGACACAAGGTCAATTTTTAAGCGGAGTTTAACAGGTTTGAATTCTGAGTTTTCCTTCTCCTAGACTACTTGCCTCACCAAGGCTGAAGAACCTAGTCTGCCCTACTATTTATCCCTAGCTGGAGGGAGAATAATTGGATTCATTCCTTTCCCAATGGTATTAGTGCAATGTGAAATGCAATCAATCTCGTCCAGGATTTGAACTCGTGTCGCCGTGTCCATTTCCTACGACGATAACCATTACACCATGGGCAAATATGAACGTACAAGGAACGTACAAGGAACGCGATTCACTAATCTTTAGGCATAAAATAGCTCTACACGGTTCGAAATGCCGTTAAAAATGATTAATCAATCCATCTATAAACAATCTTGCCATACATGTTTCTTCCAAATGTTTTTTTCTTTGTTTGTTTACCCTCTCTTATTACTTTTGCTGGTTGCTTGTTTGTTATAGAGATGTATTAGATATCAAGCCCATGAACTATGAAGTACTTGTACAAATCCGTGTTTTACCAAAAGCTTCAACTGATTGGATGTAGCAATGGTAGGTTTGAGTTTTAGGACCCTACTACTAAATCTAGTCTAGTACTATATCAATGGAAACAGCTAAACAATCGAGCCCTGCCAGGGAAAAAAAAAACGTTTGTCTCTAAAAATAATTTATTTCAACGAATGAATGCTGTATATGTCATTATGTTACGTAACCAGTTCATTTTTCTTCGTTTCTTTTATGGCATACCAACATTATTTAAAAACTATTTTAAAAGACCTATTTTAAAGAGATTTCTTCATAAAAACCATTCTCCTGACAATGGTTCAATGTCCAAACTACTTGAGAATAATTTAAAAAATGAATAACCGTAAAGAAATATTCCTATTTCTCATATTACTTTTGGTCGTCGGAAGAAAAGAATACGAGAGATAATGGATAAAACAATCAAAGAAAATATTATACTTGAGATAAAGATCGTACAAGCTGGAAAGTCAAGCAAGAGATTCTTATTACGTAATCAATCTTTTCTACGTTATAAATAGTCTGTTTCTTTGGCATAAATATTTGGGTTGATGATCCAAGTTTAAAAGGAAACCCACTTAAATAAAATAATAGAAGAAAAAGAAAAAACGATTCACGTTTCTCGAACGCAAAATAAATAACTTTTTTAAATAGAATATTTTGTATTTGTCGGTGAGATTTGAACTTACTTCCTCTTTTGATTAAAGGAAGTATTGCTTAAATGTATTGATTTATACATTCTTCTTTCCGATTCGTGTTGTTCCTCTTAATGGTTTACTGAGGCCTAAATATGTTGTGATAAAAAAAAAGCAATCAAAAATTAAAAAGGAAAAAATGATATTCAAAATATATAACAGATTAATAAAAATAATAGTTGACAATTCTTTATCGAACAAAGAATAAATAAATAAAAGCAAAAAAGATTATTCGCTCACTTAATTAATTAATAGATTGACAGAATTCGATCTTTTAATTTTTTATTTATTTTCTTTCCTGATATTTTTATAAGATTTTATGTATTAGTTTTAAATTAAAACCTAATGTAATTCTTGCAGGTTAACGGGGATAAAAATTAAATTTAATAATTAATGTTTATCACTCGACCTACAAAATTCAATTTAATATGAAACTTTTTTAACCATGAAAATGTAATAAAATCCCTGACTGTTGAGACGGAGTTAACGAGTTTTAAATCTACTTTTAATAGAGATTCCTTCTGATCTAAACGTTTGTCAGATTTGGCTTGCCTCGAGAAATGGGGCAATTATATTGATCATTGGGAATTGAAACTTCCTTCAAAAAATATAAAAGAAAATAAAGTCGTACGACTGGCAGTCAACAATTCTGTCAAAGAAACAAAGTAGGTTTTATAGTTGGAACTTTAATTAACAAGTTAATGTCATGTACCCAACCTAATGACTGTAAAGAATGTATCTAATCATCATTCTTTTTGTCAAGACACATCGAATGTTTAAAGAAACGAGAAGTGTTTACTTTAAGTTTAACTTCATGTGCCTCCGTGGCCCAATGGATACGGCATCGGCCTCCTAAGCCGGGGATTGCGGGTTCGACTCCCGTCGGAGGTGTTCCATTAATTTTTGCAATTATTATATAACTTTGGTTCGACTGATCTTCAGTGGAAAAATAAAGTTTTATTATTCCTGAGCGTTCCATTGATTTCGGTCATCTAAACCTCGTTTCTGAAGTGACCCATAATTATCCCAAGATATTAACTAAATCTTATTTTCATTCCAAGAGACAATAAATTGCTCTACACGTGGCATAGTTTTCTAAGATGGCACATACAGGTTTTGGTTGTTTTTTAATTTCTGATATTTTATCAAAGAAATAGAAAGCAATTAATATCATGGCATCATATGTCATAATTGACCACTATATCTATGAGAAATATAAATTTTCAACAATATATTTAAAAAGGAAGGAATAGAATCTTCATTGTCGGTCATTTCACTGTTTAACAAAATGTTTATGAGAGTTTTGAAATTGTGACTTTCTTCTTCGTCTAAGGTATTGAAATAAAGAAAATAAAAAGAATACTGACTGCTAAATCTAATATAAAGAAATCGATGGCTTCAACAATTCCATTTCCTAATAGAAATACTAGAGGGCATCTATATTCATATCTCTTGTTATAGATCGAAGCAAAGCACACACACACACACACACACACATATATGTGTGTGTGTGTGTGTGCTTGCGTGCCAAAAGTTTGAGACCACAGTGATTTTTTTCTTCTAAACTTAAAAAATGAATCTAGTTTCATGTCTTTAAAAAAAAAATTTTTTTCTACATTTGCATGTATTTATGCAATAATTTATATCAAAATGAATATAATCATAATTTCAATTTAGCAGATCTATATCTTATCATATCATATTTACCAACCTCTCCGCTCAGGTAGGATATGACACAAGGTCAATTTTTAAACGGAGTTTAACAGGTTTGAATTCTGAGTTTTCCTTCATCAAGGCTGAAGAACCTAGTCTGCCCTACTATTTACCCATTGCTGGAGGGAGAATATTTGGATTCATACCTTTCCCACGGGTATTAGTGATATGTGAAATGCAGGGTTTGAACTCGTGTCGCCGTGTCCATTTCCTACGACGATAACCATTACACCACGGGTACCTCTATCTATATCTATATCTTATTTTCATTAAAGAAAATATGAATTTAATTCATGATCATATATCCTTTCTTGTAACTTGTATATGTATGTTGGTAGAAGTTATTCTCAAGCAGTGTGTAAATGTATAAACACCTCTTGCTTATTCTTAAACAGTTTACTTCGAATTTAACGATCAATTTCATCCTAAACTAGTTCAGTTGATCTTGAAAATGGGGACACCAAATCATGATTTCATTATTTCCTTCTTTTTTTCCTTTGATTTTAGATTATTTTTAGATTGTTTTGAGCTTTGTTTTGGATCATTATCTTGTAAAATAAAATTTTGTCCCATAATGCGCCAGCTAGACAGAATTGCATGCATCTGTAGTTTGAAATAATACTTTTACTTTCGCATAATACGTTACATTTGAATCAAGTCTCTAGAAATCTTACCTTAGAAATGTTTTTTTTTTTTTTTCAGTCAAGATTTGTGCAGGTTTCTACATGACACAACAATCAGTAATGCACCCATAATTAAAAATATTTTAGCAATCTGACGCTCAGGATATTCTTCTATGAAAAGAATTTCCCCTTGAATTCTTTTTTTCAACACCACTCTGTTAAGCATTTTTACGGTTTCCGAAAATCAATTTCAATTACACATTTCTCGATTGAATTGAGCCTTTACAAAGCAGTGGAGTGGAAATATGCATATAAACTTCTGCTCTTCAGTTCAGAATAGGTGTCAAGTTGTAACAAAATTCGAAAGCTTATGCAAATAAATTTATAATGATTGTAAAATTAGTAAGAGTATCATTTCTGCAGAAGGGTTAGAGGGTCAGAAATTGCTGATAACAAAGCCTGAGGAAAAAAAAAAAAAAAAAAAAAAAAAAAAAAAAAACGAAAATTGCCAAAGAATTCAGTAATTTCTAAATATGGGATTTTCCCTGACGTCAAGTCAGGTAAGAGGGCTGCCCCAAGGAGACTGGGTTTAGGTGAGATATAAAGGGAGTAGGAGAAAACTGATATTATCATTAGACGCAAAGCCTTGGGTTTGGAATCGACCCCACTACTCCAAAAACTGACGATGAATTTTTTATAAGTTAAGACTTTTGGTCACTTGGCTGAGAAAGAACAGAGAGAGGCGATATTTCACGGCTACCGGACGTTCACAGCGCCAGAAAACTCTCAAGCTCAAAATTTAGTGCCATCCTCTGAACCACTAAAATAACCTGCTGCTAGATTATAATAGCTGACATTCGTGTCGCGTCACTGACGCAAATGAGGAAAGGGTTGAAAAACGATGGGATATACCAGAAATATAATAGATGTAACATACCAGAATATATAAGTAAAGTTGGCAACCTTACCTTTGATCCGTACCTTATAATGCTGACTGTCAAGCAAGGTGGCATCAAGTACCATTTTTTGAGTCTTTGATATGACTCGAACTGGGACTGAACCCCGGTCTACCGGGTCAGTGGCTAACACTGGAGTACATAATCCAGATGTAGACGTACATTATCTATGGAAGATTAACATATGCGATATACACTAATACAGTACGAGGGTCATTTAATAAATACGAGGAGGTTTTTTTTTCTGACTGAGGGTCATTCAGTGAATAAGAAATTTTTGAAAAGAGGAAAATATTTTTTTTCAGATTTTTTTCGATAAATCCATACTCTGCATTAAGTGGAATTGCGTCATAGCAATCATTTTTAATCTCGCAAAAATATTTGTTTTGAGTCTCATCAAAATAGCGATGAATCAAAGAGAGTGCTCCAGACATGAACAGAGATCTGTCATCAAATATTTGGTGGCTGAAAAGTGTAAACCATATGAAATTTACAGAAGAATGTGTTATGTGTTATGTGGGCTGAGAAGAATGTTTTAATCAAAAATGTTTACTAATTGGCTAAACATGGGTTTGCCTCAATGACCTAATTGGAAAAAGACAGATCATATTGTAGAAACATACTGACTTTCCGGCAAAAAAACGTTCTGGGTGCAACTGTCCGTAAAGAAAGTAATGCTGACAGTCATCTGTGACATCAAAGAGCTATCACTATTCCCTGAAAAAAAGTGTTACTGTACACTGTACTTCCTTCTGCCAATTTTTTAGAAAAAATCCACCTTATTTAATGAATGACACTTGTACATAACTACAATGTACATTACTATACATTACAAAATTTGTCATGAACAGTCATATGAAGTATTGTACATTACAGATTATTATGCATTACTGTCATGTAAATCACTCGATGATGTACTCCAGATGGGAATTAAAGAACCACATTTTATCTACGTTTCACGACATCAGCGAAGTAAAGATTTGTTCCCTCTGTATATATGAATTATGGTAGGAAATGTATTAATGTTATCTATTAATCAAATATATATATAATGATTTTCAAACTTTAAAAAACACAGAGACTTTTGAACCTTGGAAATTGTTTTTAAATGTCCATAATAGCCACCTTGCATTTTTTTACACCTTGCATATATATACTCCGAAAGGAATTTTTTTAGAATGAGAATCTGCAAATGTCTCTGTAGAACCTATATGTCTCCTGCTTTTTTACAATTTGTATATTTCTTATGTTCTTTTTTTAAATTTCCCTTGATACATATATCTAAACTTGTAGTTATATATATATATATATATATATATATATATATATATATATATATATATATATATATATAAGACTCCCCCAACGAGTGTTCTGGATAGGATACTAAAAAATCTGATGGTGAAGTTCCAGTAATGTTGGAGCTTTGAGAAATGCAGACTACCTCTTCATTGCCATCGCTCCCAGGTCCACTCTGACCCGAAGTGGTAGTACCTGATAGGGTCCTATCTATGGGTCAAATAGAACTGAACTGAGCACTTATGCTAAACTGGATTGCTTGAAATGGAACTTTTTTGTATGCTAAAATGAATTGTTTAAAATAGAACTATTTTGACTTTTAACTGGATTTGGCATTAAATAACCTACAATGGTTGATATGCCATAAAACCAAACCAAACCAAACTAAATGACTAGGACTGTAGAATACGTCGACAGCATCACTACATTGAGGTAAGATCCCACCAACAAGTGTCCTGGATATGTCACTAAACCTTCTGATAATGAGGCTCGTCCTAGAGCTCTGAGGACGATGCAGTACCTCTTCATAGACATTGCTCCCAAGTACACTCTAACCTGGAGTGGCAGTATCACTGAGCGTCCCATCTATGGGTCAAATAGATCTATTTAAACATTTAAATGTGTGAAAACAAATGAGTGATCTTGCATTGAATTAGAAGTGTTACATAGCAATATTTTCAACCATTTAACTGTGTGCAATACAACAATTAGTGCTAGATAGCAATACTTGAAACTAATTAATTGTACACAATCAAATGATTAATATTAAATAGAATTATTAGTTTTAGATAGCAATTTTTGAAAGCATTTAACTGTATCCAAACAAATGAGCTCTGGCTTTATTTAAAATGTTACTGTTCGTTTATTCATCATATATTTTAATATATTCATGCGTGAACAGGATATGACATTAAATAAGCCACAAGTGTTACTATGCAATAAAACTGGACCGACCAACAAAAGTACAAAGTAAGAGTTAGATAAGAAAATTTATTAAGATTAATCTTGATTGATAATTGTAACAATTATCGAGCAACTAAAAATGATCAAAGTATTTGCTGACCTAAAGTGTCGACATTTGAACAATTCATTAAAGATTAGTCCTAAGAAATCAATTTATTGAGATTTGAAGAAATAATTATTGTCGTATAGATTATTATTAGAAGAGGTATTGAGCCCAAGAGAGAGAATGAAGTAAGAATGTGTTTAATTGTCGTAATCCTGGGAGTTACATCGAATTCTTAAATCTAAGCTGATGAGAATAGTTATACTAATCATAAGGATATAAAAAATCAATAACAATTTCATTCAATTTGAAGTGACAAAAAAATTTACATTTCTAACGAGTTATTTTTAATGATTTTATGAAAAATAAAACAATGGCTTTGAACATAAGATGAACATAAAGAAGAGGAGCATCAAGCAATTCAAAAGATAAAGCAACAAATTGACGAAACATGCTAATTGCACCAGCTGGACTCTAACGAAACACTAAGAGAAATAAGTTAAATAAAAACTACACCAGAATTCTGCGTGAATTAATCCTGGAAGCAGCTTCCTACAAAACGGCAATTGTACGGCCATTTACCCCCACCATCTTACAAACCATCCAAATAACACTAGACATGCTGGAGAAGTGGGGATGAACTCTTAAGTTACGTTCTCCAGTGGACTCCTACACATTGACACACCAGTGTTGGCCGATCAGCAAAAACTTATATACATCAGCTCTATGTGGAAACTGAGTGCAGCCAAGATTTGCCTAGAGCAATGACTGATGGAGACGGATAGTGGGAAAGAGTTAAGGGAATCCGAATTGATGATGTATATATATTTTTTCTCCATATATATATATATATATATATAAATATATTTCTCTCTCTCTCTCTCTATATATATATATATAGAGAGAGAGAGAGAGAAATTGAAAAACAAAGTATATATATATAAAAATATATTTCTCTCTCTCTCTCTCTCTATATATATATATATATATATATATAGAGAGAGAGAGAGAGAGAGAGAAATTGAAAAACAAAGTAATCCTAAGAGTAGAATTCATTGTGAAAGAAAATCGATGTTCTAACGTTTCGGTTTCAACAAACCATCATCAGGACATTAGAAAAGACAACATCAAGTGTTGTTAGATCAACGATGGATGTTTACTGGTTAGTAGAAACCGAAGCATTATTGGGTCGACTTTGTTTCACAATGAATTCTTCACTTTGGATTAGTTCGTTTTTCAAATTTTCCCCATACTATCGGATTCTTTTCCATTATTTACTTCCATATATATATATATATATATATATATGTGTGTGTGTGTGTGTGTGTGTGTGTGTGTGTGTGTGTGTGTGTGTGTGTGTGTGTGTGTGTGTGTGTGTGTGTGTGTGTTCAAAAGACAAAACATGAATACAATTTCACATTGAAATGGTACACATTACAAAATTAATAATTAAGATTAACTTAGATATAAAATGAGTGTTGTATAAATTAAGTTTTAGATAAGAAAATATATTACGATTTGTCTTGATTGATAATTGTGACAGTTATTGGGCAATTCGAAAAGATCAAGGTATCAGTTAACCCAAATTGTCGCAATTTAAACAACTCTGAATAATCTATTTATTCAGATAACAAGAAATAACTCTAGATCAGATCATTATTTCAATAGCCAAATCGACTCGGGCTGTAGAATACACCGACAGTAAGAATCCCTTAACAAGTCTCCTGGATGTTATTCTAAACTACATTTGATGGTGAAGTTTCATTCCTGATGCTTTTGGGAAAAGTGTAGTAACCCTTCATTGGGATTACTTCCAGTTCCTCTCTGACGCAGAATGGTATAACTTGTTAGGGTCCCAACTCTGGATCAAATTGAACTGTTTAATCATTTACAATACTGGAAACCATTTAACGGTGGTAAATAAAACTGTTAGCAATACTTGAAATTATTCATTTCTGCGCAAACAAATGAGTTTTGGCTCGTTTAAAATTTGTTACATGCATAGAGTTCATTTATAAATTATATATATATATATATATATATATATATATATATATATATAAACAGGATTTGGCATTAAGTAACCTTCAAGGGTTGATATGTAGTAAAACACAACCACATATTATTTCAAGACCTAATGAAACAAAGAAATAGAGAGAGAGAGAGAGAGAGAGAGAGAGAGAAGTAAATTTTTACTCATGGAAATTGACAGATATACTTAGTTAATGAACAGGCTTAGATAGATAGATAGATAGATAGATAGATAGATTGAAGAAATACATAAATAACTAAATAATGGGTTATACAAGCAGGAACACCAAGAAAGAAATCTTTAATGAGCAATCTTTCTTTTTCGGATTTAGACAGTTTTATCAGCCGTGTATTTTTTCTTTTTTTTTTTTTTTACCTCGTGATGTGTATTTTTCTGTCTGCCGAAAAAACCAAGAATACAGTCCTATCTATTTGTTTAGGTTTTTTCTTTTTTTTCTTTTAACAATTCCATTTTCTTTGGCATAAATATTTGGGTTAATCGTTCAGATTTGAAGTAAAGCTCACTCCACAAAAGGTTCAAGTTTCTCGTACGTAAAAAAAAAATCAAAGACTTTTTAAAATCCAATTCAAATTCATATACTCTTTTGGTTCAGAAAGGCTTGCTTAAATGTATCAGATTATACTTTCTTATTTCCGATTCATGTTGCTCCTCGCGGTCGTAGATTGAAGGCCCAAATGAGTTGAGATAAAAATTAAGAACTAAAGATTAAAAAGGTTAATATCAAAACTTATAATAAAAATAAAATCGGACAACGTTTTATCTACGCCGTATAATTTTTCCCATTGTTTTAATATAAAGAGTACATACTGAAAATATTCATGTTTAAAGAACGATTATTTTTGTGAAACATTGAATAAGTAAAAGTGAGAACTGTAAAAAAAATACTGAGTTATCTCACTTCTTTGTAAATGTATACAACTTATCAATAAAAAGTCACTTTGAAAAACCATTAAAAACTCTGAAAAATTATTAAAAACACTTATTATTTTTTATCATTTATTCTTGATGTATTCCTGAAAGGTGACATCTTTTATCCTTCACAAGTGCATCAAGATCAAATTCAAATTCTGAGTAGCAGCAAATAAAACAATGTTACGCAAAAAGGTAGATAGTCCCGAACATACACAAAAGGAATGGCAAACTGGGGTACCCTGTCTAGAGATATTGCTGAAATGTCTCCCTGCCCTCCAACTGAAATATTTAGAATTAGTACAACTTTTTGCTAATTTGCGTATAAATAACACTGAGTTTAATGCGACTTACATACAACAAAAGAGTTTGATAAGTTAAAAAAAAACCTGGTACAAAAAGCCATTGTCAAGATTTTTGACGCCAAAAAGGATATTCAAAATGAAAATCCTCCTCTATGGGTTGAATAGTATCACTGCTGTTCTTCTCCAATGATGATATTGGCATTAAATAAATCATGAAGTTTGATATGCCATCGAACAAAAAAAAAGGCAACATTGAACAACTGACATGAAAGAGAATAAAATACTAAACAGAATACCAGTGACAGGAATAGCTTATTTAATTGTGTGGCAGGGGCAATATCACCCCGAAATAATGATGATAATAATAATATTAATAAATGTAGATATGTCGTAAAACAGAAAACGCTTGGAATAACAAAGATATTGATATGTTGTAAAAACTTTGAAATATTAATGTTACAGATTTTATTTAAAAAACGAAACACAATCTTTTGTAAGCGTACAAAAATATCAGATTATTAATTGAAAACAGAATTAAGAATTTTTTTATCCAAAGGTTAATTTTATCGATAACCAAGACCACATGAATCTATGTAAAGTTTTCCAAAATTGCTCTGGTCTGTTAATAAATAAACTTAGAACAATAACAATACGGTAAGGGTAACGAAAGATGAAACGAGTGTGAAGTTTTTGTACTTTAGAAGTGTGTCGGGAAATAGGTCGACCCCATTCTTAATAAAAGGAGCAAGCGGGCAGTTACGTTGAGTTGGGTTAGAGACAGTTGGAGAGTTGAGTTGGAGACTCGAAGAAGAGAGGAAGCGACGTCAGAGATTGGAACAAAGCGTCCGCTAACATGTAGTGTTGATATAAATACGAAGAAGCGAATTATTTCCTCCAACAGCTAAGACTACTATTGTTACTACTATTACTACCATTGAGAACGGAAACATCGAAAAAGCTACAGTAATCAAAAAGGGTTAAAACGAAATATTTCACGAAGTATTTTTTGTTTTGTTGATTATCGTTCATATACAAGAGACATTCACCCTTTTACCACGAGAATTGTATTTATTATATGTATTGTTGATATTACATATATAAAAAATTTTGTCCCTCTAAACTCGGATCGACTTGGTCATATCTATTTTCAGTTAATCCTAATCTCACTCAACAATCTTGCTGGTGGGCCAACGGAAAACTTTCGGAATTCTACGACCGGATAACTACACGCCATGATAAAAAATCAAAACGTGGCTGGTGAGCGAAATCGAATCGACATAGGTCTCACCTGAAATACTGGATCATTCAGGACCAACGGCCGGTCTTGTGGATCAGGTCGGCCCAGTGGGGTTAGGATACAGTGTCACATGAACTCCTTGACCAGAGATCCTGTTATAATTGACACCATGCGAGAGGATTGACGTTACACTTGTATTTCCATTAGTTCTTATGTGTTGGTTTTATTTAAATAGTTCCCAAGTTATAGCAGTGAAGATGTATTCTTATGATTAATATTTGTCACAAATTTTAATTTGATATAAAACGTTTTCTTTTTTAAACATAAAAGCGAAATAAAACCCCTGATTATTAAACCGGAGTTTACGAGTTTTAACTCCAGTTAAAATAGAGGTATCTTCTTTTCTAAAAATTTGTCAGAAATAGCTTGCAAAGGAGACAATTACACCCATTATGAGGAAGTGAAACTTTCTTCAAAAAACATCAAAGGAAATAAAGTCGTATGGTAGGCAGTCAAGAATTCTATGAAAGAAACAAAGTAGTTTTTATACTTGGAACATTAATTAACAAGTTGATGTTACGTACCCACCTTAATGACAGTAAAGAATGTATCTAATCATCATTCTTTTTGTCAAGACACATCTAATATTTAAAGAAATATCAAGTCCTTTCTGGAGTTAAGTTTTATTATTCCTGAGCGTCCCATTGATTTTTGGCAACAAAACGCACGAGGAAAGTCACATTAGCCATAAGTAAGTCCGTAAAGTTGGCAACTGTAGTCGAGGGCAACCCGAAGGCACCATTTTCAATAGATACTACACCGAAGAGTAAGGGAGGGCTCTACTCCTTACCCTGGATTGCTCCACTTTACTCTTGTTACGTACCATATGATGCTGAGTGTTAAGCAAGGCAGAATCATGTACCATTTTTTTAAGTCTTTGGTATGACTTGAATATCTGTGTCCCGAGCCATTGGCGAACACTCTACCCACTAAGCCAATGAGCCGGTAAAATTTCATCTTTATTAGAAGAGAAAATAAATTGTTCTACTTATGGTATGGCTTATTAATACAAATAAGTTTTTGATGTCTCAATGTTGAACTAAACAAAATCTAAAGATGCTCAGTGTATTCTCTGCAGAAAAAATGAACTTCACAGCAAAAACAAAAATGCATTGGATATGACTGAACTACTTTTAGTTGTGATAGATTTCTTTGGAGTGCAGGGTCACCTCTTAGTTCCCATTACTCAGACATGTATTAATAATATTTATCAGGATTCCATCTATAAGTTTAAAAAATCGGAAAATCACATTTATAATGAGGAATCAAAACTTTCTGAAAAAATTGTCAAATTAAGTCGAATACGTATCAAAGAAATAAAATAGTTTTGTCAAATAATGTCAAATAAAGTGATATACGTATGAAAGAATTGAAGTAGTTTTTATTCACTGGCCTTTAATTAACAAGTGAATGATATGTACTCACCTTAATCACAGTAAAACATGTGTCTAACGATCTATTTTTTTTTTCATGAAAATTCTATTGTTTTAAGAAACATGTAGTCTTTTCTGAGAAAGCTGTAGCGTATGCCTCCGTGGCCCAATGGATACGGCATCGGCCTCCTAAGCCGGGGATTGCGGGTTCGACTCCCGTCGGAGGTGTGAATTCTGCGTATTTTGTCGTAACAACAAAGGCAATCTGTGTAAATAATTGAGTGTCTGGCACTTTTATAAGGCAAATGGTCTTGGAGAAGGAAAATCTGAATTACAACCACTTTTTTTCATGAACTTCTATTGTTTTAAGAAACATGAAGTCTTTTCTGAGAAACTTGAAGCGTATGCCTCCGTGGCCCAATGGATACGGCATCGGCCTCCTAAGCCGGGGATTGCGGGTTCGACTCCCGTCGGAGGTGTGAATTCTGCGTATTTTGCCGTAACAACAAAGGCAATCTCTGTAAATAATTGAGTGTCTGGCACTTTTATAAGGCAAATGGTCTTGGAGAAGGAAAATCTGAATTACAACCACTTTTTTTCATGAACTTCTATTGTTTTAAGAAACATGAAGTCTTTTCTGAGAAACTTGAAGCGTATGCCTCCGTGGCCCAATGGATACGGCATCGGCCTCCTAAGCCGGGGATTGCGGGTTCGACTCCCGTCGGAGGTGTGAATTCCGCGTATTTTGCCGTAACAACAAAGGCAATCTCTGTAAATAATTGAGTGTCTGGCACTTTTATAAGGCAAATGGTCTTGGAGAAGGAAAATCTGAATTACAACCACTTTTTTCCATGAACTTCTATTGTTTTAAGAAACATGAAGTCTTTTTTGAGAAACCTGTAGCGTATGCCTCCGTGGCCCAATGGATACGGCATCGGCCTCCTAAGCCGGGGATTGCGGGTTCGACTCCCGTCGGAGGTGTCAATTCTGTGTATTTTGCCGTAACAACAAAGGCAATCTCTGTAAATAATTGAGTGTCTGGCACTTTTATAGGGCAAATGGTCTTGGAGAAGGAAAATCTGAATTACAACCGCTTTTTTTCATGAACTTCTATTGTTTTAAGAAACATGAAGTCTTTTCTGAGAAACTTGAAGCGTATGCCTCCGTGGCCCAATGGATACGGCATCGGCCTCCTAAGCCGGGGATTGCGGGTTCGACTCCCGTCGGAGGTGTGAATTCCGCGTATTTTGCCGTAACAACAAAGGCAATCTCTGTAAATAATTGAGTGTCTGGCACTTTTATAAGGCAAATGGTCTTGGAGAAGGAAAATCTGAATTACAACCACTTTTTTTCATGAACTTCTATTGTTTTAAGAAACATGAAGTCTTTTCTGAGAAACTTGAAGCGTATGCCTCCGTGGCCCAATGGATACGGCATCGGCCTCCTAAGCCGGGGATTGCGGGTTCGACTCCCGTCGGAGGTGTCAATTCTGTGTATTTTGCCGTAACAACAAAGGCAATCTCTGTAAATAATTGAGTGTTTGGCTCTTTTATAAGGCAAATCGTCTTGGAGAAGGAAAACTCTAAATTAGAACCACTTTTTTTCATCAACTTCTATTGTTTTAAGATAAATCAAGTCATTTCTGACATGTGTATAATGTTTGTCCCCGTGGCCAAAAAATACGGCATCGGCCTTTTAAGCCGGGGATGCCAGTTTCGAGTCCCGTCGGACGTGTCTATTTTGCCGTAACAACAAAGGCAATCTGGGTATATAATCGAATTGATTGTCTGGCACTTTGCTAAGGCAAATAGTCTTGGAGAAGTAGAACTCTGAATTAGAGCCATTATTTTACATGAAATTTCTATTGTTTTAATAACATCAAGAATTTTCTGAGAATTCTGTAATGTATGCCTCCCTGGCCCATTGGATACGACATTGAATTCTTGGGCCGGGTAATGCCGGTTCGACTCCCGTCGAATATATCAAGTCTGTCTATTTTGCCGTAACAGTGTAGGGGATCAGGGTAAATAATGTAACTGAGTGTCTGGCAGTTTGCTAAGTCAAGTAGTCTAAGAAAAGTCTGATTTAGAACCATTTTTTTTTTTCATGAAACTTCTATTGTTTTAAGAGAAATCATGTTTTTTTTTAGGATTGTAATGTATTCCTCCGTGGCCCAATGGATACGGCATTGGCCAGCTAAGCCGGTGATTGCGTGTACTTCTCCCGTCGGAGGGGTTAATTCTGTCTAATTTGCCTCAGCTCCCTAGACAAAATAATCGAATTGAGTGTTTAGCAATTTGCAAAGGCAACTACTCTTGGAAAAGTCTGAATTTATACGGCATCGGCCTTTTAAGCCTGTTATTCGGGTTCGACTTCCGCTGGAGGTATCAATTCTGTGTATTTTACCGTAACAACAAAGGCAAGCTGGGTAAATATTTGAGTGTCTGGCACTTTTATAAGGCAAATAGTCTTGGAGTAGGAAAACTCTAAATTAGAACACCTTTTTTTCATGAACTTCTATTATTTTAAGAAACATCAAGTCTTTTCTGAGATGGGTGCAGCATATCCCTCCGTGTCCCAATGGATACGGCATAGGCTTCCTAAGCCGCGGATTGAGGGTTTGACTCCCATCGGAGGTGACAATTCAGCTTCTATTGTTTTAAGAAACATCAAGTCTTTTCTGAGGTTTGCAAAGTATACCTCCGTGGTCCAATGGATACGGCATTAGCCTCCGAAGCCGGGGATTGTGGGTACGTCTCCCGTCGGAGGTGTTTATTCTGTCTAATTCCCCGTAGCAGCCGAGGCAAAATAATCGAATTGAGTGTTTAGCAATTTGCCAAGGCAAATGCTCTTGGAAAAGTCTGAATTCGAGCCATTTTCTTTCATGAAACTTCTATTGTTTTAAGAAACATCAAGTCTTTTTTGAGGCATGCATAATGTATACCTCAATGGCCCAATTGTGGGTTCGACACCCATCGGGGGTATCATTTCTGTTTACTTCGCCGTAACAGCTTAATAATAATTGAGGACTGGGAAACTAGTCCTGAAGAAGGAAAAGTCTGAATTAGAACCATTACTTTACATGAAACTTTTATTGTTTTAAGAAACATCAAGTATTTTCTGAGAGGTGTTTATAATGTATGCCTCCGTGGCCCCATGGGTACGGCATCGACCTCCTAAGCCGGGGATTACGCGTTTCGATTGGCGTCAATTCTGTTAAATTTGCCGTAACAGCACAGGGAATCAGGGTAAATAATCGAATTGAGTGTCTGGCACTTTGCTAAGGCAAATAGTCTTGGAGAAGGAAAAGTCTGAATTAGAACGATTTTTTTTTATGAATCTTCAATTGTTTTAAGAAAGATAAAGTCTTTTCTGAGAGGGGTGCAGCGTATGCGTCCGTGGCCCAAAGGGTACGACATCGACCTCGTAACCCGCGGATTGTGGGTTCGACTTCAGTCGGAGGTGTCAATTCTGCGTATTTTGCCGTAACAACAAAGGCAATATTGGTAAATAGTTGAGTGTCTGGCACTTTTATAAGGCAAATAGTCTTGGAGAAGGAAAACTCTAAATTAGAACCGCTTTTTTTTCATGAACTTTTATTGTTTTAAGAAACATCAAGTCTTTTCTGACGGTTACAAAGTATACCTCCGTAGCCCAATGGATACGGCATTGGCCTCCTAAGCCGGGGTTTGTGGGTACGTCTCCCGTCGGAGGTGTTAATTCTGTCTAATTTGCCGTAGCAGCTGAGGCAAAATAATCGAATTGAGTGTTTAGCAATTTGCAAAGGCAACTATTCGTGGAAAAGTCTGAATTAAAGCCATTTTCTTTCATGAAACTTCTATTGTTTTAAGAAACATCAAGTCTTCCTCAATGGCCCAATTGATACGACATCGAACATCTAAGCTGGTGATTGGGGGTTCGACTCCCATCGGGGGTATAAATTCTGTTTACTACGCCGTAACAGCAAAGGGAATCTGGGTAAATAATCGATTTAAGTGTCAGGCACTTCTCTAATGCCAATAGTCTTTGAGAAGTGAAACTCTGAATTAGAAGCGTATTTTTTTCATGAAACTTCCATTGTTTTAAGAAACATCAAGTCATTTCTGAGAGGGGTATGCCTCCATGGCCCAATGGATACGGCATCGGCCTAATAGGCCGGGGATTGAGGGTTAGACCCCCATCAGACGTGTTAATTCTTTCTAAGTTGCCGTAAAAGCAAATGGGATCAGGTTAAATAATCGAATTGATTGTCTGTCACTTTGCTAATACAACTAGTCTTCGAGAAGGAAAAGTCTCATTTAGAACTTTATTTTTTTCATGAAACCTCTATTGTTTTAAAATACATCAAGTCTTTTCTGAGACATGTGCAATGTATACCTCGGTGGCCCAATGGATACGGCAATAATTAAGTGTCTGGCACTTTTATAAGGCAAATGGTCTTGGAGAAGGAAAACTCTAAATTTCAACCACTTTTTTTCATTAACTTCTATTGTTTTAAGAAACATCAAGTCTATTCTGAGTATGCCTCCGTGGCCCGGTGGATACAGCATCGGCCTCCTAAACCGAGGATTGTTGGTTCGATTCCCGTCGGAGGTGTCAATTCTGTGAATTTTGCCGTAACAACAAAGGCAATCTGTGTAAATAATTGAGTGTCTGGCACTTTTATAAGGCAAATGGTCTTGGAGAAGGAAAATCTAAGTTATAACCACTTTTTTTCATGAACTTCTATTGTTTTAAGAAGCATAAAGTCTTTTCTGAAGAACTTCTAGCGTATGCCTTCGTGGCGCAATGGATACGGCATCGGCCTCCAAAGCCGTGGATTGCGGGTTCGACTCCCGTCGGAGGTGTGAATTCTGCGTATTTTGCCGTAACAACAAAGGCAATCTGTGTAAATAATTGAGTGTTTGGCACTTTTATAAGGCAAATAGTCTTGGAGAAGGAAAACTCTAAATTACAACCACTTTTTTTCATCAATTTCTATTGTTTTAAGATAAATCAAGTCATTTCTGACGTGTGTATAGCGTTTGTCCCCGTGGCCAAAAAATACGGCATCGGCCTTCTAAGCCGCGGATTCCAGGTTCGAGTCTCGTCGAACCCGTCTATTTTGCCGTAACAACAAAGGCAATCTGGGTATATAATCGAATTGAGTGTCTGGCACTTTGCTCAGGCAAATAGTCTTGGAGAAGTAGAACTCAGAATTAGAACCAATATTTTACATGAAATTTCTATTGTTTTAATAACATCAAGACTTTTCTGAGAGACGTATAATGTATGCTTCCGTGGCTCATTGGATGCGACGTTGAATTCTTGGGCTGGGAATGCTGGTTCGACTCCCGTCGGAGATATCAAGTCTGTCTAATTTGCCGTAACCGCGTAGGGGATCAGGGTAAATAATATGATTGAGTGTCTGGCAGTTTGCTAAGTCTAAGAAAACTCTGAATTAGAACCATTTTTTTTCATGAAACTTCTATTGTTTTAAGAAACATCTAGTTTTTTCTGAGGTTTGTGAAATATACCTGCGTGGCCCAATGGATACGGCATTGACCTACTAAGCTGGGAATTGCGTGTACGTCTCCCGTAGGAGGTGTTAAATCTGTTTAAATTATCTTAGCATCCAAGACAAAATAATCGAATTGAGTGTTTAGCAATTTGCAATTGCAACTATTCTTGGAAAAGTCTGAATTAAAGCTATTTTCTTTCATGAAACTTCTATTGTTTTAAGAAACATCAAGTTTTTTTTTAGTCATGTATTTAATGTATGCCTAAATGGCCCCGTGGATACGGCATCGGCCAAATGATCCGGTGATTGGGGGTTCGACTCCCAACGGGGGTATCAATTCTGTTTACTTCGCCGTAACAGCAAAGAGAATCTGGGTAAATAATCGATTTAAGTGTCAGGCACTTCCCTGAAGTATGTAGTCTTTGAGAAGTTAAACTCTGAATTAGAACCATTTTTTTTTTTCATGAAACGTCTATTGTTTTAAGAAACATCAAGTCTTCTCTGTGCTATGTATACCTCCGTGGCCCACTGGATACGGCAATGGCCTTTTAAGCCGGGGATTGCGGGTTCGATTCCCGTCAGAGGTGTCAATTTTGCGTTTTTTTGCCGTAACAACAAAGGCAATCTGTGTAAATAATTGAGTGTCTGGCACTTTTATAAGGCAAATAGTCTTGGAGTAGGAAAACTCTAAATTAGAACCACTTTTTTCATGAAACTTCTATTGTATTAAGAAACATCAAGTCTTTTCTGAGTAGGCTGTAGTGTATGCCTCCGTGGCCCAATGGATACGGCATCGGCTTCCTAAGCCGGGGATTGCGGGTTCGACTCCCGTCGGAGGTGTCAATTCTGTGTATTTTGCCGTAATAACAAAGGCAATCTCTGTAAATAATTGAGTGTCTGGCACTTTTATAAGGCAAATAGTCTTGGAGAAGGAAAACTCTAAATTAGAACCACTTTTTTTCATGAACTTCTATTGTTTTAAGAAACATCAAATCTTTTCTGAGCGTGGTTTGGCGTATGCTTCCGTGGCCCAATTGATACGGCATCGACCTTCTAAGCTAGGGATTTCGCGTTCGACTTCCGTCGTAGGTATGAATAAAATAATCAAAATGAGTATCTGGCACTTTTCTAAGGCAAATAATGTTGGAGAAGGATTACTCTGAATTTAAACCAACTTGGCACCGCTTATAAGTTGATTTTGTGTCGTATTGTGCTCGTGATGGAGTCTTTGTTTAAATAGATCTTAAATCTAAAAGTCATTGGAGATATAGATACTTTCGTTGATTTTGTGTCGTATTGTGCTCATAATTGAAAGTTTGTTTAAATACATCTCATGTCTAAAAAGACTAGTCATTGGAGACCATAGAAACTCTCGTTTTTATGCCAACATAACATTTTTTTAAAATTAAGAACCGTGCATAAAAATTATATTTCTCTGGGACAAATTTGCTCGTAGCAAATTTTAGAGGTTTATTCATTTCCCTGTTTTTTCTCTCTCTCATTCAGCTCACCATTCTTGCATAAAACCCTATTCATTCTTACACGGAGGATCAGTTTTGTTTAAATTTAACTTACCATCTTCGATGGGAATAAAATTCGGAATAACGGGTTTAGTTTGATTTGGTTGGGTTTTATAGCATATCAAACATTGTTGGTTAGTTAATGCCGAATATGTAAAGGATTATTTTGTCGGTAATTTCATTTTCCACTAAGTTAGAACTAATTTGTTTGCACACGAGTTCTGCTATTTATCAACACAGTCAAATGGTTTCAATTATTGTTATCAATATTAATCGTTTTTTTTTTTTTGCAGATAGGGAAGTAGTTACAATTATTACTAATTATCACCAATTATTCATTCAACACTGTTCATCCATTTGCATACAGTCAAATAGCCGGAAGTATTGTTCTGGTTTGGTTTGGTTTGGTTTTATGGCATATCAACCTTTGTAGGTTATTTAACGCCAAATCCATTTCTATGTAAATAATCAGTTCTATTTAAAACAATTCAGTTTAGCATGAGTAGACAGTTTGTCAAAAACATTTCTATTTCAAGCTATTCAGTTATATATAACAATTCGGTTTAGTGTAAGTACAGTTTCAGTGTCAAAAATAGTTCAATTTAAAACAATTCAGTTTAGCAAAAGCACTGTTATAAATGTAAGTACAGTTAATTGTAAAAAACATTTTTATTTCAAGCTATTCAGTTTAGTTTGGTTTGGTTTGGTGGGTTTTATGGCATATCAACCTTTGCCGATTAACGCCAAATCCATTTTTATGTAAATAATCTGTTCTATTGAAAACAATTCAGTTTAGCATAAGAACACAGTTTAATTGTCAAAAACATTTATTTCAAACTATTCAAGAAGTTTTTGTAACAATTTAGTTAAGTGTAAATACAGTTTTAATGTCGAAAAACAGTTCTATTTCAGATAATTCAGTTAAGCATAAGCACGCAGTTTAAATGTAAGTACGGTTTAATTGTCAAAAACATTTCTATTTCAAGCTATTCAGTTTACTCGAAAAATTCAGTTTAGCATAAGAATGCTGTTAGTTCTATTTAACCCGTAGATAGGGCCCTATCAGGTGCTACCACTCTGGGCCAGAGTGGACCTGGGAGCGATGGCAATGAAGGGGTACTCTGCATTCCCCAAAGCTCCAGCACTGCTGGAACCTCACCATTAGATTGTTTAGTGTCATATCCAGGACACTTGTTTGGTGGGGGGGTCTTACCCCTCTGCAGAGAAGCAGTCAGTGTATTCTACAGCCCCAGCCGACTGGGCAATATACAGAGTTAAATGTCAAACAGTTTTATATCAGATAATTCAGTTCAGCATAAGTTCACAGTTTAGACGTCAAAACAGTTCTATTTCGAGCAATTCAGTGTAGCATTAGTACGCAGTCTCAATGTCAAAACAGTTCCATTTCAAACAATTCAGTCCAGCATAAATGCGCAGTTTAAATGCAAAAATCAGTAAAGTGAAAGAAGCATGGTATATAGTTCTATTTAACCCATAGATAGGACCCTTATCAGGTGCTACCACTCCGGGCCAGAGTGGACCTGAGAGCAATGGCAATAAAGGGGTACTCTGCATTCCCCAAAGCTCCAGCATTGCTGGAACCTCACCATCAGATTGTTTATTGTCATATCCAGGACACTCGTTGGGGGGGGGCTCTTACCCCTCTGCAGAGAAGCAGTCGGTGTATTCTACAGCCCAAGCCGACTGGGCAAAGTATTGTTCTGTAATACTAATAATTCAACTTAGACATTTAAAGAGTTTCAATTATTTCTATTGAACTCTAATTATTCTATTCAATGTTACTCATTCGTTGGCACACAATTAAATGGTTCCAAGTATTGCTATATATCACTAACACTTCAATTAAACATCATTCATTTGTTTACACAGTCATACGATCAAACTCAACTTTTTTCAAATTTAGCATTAGTAATTTGTTTGCTTTCAGTTTAAGTGTCAAACAGTTTTATTTAACCCATAGATAAGACTCTATCAAGGGCTACCATTCCGGGCCAGAGTGGACCTGAAAGTAATGGCAATAAAGGGATACTATATATTCCTTAAGCTCCAGCATTACTGGAGCCTCACCATCAGGTTAATTCGTGTCATATCTTGGACACTCGTTCAGAGAGTTTTAACCTTCTGCAGAGATGCAGTGTATTTAACTGCCATAGCTAATCATGCGTTTAGAAGACCGATACTCTTCCAATCGTTGACAAATGGTTACAGTGATTTATTGAGAGAGAAATTGAAAATAGGTCTTCAATTTTTTTTCTCTCCATAAATTCGTCCAAAGATATTTATCGGGGTTTCGTCGATAATGCAAAATACTTTGAAATGTAGTTGTCCTCTCATACGCCCTGTTAATGAAAGGGGTCATTCAGGGTATCCCGAATTGAATTTTGGCAAGGATTATAACTAGAATGATTTTTCTGGTAAAATCTAAGGTGGTGATTCTCTGACGGAGGATCAAATCGACAAAAGTTATGTAACGTTTAAAAATAAAATCATTGCCTCCTTATGTCTGCAGGTCACGACAGTGAAAATTGAATTTAATTATCAATCTTTGTGGCTCGATATGCACAAAATATATTTCAATATAAAACGTTTTCTTTTTTAACCATAAAAACGTAAAAAGATCCCTCACTGTTAAGACGCAATTAACGAGTTTTGACTCCAGTTGAAGTCGAGGTTCCTACTTATCTAAACATTTTCCAGGTCTGGTTTGCTTAGGGAAGGGAGTCATATTTATTAATGGGAAATAAAACTTTCATCCAAAAAATATCAAAGGAAAAAAAGTCGCTTTATAGGCAGTTAACCATTCTGTCAGAGAAAGAAAGTAGTTTTTATTCATGAGACTTTAATTAACTAGTTGTTATGCACTTAACATAAAGAATGTATCTCATTATCATTCTTTTAGTCATGACACATCTAATGTTTGAAGAAATATTAACTCTTTTCTTGGAAAGAAATTTTTTTTCTACTGCCTCTGTGGCCCAACGGATACGGCATCGACCTCTTAAGCGCTGGGTTACGGGTTCAGCACGTGTTGGAGGTATTCCCTTGACGATTGCCATTCTTAACGTAATTTAACTTTTGTTCAACTAATCTGTAGAGAAATCAAGTTTTGTTATTCCAAAGTGTTCCATTGATTTCTGGCATCAAAACTCACTAGGAAAGTAACATTAGCCATATGTAACCAAAATTTTAAATAAATTTTATTTTTATTCGAATAAGCAAAAAAGTATTCTACTTATGGTATGGCTTATTAATACCAATAAGTTTTTGATGTCTCTATATCAAACTAAGCCACACCTAGAAATGCTCAGTGCATTCTCTACAGATCTTCACTGCAAAAATAAAGATGCATTGGGTATGACACTGAATTGCTTTTAGTTGTAATGCTCCAGTTATAGATCTCTTTGGAGTACAGGGCTACCTCTTAGTTGCCATATTTCCCAGTTCCACTCAGACCTCTTAAGGTAATATCTATCAGGATTCTATCTATAAGTAAAATAAATCAGTTGGAAAATTACATTCGAAAGTGTCTTCAAAAACGCCGTATGGTAGGCAGTCAACAATTCTGTCAAAGAAACAAAGTAGTTTTTATACTTAGAATTTTAATTAACACTTAAATGATATGTACCCACCTTAATGACAGTAAAGTATATATCTAATCATCATTCTTTTTGCCATGACACATCTAATGTTTAAAGTCTTTGCATTGAAAAATAAATTGTAGGCCTCCGTGGCCCAATGGATACGGCATCGGCCTCCTAAGCCGGGGATTGCGGGTTCGACTCCCGTCGGAGGTGTCCATTTCTTTTTGTCCTTCTAAACACAATTTTTGTTCGACTGACCTTCTGTGAAGGAATTTCAGTTTCTCCTTTCATTCATAAAATACTGCTGTTTTTTTCTTTACAAATGAATACGGTATTTTTCTGATGACTCGGTATTGAACAAAGCTAATACGTCCACTGTAATCTTTGCAGAAAGATGAACCACCATCCCCACCAAAAGTTGCCTTGGGTATGACGCTAAACTGCATCAATTAGTGAGTTGGTTGTTTAGGTTTTATAGCATATCAACCTTTGTAGGTTATTTAATGCCAAATCCATTTTTATACAAATAATCAGTTCTATTTCCAATAATTCAGTTTAGCATGAGTACACAGTATAATTGTCAAAAACATTTCTATTTCAAGCTATTCAGTTACATCAAAAAGTTCTAATTCAAACAATCCAGTTTAGAATAAGTATAGATTTTGTCCATAAACAGTTAAAAGTCAAAACAGTTTTATTTCAAACAATTCAGTTTAGCATGAGTACGCAGTTTACTTCTATTTGACCCATAGACAGGGCCCTATCATGCGGGACCCAGGAGTGATGGACCAAGGAGTGATGGCAATGAAGAGGCACTCTGAATTCCCCAAAGCTCCCGCATCACTGAAACCTCACCATCAGATTGTTCAGTGTCAAGTCCTGGACACTCATTGGGGGATCTTACCCCTCTTCAGAGATGCAGTCAATGTATTCTACGGCCCCAGCCGTCTGAGCAATCAATTAGTGAGGCTCCAGTTAAGGAGCTCTTGGGAGTCGGAAGTCATTTTTTAGTTACCGTTACTTCCAGTTCCACTCTGACTTGTAATGGTTACCTATTAGGACCCCATCTATGAGTCAAATTGATCAGTTGAAAAATTATTAATATTACATTGAAATACTTGAAACCATATCACTGTGTTGGCAAGTATTATTGAAAAGGAACACTTACTTGAAAAGAAATAAGTCCTTGTAAATTGTTAATATTAATTAGGAATACTTGAAATCATATAATTCTAGTTATTAGAGAGAAGAAAAGCTTTTTTTACTGATGATCATTATTAGTTATGTGAAATGATCTAATTAGTTGAAAAAGAGGCTGGTTTAGGCATTAAATAACCCAATAAGTTTGATAGACTCAAACATGTAAAACAAAAAGACAAAGAGAATTTGAGAGAGAATAAGAGATAGATTGAAAGAGAAACAATATGCAAAAAGAAAAAAGAATAATGCAAGAACGAGAATAGAAGGAAAAAAAGAGAAAGAAAAGAATAAAAAAGAGAATTAAAGAAAAAGAAAATGAATAGAAGAAAAAAATATAAAGATTTCCAAGAAATGAATAAAATGAAAAAAGAAACAATTCAGTGAAGAAATGTATGTATTTATCTAACCCCTATGCCACATGCAACACAAGGTCAGTTTTTTTTTAGATAAATAGAGCTGGTTTGGATTCAGCGTTCTACTTTCCCCATGAGGTTACCCTAATAAAGCTAAAGAACACAGTCTGACCTACACTTTGCTCATATCTGAGATGAGATGAGATTGATTCATGCCTCTCCCAATGACGTTAGCGCAAAAGGAAACACCATCAGCTTTGTCCAGGATTTGAACTCATGTTGATGATTCTATCCCCTTCGACAGTAGCCGTTATGCACTTCATGTCCCAAAGTCGATTCCATTTGGTTTTCTGTCGATTAACATCCTTACTTCAACTTTTAGGAACTTTCTTTGGGTTTATCTAGTTATTGTTATTACCTATTGGTAACATGTCTTGAATGATGACTAAGTAGATAGCTTTTAAGGCAAAACTCAGAAGCATATTTTTATCCCACTGGAGAGGAGTCCCGTAGCGCAACGACTAACGTGCTGGACAGCGAGATCGAATTGAATTCGAACTACAGTTTTGCTATAATGTTCACTTTCGAAGTAATTAACAAGAGAGAACATCCCTTATCCCTCCAGATATTGGTTGAATAGTACCACTACTGTCCTTAAACAAGACTTTAAATAACCCACGAAGTTGATCTACCATTAAACGAACCAAACCAAACAAAACCACGTGTAGGTTGGATCTGTGATGATGTAACCAGGCCTTAATAACTATGGACCATTTTCTTATGCTAAAAGTATAGTGATGATTCCAGAGAAAACAAATAAAAGAAAGAAAGAAAGAAAGAAAGCGAAATTGAAAGGTGCAAATGCATAAAAAATGAATGAATAGGAAAAAAGAAAGAAAGACTTGAGTAAGAATGAAGGCTAAAGAAAGGAAATAAGCAAAAGAAACGAAATAGGAGAAAACATCAGAAAAATTTTTAAAAAAAGGAGAAAAAAATTAAATAAAGAAGAGAAAAAGAAGAAAATCAAGAATATTGACTAATAAGAAGGAAGAAAAAGAACGAATGAAAGAAAGAAAGCTAGACAAACAGAAAGATTTTACTGGTAAGTGAAAAGAAAGAAACAAAAAAAGAAGAGAAAGAAAGAATAAAACAATGAAGGAAAAATATTACAGAAGTCCTCGTGGCTTAGTAGCTAAAATGCCTCATAGTGACATTGAAATGAATGAGTTCGAACTCCAGTCGCCCTATTACAAGCACTTTCGGACGAATACCCTTGAGAAAGGTATGAATCCCATTTATCCACCAAGCTATGGATTAAATAGTAACACAACTGTTCTTCTAAAAGGATGAATTTGGTATTAAATAACCCATGAAGGTTGATATGCAATTAAACAACGAAACCGACAGATTATAAAAGAAAGTAAACATTGTACAAACTGGAAAATCAAGTAAGGTATCTTTACGAAACAATCTTTCTTTTCTGGATTATCTTTAGACAGTTTTATCATGCATGTTTTTTTAATTTTCTTTCTTATACCTTTTGTGATGTGTGTTCCTCTTCCTCAATCTGCCGAGAAAACCAAGGATACAATCCTATCTATTTATTTAGGTTTTTCCTTTTCCTGTTACCAATTCCATTCTCTTTGGCATAAATATTTGGGTTAATGGCCCAAGTATGAAATGACCTCACCACACACAAAAGATTCAAGTTTCTCGTACGTGCAGTATTTTTTTTTAAATTGCTTTCCCCTCTTATTTTCTTTTTATCTTCTCCTTTTTCAAATGCTTGTTTCTTTTTTAACTCTAATCCCGACCAATCCGACCGGTCGAGATTCAGGGGTACAAAATAACTTCGTCAAAAAACAAAAACAAAACAAAAAAACAAAAAACGGCGAAGGCTTTTGGAACTTGATCAAAGTATTCAAGGTGGGGATGAAAACTGAACAAGTCGAAAAGAAAAAGAAATTTAAAATGCTAGGCATGTTAAGGAATGAAGTTAAAAAAACTGTATTCTTATAAAATAATTGACGATCCGTGAAGCAGCTGGGTTCCAATTATAAGGGCCATACTTGATACTGCTTGTATTTTGGAAGAAACGAAGGATTCTAATTAGAATTTCATAGTTTAAATAACTATGAAATTCTAATTAGAAAGTTAAAGAGAGAATTTCAATGATTCAAACTCATAATTCAGTAGCAAACTGTATTGGAAATTACTTTATACTCAAAGTATTGTTTAATTGTCAGCTCTTGAAACTCGAATATATAAAAGTTGAAAAAAGGGGGAAAGTGTTTGCATTTTACAAAAGTCTACATCGGGTCACATTCACCTCTGTAAGAAGCTCCAAATTGTTAAGAATTCTAATCATTCATGACTTATCGGTTTGCTGGTCTGAAAAGCAACTGTTAAAAACCCTAAATTCCCTTTCTCATCATATTTTAAATCATGATCAGTTTTTGATTCCTTCTACTCTGTCAAAACTCCCACACTCAAGTTGATGGCATAGATGGTGGGAGGCATTACATAACAATATTTTAAGTGGATTCCCTATATATATTAACACATCTCATCAAAATTTTAGTATTTACACGAAAATCATATATATATATATATATATATATTCCGTAATATATGAACTTCGTAAAAATTCCATGTAAAGAAAAGCAAATGTAAACCTCCGTGGCCCAATGGATAAGGCATCGGCCTCCTAAGCCGAGGATTGCGGGTTCGAGTCCTGTCGGAGGCGGTGCTATGTTTCGTGCCTTAGAGTTCTTGATTTTTATATCACACTGTTCTTACATAAAAAAACTGTCGCTATATTACAATGACTATTATTTGAGAATGTTAAATCCCATCAGGAAGAAAATTGTTCCTTAAAGTAATATCGATGTTTTAATGCCGTACCAAGAACAATATTTGGATATTAATGACACATTTTATATTCAAACATTAACGAAATTGATGATTATTTTTCATAATAAGTTATCGACTAATTTATTCTATTATTGTTTGTCACTGCTTATTTATGAACTAAATAAAATGCTATTCGTTCATAGAAAGATAGCACATAAAATGGTTGAAAATCGGTTCGCAATAAGATAAGTTGCTCTTAACTTCGCTCTGTGAATTCATCTTTCATGAAAATCTCCACGTTTCTTATTCAGTTGGTCTTTTTTTATAATCTCTTCTGTTGATTTCTAAAATACTGAACTGTCACCGATGTGATTTGATCCGTTAGTTTTTAATCTTTTCTTAAATTTTCTCAAAGAAAAAGAAAAAGACATACGAAAGTCATACAAAAAGCTCTAAGCCTTATCAAAAAAGAAAAGTGTCGCTAAACATTTTTCTTGTGACAACACACTACCACTTCTTATAAAAATAGAAAAATCTCAATTAGTTTTACTGGTTTTATAAGAAGCGGTTGTGTGTTGTCACAAATAAAAGAATGAAATATTACAACTACTGAACTTTTGTAAATGTTTGATTTATCCAGCTTTCCACTTATCTTTATCATCTTATCAGATTCACCATAATTTATCATTTCAACATATCGTCGGAATGGATAATCACACTTTCAACAAAAAACTGCCAAAATACAAAAGATACATAATCGCAGCTGACTCCCTTAAAAATCACGTGAATATATCGTGGGTGAGATATCGAAAATTTTGTATATTTCTTTGGTAAGACCCCACCTAGAATTTGACAATGTTGTTATGTCATCAAACCATATTAAGAATAGAAAGATTAGAAAAAATAGGCGCTAAATTGATATCAGAATTTAGAAACATATCATATGAAGAGACTCTGAGGGAGATCAGATTGCCTAGTCTGTATGATCATCGAGCCCGTGGAGATAGGATTGAAGTCTAAAGATATACGCATAGTCTTTAGTCTAAAAATCCCAAATTACTATCCATTAATCAAGGAAGTATTTCTAGGGAATATGAACTAAAAATTGCGAAAAGATACTCAAGACAATCTATAGGAAATTTTGTTGTTGGTTCTTCTAATAAACTACCGTCAGCGATGGTAAATAGCCATTACAAGTCTTTTAAGTCATGGTTGGATAATTAGAAACACTCAATAGAAACGTTACTTCCACCTCAGGATATATAGAATATACAAGTAATGACAAAGATGATCAGCTGAAGAAGATATTATTATTATTTTACTCATTTGAAAGTTTTTCTCACCGACGGTAGTTGATGGATTTCCACTGGAGTCTGAATGACTGCAAGTTTCCTCAAATCTCCAGGTCTCTTCTCAGTATTCTGACCGATATTAATAATGCTGTAATCTGGATGGTTAGCACTTGTCCTCTTATTTCCAAGTCTAATTATTGGTGTTCTGTTGATACTTGTGTTGTTTCTGGTCGCTATGATTAGTTTTCCTTTGCTTTTTTTACATAGTCTTTAAGTCACCGTATCGATCCATCGATGCTATCTTCAATGCTGTCGAGTTCTTTTCCTTCTTTTCTTGAAACATAGGCTATCGGCGTCGTCTTTGAGATGTAAGGCCTTATGCATAACTTTTCTTGTTCTCTGGTCCATTTATTGAAGTTCTTTCATCCTCTTCAAGAATGGTCCCGAGTATCTTTCTCGCTGCCTTGATATGCTCTTTCTAATTTTTTTTCTTTCATCTCCACTTGTTTGATGGTGTCAGCTTCCAATATTCCCAAGTATTTGTAAGTTTCCTTTTCTCCGAGCGTTCAGATTTTTTTAATTTGGTTGTTCTAGTCCTTCTGTCATTTGTCGTTTTCCACTTTTCATTATTAGCCCAGCACATTTTTCTAAGCCAAATTCCATCCTTATATCCTGACTGTATATTCTCACTGCCTGTATTAGGATTTCCAATCCTTTTTCATTTTTGGCAAACAGTTTGATGTCGTCCATGAACATTAGACGATTGATCTTTTCCTACGATTTAGTAAGTTTGTAGCCGCCTGTACATTTCCTAAGTGTGAGATTGAGTGTCAATATCCCAATCACAAATATTAATTGTAATTTTCTGGAATTCACCTCTGCTAAACATTTTTCTAAAGCTTTTTTAATCAATCGAAGCCATAGCTACATTTTTTCATCTCGTTTTGCTCTGCTTGAAGATGTGTTGATCAATGTATAGAAAAACTACTATTACTTTTGTCTTGGCAACGTTTCTATTCGTTGGGGAACAGCCTGCGACTTATCAGCGAGTCGTAAATATCCTTCCTAATTTGTGTTATTGGTATTTTTCACATCATAGGTAGGCATGTTATGGGTCTATAGTTGTAAGACGCGGATTTTTTAGGGTTTTTTTTTTATCAGAGTATTCTTTCGTTTGATCAACCATTCAGGTATATTTGTTTCATCTTCTACAGCCAGTCTGTTTTGGATGAAAGTGAATTGTTTTGAACCAGAATCCATGTATGCCATCATAACCTGGAGTTTTCTAATTTGGTACTTTTTTGAGTGTTATTCTGAGTGAATCGAGGTGTATTTTCGCCTAAAGATCTTCTTCAAGTCGTTCTTGCTCATCTTCCAAGTTGTTTACCCATTCGGGTTGTCTGTTATGCAATCTACGTTCCTATATTTTGCTCGAAATTGTTTTGCTCCCTTGTCATCTGGTTGTTGGTATGTCTTCATGCATTCTCCTCTTATTTGCGGGTATAATTTTCTTTCCTTTTTTCTTTTTTCTTATTTTTTTTTTTTTTTTTGAATGTCTTGTTGTGTCTGAATTGTTTGATCCTGTCTCAGTACCTTTTTCGTCTTCCTTCGTTCGCATGCAATTTCTGATTTATTTCCTTGAGTTGTATTGTTTGTTTTAATTGTTGCGTTGCTTTCTCTTTTCGCCCCAATATATTCCTGCGTTTTTCGTCTGTCTTAGGATTTTTGCTTGTTATCGTAGATTTCTCATCTGTGTTTCCAGTCTAATTTACTATCCAAGTTTTGAATTTCTGTTCGTGTTCTTTAGGAAAACATTTTATCACGGGCTAATTTCTCTCCAACATAGATTAGTTCGTTTAATTCCGAGATATTGTTGGTTGAGATACATGTTGATAATCTGCGTTTTTTTTTTAATTCTGCCTAGACTGTCTTCCAGTCTTGGTTCTTGGGAGATGCTACTGTGGTCATCTTTTCAGACAAAATACTCTTTATGATCTCTCCATTCATTTTTTATTCTTTTGTTAGTGATTGAGGGTGTGGTGTTTCGATTAATTTGCGTTTCAAATTTGTTTGAGGGTTCTTGTTTTTCTGAATTTACCGTTTTTATTACTTTATTAGGGTCTTGTTGACATGTTTCCCTATCTATTTGTTGGAGTATCTCTAATATTTAAAAGTTAGAAAACCAACATTTCTTTATAATTGTCCTTGCTGGGTTAGCAAGTCTTTGGCTTGTCTTAAATCTTTCGCATTCTTCCCAGAGTTCTATCATTCTATTTCTATTTCCTCTTTGTGTAAGGTTGCTCCTAAAATAACAGTGACATGCAAGATTCCTCAGACCCTTACCAGCGTTGGTGTCTAAGATTTCAGTGGTTGCTTAGTTCGTCGTTTGTGTACCTGAAAAAAGAACACCTAATATTCGCAGGAGCACCTGCCGAACATGACACCGAAACCTGTTGGCTCGGTCCCACATTGAATTATGTTCCGATTATTATTATTATTATTATTATTATTATTATTATTATTATTATCATTATTATTATTATTATTATGTTACTTCTTGTGAGTTCTTCTTTCTCTGGAGTCTGAATGTCAGCAAATCTCCTCTGGTCTTCAGTCTTTTTTTTTCCGAAAGTGCCAGCAACAATAAGAGGATAATTTACGTTTCGATTGTAATTTGATATGTTAACGACAGAAAACTGTCATTAAAGGTCAATTTTCTAACATGACACACTGAAAGCATTAAAAATTAATCCGAGAAAGATTCGAGGTTTAAAGCAGTATAAAATATGATTTAGTTTATCCAGCGTAATCTTCTCTGGCGTAATGGTTATGACATCGGTTTTTTAACCACATGTTATATAATTAAGGAATGATTTTTTTTATATTAATCCTTTTTCGTTAATTATACTTTATCACTCAGTTTGGTAGGGCTTTGAACCATTCGGGTGTCAGTCCAGGTGCATAGTCAATTGGTGCAGTTTTCGCTCGTGCGCTAAGGATATGACAATCACCATTTGTCATAATAAACCCCCAGACAGGAAATGGGGCTGGAGTGTGGATGACATCATGCCCGGAAGAGATGGTCCTGAGAATTTGAGGATTTTGAAAAAAGGAGTTGGATTTTGGCCGTTGAATGATGTAGTTGGGTTTTTCGGATCACTACCGACAGAGATATTAGACATCACAAGATGCGCCGCGCGTTGGGGTGGAGTCAGCATAGTATTGTTAGCAAAGACTTTTAAGAGTTGTGCCTCTCAGCTCGTGTCACCATGGACCGAAGCCAGAAGTTAATAATCCCGTTCGTATCTGAAACAACAGAGTCCGCTTATATTGGAATATGTATTGTTTTAATGTCGTGACTGATAACACCAAAAATCATACAACACACAGATTCGAATCTCGTCAAAGGTGTTTGTAAATTTTATGAACTAAATTTCACAACTTTAATTCTTACATAGAAGAATAGGCGAAATATGATTAATTATTTACGACAAAATCTTCCTTAAAATATATCACTTTTTAAAATGCCGTGACCAATTTTAGAAGTCACTTACTCCGAGCAACAATCAGTTAATGTGCCTGGGTTTTAATTACAAAATCAATTTTCTCATATTATCTACATTGAAGTTTATATTTAATGACCAGTATTTCAGGTCGAACAAACAACAATATTAAAAATGAAATATCTTTTTTGTAATTTCTGCTGTTAGCTAGTGGACATAGCTTCTGCTTCTAAAGTCAATGAAACCAATTTCTGTTTCGTCTTGAATCTAAAAATTAGTCTTTAATGTACAGTATGTACGTACAAACAAAAAGTAACATAGACTATTTTTTTTAATGTTGCTTGTCGTATCACGGTTTCTGAGTTCAAATCCTGGACAAATCTTTTTGTGCTTCTCTTCATACAAGACCCTCGGGAAACGGTATCTGTTTCACACAGATGAGGGTAAATAGAAAGGTCGACTAGTTTCTCATGTCTTGGTAAGGCAACCAGTCAGGGAGAAAGAAAAGATGGGATTGAAACTAGATTTACACCTGTTAAAATTGATCTTGTGTCACATCCTTCTTATAGTGGAGGGTTTTTTTCTTTTGTTTGCTTCTTTTTCACTTGCTTTTTTTCTTATGTTTTTCTTTACTTTTTTCTTTCTCTTTTTCTTTAATTTCTTTTTTTTATTCAGTCTTTTTCAAGATTTACTTTTTGCTTCTTTTCTTCCCTTTCCTTTTTTTCTTTTTTTTTTTTTTTTGCTCATTTTTTCATTTTTGTTGTTCATCCTATTTCTTATCTATCTAATTTTCTTTCTCTTTATTTCACTCAATTTAACTCGTTTTACGACAAGGTCAAGTCAAAAAGCAAAGTAGGAAGATCATGCAGCACGAATTATACAAGAGAATTGTCTGCATTTTGAAGAACGCTAAAACACTTCGGAAAAGTAGGAATCCAACTATCCTCTCCAACCTTGTTATGCGTAAATAGTAGGGTAGACTGGTTTTAACCTTGGCGTGGCAACCAGTCAAGGAGAAGGAAAACACAAAATTTAGACAGGTTCCATTTCGTTTGAATTGACCTTATGTCGTACCCTGCTTTTGGTGGAGAGTTTGGAAAAATATATATCATCCCTTTTAGTCTAGTAGATAAGGCACTGGCCTACTAACCAGGGGAATGAGGTTTTTTAGCTGAGCAATTTGATCCACTGAATTCATTTTTATATATATGTTGGACACACACACACACGCATATATATATATATATATATATATACGTTTTTACACGTCTTAAAAGACCGATGATGTATTGATTGGTGACAGAAGATTACGAAAAAACTTTTGAAAATAAGATTTTAAGCCGAGGATTGCAGCTTTGACTCCGGTCAGAGGTGGCTACCTTTTCAATTATGAATAAAATAGATTTTATCCATAGGATTTAAGTAAGAAGTTAATACTATGTATACAGCTTAATGCAAATAAAGAAAGACTTTTCTCTTCATTTTTTCGGGAGCGTGTTTCACCTAATACTTTGAGAAACATTAACTAAGCTACAAAAGAACAATACAAATCGTTAACAATCCTGAGTCAGTCATTTGACATGACGTCATAAAATAACAATAGATAAATTTATACGTTAAAAATTGACTGATTTATTTTATAAAATTTAAATTTCCTAATTACATCATACAAAAAACACCCCGCCCAGGATTTGGATTAAGAAGGCAAGCCTAAGGATTATCTCAGCTAAGACAACTGATCAAATCCAGCTGGGTCATCTGGGTGAAGGGGTCTAACATTGAAAAACTGACTTTTGGATCTTCGTGTAAGAATGAATTAAGATTTATTATTTCTAATCGTAAATGATAGATTGATTTTAACGGCATGTCAGCACGCCTAGTGTTACTTTATACATTTAGGTTAGGGAATCACGTTTATTGTATATTCCTATTTTTGTGTAGTCGGTTCGATTGTTTTGTTTTTGCATAGGGTACTATCGAATACTATTAATTTTTAAACAGATCTAGTTGATCCATGGATGGGACTCTAACAGGTTAGAGTAGACCTGGGAGTAATGGCAATGAAGGTGTACTTCACACTATTCATATCTCCAGAAGTAGATCGTCACCAACAGATGGTGTCATACTCAGAAAAACGATTTTTTGAAGGTTCTGACCCCTCTTCGAGGGATATGGTCAGCGTATTTTAAGTCTCACCGACAGTGTAATTAACATCATCTAGTTGCCTAAAAAGTAACAAAACTAAAGTCCTTCTTTTGGTGAGGCTCCAGTTCAGAAACTCTTTGGGGAGGGAGAATACTTCTCCATTACCATTACTGTAGAGTCTACTCATCTGGAGTTGTCGTAGCTGTTAGGGTCTTATCTATTGGTCAGATAATTCTGTTTGAATATTATTTGTACTTGGTAAGAATACTTGAAACCATATGACTGAGAGTAAATTATTTATATTAGACTGGAATACTTGATGCCATATAACTCCAAATTGTTTTGTATTAAAATACTCTCAAGAAGCTATAATTGCTTACTAAGGATTATTATTAGTTACTTAAAACTATATGACTGAGTGCACATCATTAGTATGAAATCGGAATATTTGCAAATAATTGCTTACAGATTATTATCATTAGTTATGAATACTTGAAACCATATAACTGTGTAAATTAAGAACTGTTCATTGAAGCTATTATTGCTTATAAAGGATTATCATTATGCAATTTCTTGCCAAATATTTATTTCAGCATTAAATAACCCAACAAGAGTTGGCATGAGACAAACAAACCAACCAACCAACCTGCAAAGCTTCAGAACATTACTTAAACCTTATACTTTAGGGAAGCTACATGCTCAACTCTGTAATAAATGCAAATCACGTCGATTCGTAGCTCAAGGAAATGGAAACCTCCGGGCTTAATAAGTAATATGCTGGACTGAGACACCGTAATAAGCGAGTTCGAATTCCAGTAGCGCTACAACGTTCATTCTTAGACTATTACCCTTGGAAAAGTTATGAACTCCATTTGTTACCAGAACTATGGGTAAAATAGTACATCTAATTTCTTTCTACAAAGATGGCTTTGGTATTAAATAACTCACGAAAGTTGATATGCCATTGAAGCAAAGAGTTATCCAAATAAGCTTTTCAACTAACAATACTACACTTATCTCTTTCACTGACGAAAGATACTTTAGGGTATCTACATGAGTCATAGTAAAGATTTCACTATCGTCTATCAAACTTCTCGTTTAAAAAATGAACTATTATATGCTATTGGGTGCATTTGTTTACTTTTGTATCATGGTAAGGAAAATATACACAGTTATATAATAATAGAGTTATTTATTTATCAACTCAAGTGTTATAGTCCGACTAGTATGATACGGCTCGCGCTGTTGTTTTTACGCCCGAAGTTGGTCTTACTACTGACCGATCTCCTTCAGAGCTGTCTCTGTCTATTCTTCTCTTTCTGCTTCTCCGTGCTTAAGAGACACGGCGTCGTTTATACTTCCACGATACTGGAAGTCACGTGGTATGAGCTACTATACAACATTTACCATCCACGTAACTACAAATGTTGCATTCTTGTTCATAGAATCTAATAAAAATCTACCTTGTGTTAACTGCCGTGATACTGATTGTATATAATTTGCGTATAAGGGAATGGGAAAGATACACAGTCATGCTACTAAGAGAACGGGAGATAGAAAAATGAGGATGGCGGGCACTTCATGTTGTGTAATAGGAAGCAAACTGGTTTAGCAGACCATTGTCAAAGTATTAAATTTTCACTGAGTGTCCAATACTTCTGACTGTGTCACAACTAAGCAAACCTTAGCAAATAACGACAAAAGTGAGGACTTCAATTGTTAGTTGTGAATTTGTTTTGGTTTGGTTTGGTTTGTTGGTTTTATGGCATATCAACCTTTGTAGGTTATTTAACGCCAAATCCATTTTTATGTAAATAATCTGTTCTATTGAAAACAGTTCAGTTTAGCATAAGTACACAGTTTAATTGTCAAAAACATTTCCATTTCAAACTATTCAAGCAGTTATATGTAATAATTCAGTTAAGTGTAAATACAGTTTTAATGTCGAAAAACAGTTCTATTTGAAATAATTCAGTGAAGCATAAGCACGCAGTTTAAGTGTAAGTACGGTTTAATTGTCAAAAACATTTCTATTTCAAGCTATTCAGTTTACTCAATTCAGTTTAGCACAAGTATGCTGTTAGTTCTATTTAACCCATAGATAGGGGCCTATCAGGTGCTACCACTCCGGGCCAGTGGTGGGGGGAGTCAGTGCAGTCAGTGTATTCTACAACCCCAGCTGACTGGGCAATACATAGATTTAAATGTCAGACAGTTTTATTTCAGATAATCCAGTTCAGCATAAGTACACAGTTTAGACGTCTAAAACATTTCTATTTCGAGCAATTCAGTTCAGCACTAGTACGCAGTTCCAATGTCAAAACAGTTCTATTTCAAACAATTCAGTTTAGCATAAATATGCAGTTTAAATGCAAAAATCAGTAAAGTGAAAGAAGCACGGTTTTGTTCTATTCAACCGATAGATAGGACCCTTATCAGGTGCTACCACTCCGAGCCAGAGTGGACCTGGGAGCGATGGCAATGAAGGGGTACTCCGCATTCCCCAAAGCTCCAGCATTGCTGGAACCTCACCATCAGATTGTTTATTGTCATATCCAGGACACTCGTTGCGTGGGGGGGTCTTACCCCTCTGCAGAGAAGCAGTCGGTGTATTCTACAGCCCCAGAATAACAGCCTTATAAGGCCAATGCTCTTTCAATTGTTGACAAACGATTACAGTGATTTATTGAAAGAGAAGTTTAAAATAGGTCTTTAATTTTTTTTCTCTTAGCAAATTGGTTCCAAAGATATTTATTGGGATTTCATCGATAATGCAAGATGCTTTGAAATGTAGTTGTTCTGCCATACGTCATTTTAACGAGAGGGGTTATTCAGAAATCGGATTGTATCCCAAATTGAATTTTGGTAAGGATGATGGTTAGAAGTAGTTTTCTTGTAAAATCTAAAATGGATATTCTCCGAAGGAGGATTAAATCAACAAAAGTTATGTAACTTTAAAAATAAAATAAAATAAAATAAAATCCTCGCCACCTTTTGTCCATAGGTCACGACTGCGAAGATTAATTTTAGTAATCAGTCTTCGTTGCTCGACACACACAAAATTTAATTCAATATAAAACTTTTTTTAAACACAAAAACGAGTTTGTACTCTAGAAACTAAACATTTACCAGATTTGGCTTGCTTTAGTGTGGTAACCCCGGAAAGGTCACTAATGAAAACACAAACACGGATATTAGATAACAGATAATATTACACTAGAAAGATAGTTACATAGAAAAGGTTAGAAGTCTCGTACTGTTCGGATAACACTGATACTGATCTGCCCTCTGGCAGCGAAATCTCTAATACTAATAACGGCGAGAAGAGTCCATTATGGTAAGATGGGTAAGGCTCCTATAACATTTAGAAAAATGAGTCAATCATATTGATCATTGGGAATTGAAACTTTCTTCAAAAAATAGAAAATGAAATAAAGTCGTATGATAAACAGTCAACAATTCTCTCAGAGAAACTAAGTAGTTTATTATAGACGAGACTAAGCTAATATTATATACCTAACTTAATGGCGGTAATGACAGTAAAGAATGTATCTAATTATAATTATTTTTGAGATGACACATCTAATGTTTTAAGAAATGTTTAGTGTTTTCTTTGAGGTTAATTCCGTGTACCTCTGTGGCCCAATGGATACGGCATCAAGGATTGCGGGTTCAACTCCCGTCGGAGGTGTTTTTACTTTTTACTAAGAAGCAAAATTCACAAAAAGAATTTACATATGATCTGTATTTTTGAGAGTTAATTTGATTTTCAATTATTGCACCTATGTTTTCTCCCCGTGCCAGACGCATTATTACATAGCTATATATATATATAGAGACAGACAGACAGACAGACAGAGAGAGAGAGAAAATATATAATAAAATTGATTTACCGAGAAAAACAACAACCAAAGTTACAAACCAACAACTGGAGGACATCTATGATTGATTTCAACTGTATTTCACCCCGTCAAGAATTATTCTGAGCCAATAGATTAGGGAATTGCACGAATTGTTCGTTCATATTTACATATTTTTGGTAATTTTCTCTTAAGATTTTTTTTGCACATACTCCTATCAGATAGGGATTATTTTCAATCATCTATCTATCTTGGGGATAGGGCCTTAAATTGAATCAAAATTTTCTATAGTAGCAATAAATCTGCCTTATTCTCAACCCGCATTTCAAGTCTGAATTTTTCAAATTGAAATAGCGCTATTGTAATTACCATTTTCAAGACATCTAAAAAGACGTTGAGGAACCTCTGTTTTTGACTGAACATAAATGAGATTATCTACTTGCCTAACGTTTATATTCATGCAAAATACATATCTAAGTGAGGAGGTCAGCATAAATTGATAAAAAGAGATTTAAAAAAGGGATTCTAATAAACCGGAAGACAGAAGACTGATGGACTTTAAAAAAAATAAATGCTTGGTTTATTTATCAAATAACCAGAAATAATTAAGGTAGAACTCTTAATTTATTGTTTCTTCAAATGAAAATAAAATCAACTTAATATTTTGGAAAAATTATGGCTAAAATCTCTTCAATTAACCTACTGGAATAATAAAATTGTATTTTCCCACAGATGATCAGTCTGAAAAAGTTATATTTTCTCCTGAATGGCAAAAAATGGACACCTCCGACGGGAGTCGAACCCGCAATCCCCGGCTTAGGAGGCCGATGCCGTATCCATTGGGCCACGGAGGCTCACAGAACAGCTAGGAAACCGCTAAAGTAATAATCATTTGCTACATTCTTTACTGTCATTAAGTTCGGTACATAACATCAACTTGTTAATTAAAGTCCCATGCATAGAACTACTTTGTTTTTCTGACAGTATTGTTGACGGCCAAAGAAAACATTGAAAATATTTGATGTGTTGGGGCTAAAACGAGCAATAGCCCTATGGGAAATGCAAACTGCTTCGTTCAGGATTTGAATTAAGGTCACTGTGTCCCTTTTCTTATGACGGTAACCATAATACTACAAACGCCACTATTTACATTCATATAGTATCAATTATTTCCATCTAATACCAATATTTTAAACAGTTCCATTTGATCTATAAATGGAACCCTTATTGGTAAAACCCCACAGAGTCAGAGTGGACCCGGGAGTAATGGCAATGAAAGGGTTCTCAAAGCTACGCAAATCGCTGGAACTAAAGATTCACCACCAAATGCAGTTTAGTGTCATAGTCAGGAAACTATTTTTTGTGGGAGTTTTACCCTTATGCACAGGGGATTCACTTAGCGTATTCTAGACCCCACTGACTGGGATTTTGCTATTTCTTTGAGAAAATCTGAGAAGATATAAAATATTCAAAATTCTATCTTAAAATTCAAAGATCAAATTTTGTCTGTAGTTGTCAGTTCAATATTTTTGTTAATAAATTCGAAATTTTTCAACTTATTTCATCTTGTTTGTCTTGAATCTTCAATCGTTATGTTATCATTTTGATACATAAGGTTTATGTATTATTTTATCCAATTTTCCCTTCTCCTAGACTGGCTTCCTAACCAAGTCTAAATAACTCTGTTTGCCCTGCTATTTACCTATAACTGGAGAGAAAACAGATAAATTCTTGCATTTCCCAAGGGCATTCGAGGAAAGTAAAATGCAAACGGCTTCATGGAGAATTTGAACTCGGGTCGCTGATTCCATATCGTATGACGATAACCATTATTCTAAGCGCGCGTAAATCGATCAGGAAGTTGATATAATTGCACACTTTCTCACATGGAACCAGTCAAACAAATGGCATATGTTGTTTACAGTTGAACACCCGAGACATAAATGATATCATTCATACCAAACTTATTCCACCGGTCAGCTAATTCATGAGTCACAAATCTGACGCCACTTTGTGAGCAGACAAGATTTTATGTTCTACAAACAAATATTACTCATTCTTTAAAGTTTTTCTCATAGAGAATAATAGTCGGTAAAAACTTATATAATGTTCGCAGATAATATGTTCCCAGTGGGAAAAAATAACCACTTCTGACGGGAAATCAATCCTCAAAATTAGTCTGATGTATCTGCTCGGCCACGGAGGCTCATATCGTCCAGGAGAAAAAGAGGATTTTACAATTTACAATATCTTGTTTCTGTCATGTTGAAAACTTATCATTATGGATTAGCTTCTACGTTATTAATTGATGAATTTCGTTTAAATTTTTTATTAATGCTTGAGCTTAATTCTTTTTAAAATCTCGAATAGAATTTTTTACGGCATTTATTTGCCCTTTTTTCTGGTAATTTCTAAAAAGAAATATAAGTGATAAGAGACTTTAAATTCTGTTTTTAAAAGATTTTTTCAGTGATGGTTGGTCTATGAATTTCAGTGTTTCTCATATCAAAGGATTGTTTATGTTAAAACAACTGAGATTTTTCTTCTGTTTACTTAGGTGATTTGAAGGGATTTCAGATAACAAATCCACCTGAGTTCCCAACATAGCTGATGACACTAGATTGTATTGTTTCACAATTAGATAGACCGAACCATAAATAATGCATTTATTTATTTTATGTCAGTTGAGCCACAGAGACCCACATCATCTGGGTGAAATAGAAAATTTTAGGTTTCTCCAAGCCTTTTTTCCTGTGGAGGGAAACAAAAGCAAGAAAAAACTGTATATTCAGTTTCTGGTTTCCAAAAAAAGAAGTTTACGATCTTGTACACACGGCTATTATTTAGAAGGGTCTTTATTGATAATTAGTTCCAGAATTTATTTTTATTTTCTGGGCAATTAGTTACATTTTTTAAAATTATTCCTGGGAATTTTCCTTCTTTTTTTTCTTTTCTGATAATTGATTCCAACATTATTATTTTTTGTAGATAGTCCCAGAAGTTGTTTTTACTTATTCCAGAACTTTTTTCTCTGTAATTAGTTCTAGAATCCTTTTTTACTAATTAGTTCAAGAATTTTTAAATTTTATTTTAATTTATCTTATTTGTTTTATTTATTTATCTATTCATTTTGCAGTTAGTTCAGGGTTTTTTTTTTTTGGTGACTAGTTCAAGAAATCTTTTGGCAATTAGCTCCAGATTCACTTTCATAATTAATTCCAGATTTTTTTTTTGTAATTAGTTCTAGAAAATTTCTAAGTAATTCCAGAGTTTTTAGGGGGCGTCGGGCAATAAATTTCAGATTTTTTCTTTTGGCAATTAGTTCTGGTATTTTTAAATTTATTTTTCTAATTAGTTCAAGAATTTGTATTACATGTAGTGTGAATTGAAAGAATTTGATTTAATTCATCAGTATTGTCACTCACCTTTGCCATATCGAATCGATAACAAGTAAAATAACCGAACACTGACAAAATAATGTCGTTATCTATTACGAGAACTTAGCTAGAAATATATAATTCCCTTACTTTTCAATGTAAGGTCTAACAAAAGTCGAGAGGAGAACGTTATTTGTTAAGAAAAAAGTGTATCTGACAAAATATACCTCTCGAACCTGGAATTACGCAAGATCAGGTTCAGTCGTCAAATAATTCCATAATAAAAAGATGTGTATCTTTAAATTACGCGTATCTGTATTTTCCCAACCTCTTTACCACGGGCAGAATATGACACAAAGTCAATTTATAAGCGAACTAGAGCTGGTTTGAATTTAGAGTTTTCCTTCTCATAGACTGATCGCTTCACCTGGGCTAAAGATCTCATTTTGTCATACCATTTATTCTAAATTCATGAATCCATTCGTTCTCGCAACGAATGGATTCATGTATTTTTTAAGAGTATTATTCCGAAGGGAAATGGGAAAAGCCTTGTCAAATCTGATGTTAAGTTTTGTATGTTATGCTAGAAAGACTAATAGTGAGAGACAGTATTCATTGTCATTACCGTGCGATGATGATAAAATCTTCTTAACTGAAACACGTGTATAAAAACTATTTGATTTTGAGGCTATTTTTCTGAGTAGGGAATGGCTTCATTAAATATACTGTTTGTAGTTTACTCGTTTATCTTTAAAAAATGACCAGTTCTTCCTCTAATGATAAGTAGTAGAAAATCATTTTTACGTTCACGATTGAATATGTATTCAACTCCAAAGGTAATCTAACTCGCAATAAAGGGCTTAAGAGTCCAATGTCAAATTCACTAGCCCGCTGAGGTCTATAACTTAAAAAAAAGAGATTCTTCATTCGCATCAATATTAGTAAAAAAAAATATCCCTTCTCCTCCGAAAGATAAGTTGTACAAATCTTTTTTTTTTTTTACTGTGGAAAAAGTGACCAGATCCGACGGGGGTTGAATGCAGAATCGCCATATCGATCGGGCCATGAGATATCCAGCGAATTAACAAAAAAAGATCTTCTATTCGTCTCACTGTTGCTCAAAAATTAATCAATTCTCCCATGAAGGATAGGTTGTACAAAAATATTTTATTTCCACAGTTGAAAAAGTAACCACCTCCTGTTATTTGGATTTTGACAAGTCTCAAATTCTTCTCTCCACAAATCTGTTCCTGAGATATAGATTGCGTTTCCATCGGTAATACAAGATGATTTGAAATGTATTTGTACTCTCATACACCCTGTTAACAAAATAAGTTATTGAAGCTTTGGATTAAATTCTGAATTGAATTTTTGGTAAGATAATGGCTGGAATTATTTTTCTGGTAAAGTTTTAAAAGATTCTTCCTCGGAAGATCAAATCGACAAGAATTAAGCAAACTTTAAAATGGTACCACCACCGTGAGTCGAACCCGTAATGACCAACTAAAAAGGCTGATGCTGTATCCAATGGGCCATGGAGACCAACATGCCTTCTTTTTCTAAGAACATTTGGTGACTCATGATCCAAAGAACTATGATTCTTTTTGTTTAACAAGTTGTGTACTTTAATCTGTTTGTAGAAATCCATGTATGAAACCTATTTTGTCATAGTCATTGGCTGTATATAAAAAGCTTTTGCTATTTTCAATTTCTCCGAGAAGATATTCGATATTTTAAATTATATCTAATATTTCATCAATTGAAAGCTTTCCATGGCTGTTAATTAATTATTTCATAATATAAACTAGAAAATTATATTATAAAATGTTAAGGTTTATCTCGAAACGAATTTTGGTCGTTGAAGCGCAAAATAGACTGGCGGACCCCATGCCTCGCTCTGTCTGGTTTTGAATTCAGAATGTTTTTTCTCCTAGACTGGTTACTATACCAAGGTTAAAGACCCCTTTCTATCCTACGATCTACCACAAGCTGGGGTGGGAATTATTGAATGCATATCTTTGCCAGAGGTAGAAGTATTATGTGAGTTCAGGAATTGAACACAAATCGACGAATCCATTTACTTCCGACAATAAACATTTTGCAACAAACGTCTCTTTTGATATATTTATGTTACCTTATAATTTTTCTGTTAGCATATTTTATGATAATAAATATTGATTTATTATTGATTACTGTTACCTTATTATTCACCTCCTCGGAATTAAATGAACACTGTCACCAATTTTGGAGGTCAGTACTTTAACCACAGTGTCATGGGTTTCAAGATACTTTGTGAACGAGAAATATTTTATCTTTTACAGATTTATATAAATCGTTATTTATGTCGTTCTTCCAGTCAGACAAAAGTTATGCAGTATTTGCAGATAACAAGATAAACATAGATTAAATGATTTAAGCATAAAATTCTCAGCTTTTCAAAGCCGGTGAATTTGGGCTTGAGTTGCTGTAGATATGACAGAACATTTATTCTGCTTATATAATCTGGTTGAAGGACTTTAAAGAATGAGTTATAAATATCTTTTTAAAACATTAGATTGTTCCTATTTATAGAGTGGCCTTAGCTGTTGTGACAAAGTAGCTAAGACACTAACAATTTTATACGGGAAATCATGATTCTATTCATATCTCATGAGTTTGTTTTACAGTAAATTAAATGCCATTTATCGAACTGATTCTATGTGACAAACCTGTGCAGTTGTATCAACTATAAAAATCATGACACATCAATAGAAAAATGAAGTCAAATGAAAAAGTTTCCTAATATGTTCTTATATAATAGTGAACTAACACAGACTGGATGCAATACTTGAATTTTTAAATAAAATCTAGTAAAGAATTTTTCTAAAAAAAAAAGCAAAAAAATGAATAAATAAATAAATAAACAGATTCATTTTGACCCGGAGTGACTGTACCTGTTAGAGTCCCATTTATGGATCAAACAGATCTGTTTGCAAATTATTTGTATTATATAGGAATACTTTATATTATATAACCATGTGCAAAAACTCTTAAGAAACTACACAAAAATTTAAAATATAAAAGTGAAATATGCGCAATTCCCTACCCTCTAGAATTTGTCGCTGCCTCCCACCAGACAGGACTTGACACAAGGTCAATAACCCGAAGGTTGATTATAGTGGGGAATGAGGAGGCCCTCTACCCTCTAGATATAAAATAGTCCGACTCGAGTTGATATGCCGTTAAAATCACTAAATGAACCAATAAAAAAGCTAGTAACAAAAGCCGTTATATATACACTCAGCAGCTCTGTCAGAAATAAAATATACATGGACCGTGAATGTAGAAGTTAATACTACGTAGAAAGCTTAATGGAAAATCTTTGGTCAGAAACACAAATGACAGGCTTTTCGAAATCACAAATGACAAACCAACATTGCCATCATAAGTAAAGTTAGAGACCTTAATCGAGGGTGACCCGAAAGATCCCTTTTCAATAGCTACTACTCTGAGGTGTTAGGGATGGCACCACTCCTTTCCCAGGATTGCTTCACTTTACCGTTGATCCTTACCTGATAATGCTGAGTGTTATGACTCGACCTGGGATTGAAACCCGGTCTCCTGGGCCATCGGTGAACTCTCTATCAATTAAGCCAATTGACAGGTTTGTCATATAATGCCCAAAACATATTTCTGGAAACCAACGACAACAATTAAACAACGATTGTCCCAGATATGATTCTAAACAATTTGAGGCTCCAGTAATGCTGGAGCTTTGGGGAATGCAGAGTTACCCTTCATTGTCATTGCTCACTGGTGCACTTGGCTCGAAGTGGTAGCACCTGAAGGGGTCATAACTATGGGTCAAATAAGACTGTTTGATATTGAAACTGAGTGCAAACAAATGGCTGATGTTTAATGAATTGCTATTGATCTGTAACAATACTTGGGACGATTTGACTGCGTGAAAATGCATGGGCAGTGTTGAATAGAATAATTAGTGTTAAATAGCAATACTTGTAACCACTTCACTGTGCGCAAACAAATGATTAATATTGAATAGAATAATTAGTGTTCGATAGCAATAACTGAAACCATTTACCTGCGTAAAAACAATGGCAGTACTATAGTGCAAACAAATTAGTTCTAACTCATTTAAAAACGAAACTGCGTGGAAATGACAGCTACTAAATTGTGACTCTTATATATCAATACTTGAACCACTTAACTGTGCGCAAACAAATGATTGATAGCAAAGAGAAATATTTGGAAATCTTTAACTGCGTGCAAAAAGAAAATGAGCCTAGGCTCGTTTAAAAATATTAGCTAAAAATGTGTTTAAAAATCATATATATTTAATATATATGTGTAAACAGGATTTGGTATTAAATAACCAACAATGGTTGATATGCCATAAAACCAACCTACCAGGTTTATATATATATATATATATATATATATATATATATATATATATATATATATATATAGTTAGATATGCTACAGATATTTGTTTCCAACTCTAATTAGCTTTCAGGTCCACCATATTTCCAAGCTTGATACTTTAATATTTGGATGTCCACCTCTATAAATGCCCAGTTCATAGATATATACTTGAAGAAAGTTTGACATGCAGATAGATCGTTGATATATTGACTATATATATAATGACCCTTCAGGTGTCTTCCAGAAGATAACTTAACATTTACAATCGCTTTTCAAAAACATTTTTATCGTGCGATTGATAGTGCGATTTAGATGTATGTCTTGTCAACAAAAAGTATTACTCCGACTTTACTATAGACGTCACCACGTGTTGCGCTGTCGCTTTTATACAATTCGTATTGTTTTACCGGCAAAGACATGTACCTACCTTCTGTGTGTCTGTTGTTACCGCAAAAGTGTTTATCTTATTGCCTGCAGATATTATATAACATTAAACAATCAGCTACTTCGTGGGAGGACGTCTTTAAAGACTGAGTAATAAATATTTCGTGACGCAGTGGCCAAAAAGACATCGGCTGCTTAATCCGGGTATTGATGATGTTTGTTTAACCGTGAAACAAATATGATTCTCTCTAACAAAAAATGTGCAATTATATCAACTGCTTCTATTAAAATTACGCCCAGTCAGCAGAGCAAAGAATATGCTGACTGTATCTCCTGTAAAAGAGGAAGCTCCACTCCCCGCCAAAAAGGAGTGTCTTGAGTATGATACTAAACTGCGTTAGATGGTGAGGTTCCTGTTTTGAAGATCTGGGAAATGTTGAGTACCTCTTCGTTGTCATGACTACTAAGTCCACTCTGACACGGAATAGTAGGATCTATTATCCTCCTATCTGTTGGTCAAATAGATTTGTTTGAAAAGGATTTCTATTCGATGGGAATTCTTCTCGGGAATACTAGGTTTATAACTGTGTTTTACTGTCTAAAAAATATTTGTTTTTGAGAGATCTGTGGAAAAAAAAAACATCTTAAAAACAACTATGCAAAAAATGTAAATATGAAGGTACAATGAAGGTAAATCCCTAATATCTGGACATCAAATAGCCTTAGACGTGTTGACATGCCATTAAAATCAAGCAATCAATCTGTAAACATTATAGTAATATCAAGGAAAAAAGGAAGACAATCAGAAAAAAAATTTCTAATCTATTTCATCGAAGTAATTTTCACCGAGAAGATACATTGTGGTATCGAAAATATCTTAAAACAAATATTTAACCATAGAAGAATCAAAACGAATAAGAAAGTAATAAACTTATAAAAGACTGACTGACTGACAATCCTCCGAAGCCCAATGGGTACGGTATCGAAGTCCGGTTATTACGAATTCGGCTCCTGTTAGAGGCGTCAACGTTTTTAAACTTTAGACACTGATGTAACAAGTTATTTCCTTAGATTAACTTAGTTGTGGCACATGGAAAGAAGTATGTAGTATCAAGGATGTCTGTAGTTATTCTGCAAATCGAATAAACCTCAATTACTCAAAAAGTTCGTAACCATTTTTTCACTAAATTTTCTACCATTTATGATGGTTAGTTTTTGTGATATTTGGTATTTACAAAAAAAGACAAACTGAAATTGATATTCAAATTAAACTAATATCAACGTAAGACCACTGAAATCTAATAAAGACGATTTTTTCTTTTTGTCCATAATATATGTTGAAACATAGGTAATAGGAAGGGATCTAACACCTGATGAAAATCAGAAAATAATGAAGATTATGAAAGTGGAGATATCAAAATACTTTGGCAGAGATTATCGAACAATAAAAAAGGCTATTGAGAATACGGTTGAGAACATAAAGCAATGTAAAAGGCTTTAAGAACTTGATTCCTTGAGATGAAATTAAACTAAAGCGAATTAAAACGAAACAATCACTTATAATCAGCACTTAGATCTTTGAAGAAACTGAAATGGAGAAGGAAAATAAGTGTGGAATACTTCCTAAATTGGGATCTATAAAAACATTTCCTAGGCAAGCTTCTCAAGCAAATAATTTTTAAGAGGCAAAATTGGTCCAAGAAATGCATGAAAATTGACTCTTGTAAAGAAATTTCACGGACAAATCTCAAGTTACATTGGATGGACGTAATATTTGGGCCAAAAGAAAAATTGTATCCAATTCGGACGTGCCTGTGGCTAAAATATGGCAATAAGGAGGATTTAGTGTGATGATATGAGCTGGAATTGTTGACCAAACCATAATTGGACCATTCAAAATCGATAAAGGAATCAAACTGAGCAGGAATAATGATTGCGATTTTATGGACAAGACTTTCTTTGCATAATATAAATTCCTGTTTCATGGCTTCAAAATTAAGTGTATATTTATGCATAACAATGCTCTATCTCATGTATCTAAGCTTACCCGTGACTTTTTTAGCACAAAAAATTTACAGAATGGAAGATAATGGAATGGTCACAATCAAGTCCTGATCTGAATCCTATTAAAAATATATGGTCAATGGTGAAGATGAAATTAAATGAAGATGAAAAACAGTAAAAACTGCAAAGCAAACCTATGGAAAGCAATTAAAACAACTATGTCGGAAATTAAACACCCAGAAGTAAAAAAAAAATCAAAGGATAATAGATTCCTGGCTGTTATTGAGAAAGGTAAATATATTAAACAATATTAAAATGTACAAGATTCGAAGACTTATCAGATGTGTTTGTTATTTGTTCTAATGTAGGTGTTGATTAATTTTTGATTATATTATTGCCGTTTTATTGAAGTAAAATGTGATTTTGAGGTTTGGCTGAATAACTTTAGATGACAGGTTTTAGAATTCATCAAATAACTTCAATAACAAAAACATCATTTTGATACTACTTGAAATTTTAATGCAGGCTTTGTTTTGATATATAAATTGATTATTTAAAAGTTAACAATTTTCTTTCAAAGCAAACTTGAATTATTAAAGTTTGAGATTTGCTTAATAATTTCCGAGAGGGTGTACATATTTGACAAAAACATTCTGTTTACTAACAGAACATTCTGAGTTTATGAAGCATATATTTAAAAAGTCAAGTACTATTATTATACAAGAGGCAACGTTGGTTTTACACTCTTTTGTCTTCAGAATTTAATGATATGTTTAAGGATTAACGACTGTAAATGTTGCATTTAATGATATGATAATTTGGCATGACACACACAAGACATTCAAAAAATAAAACCCCTTTCTTTAGATGCAGTGCTATAAGCCTCCGTGGCCCAATGGATACGGCATCGGCCTCCTAAGCCGGGGATTGCGGGTTCGACTCCCGTCGGAGGTGGCCTTCTTTTTTTTCTCTTCAAGATTATATAACTTTTGCCGATCTTAGCCTCCGGCGAACAACCAACTTCACAAGGAAAATGATTCTTACCATTATCCCCCCCCCCAAATTTCATCTTCGATTTAAATCAAAAGCTTGTAGTCAGGACTCTTTTGGATATGACATGCTTCGAGAAAAATAAAACCTTATCTGACGACTATGAGCATCCGTGTCCCATTGGATACGGCATCAGTCTCTTAAACCGGGAATTAAGTGATCGTCTTTGGTCGTAGGCTGTTACTTTTGCAACCGTGGTCATTGAATAACTTTTTATTGGTTTATCCTTCGTGGAAGATATTAATTTTGTTGACCAACATTGAAGCAAAGGGAAATTGTTGTTTTTTTTTCTTTTTCGTTAAGCTCTGGTAGGCCTCTGTGGCCCATTGAATAAGGTCTCCTAAATCCTGGATTGCAGGTCAGACTCACAAAGTAGTTGGTTTCTTATTTTTATCAATAAAGGTACGCCAGTTATATTTTCTATATAAGAATACATTGTTAATGTATAGACTTTTATTAGATCTTGGAAAGAAAATGAATTTTATATGATATAAACTGATTTAATTCTTTTATATCTAAATAAAATTCAGAACATCTTATGTTTTCTTATATTTTCTCAAAAGATATAGCAACCAAAAAAATCGTTATTTTATACAGTCAGCAAGTAACAAAGGCCATCATTATATACATTCAACAATTCTGAGGGATAAAATACGTATTATACATGGGTATTTATTAACACATTAATGTTATATAGGCAGATTAACAACAGTAAAGAATCCTGTAATCATCTTTCCTTTAGACATGATACGGTTAAAAGTCATAAGCTTCCGTAGCCTAGTGGATACATCATAGGCTTTCTTATGCCAATCCAAATTACAAATAACAAACCAACGTTTCCTTTGATAAAATGTTTACCTAAGATAAAACAAAAATTAAATAGTTATTTAGATAAGATTTGTTTAGTCTTTTATATGTTTAATGATTTTACTCCTTGCAAGTTTTTCTCTCTAGTTTTAACTGATGTTTTTCACTGAAGTCTTAGTGAGAACAAGTCTCCTCGTGTATCCAGGATACTCGTAATTAGCCAGGCCAATTTCAATAGTGCTGTGATTTAATAGTCTCGATTTTTCCTCTGATTTCCAAGTCACCCACTGTCTTTTCCAAGGCTTTGATAAATCAATGTTACGCCGGTAGCTCAACAACAGTAAATATTTCAGCAATCATAGTACTTTTGGGCATAATACACAAAACGTTTTAAGTAATACAAAATCCGTATTTAAAATCGGCAAGTCTCAGATGGATAAGCTGATTATAGCAATTTCCAACCCCAATGGGGGTGTATACATTCTCAGCAATGAATTTGAAGTAACTCTCGTCGGATTGATCGTCCTTGCAAAAATGGATTATCTGATAGAATATAGTGGTGAATGAGATCGTAACAACAGTTACAAAAGTAATATCATACCCAGTCAGGAAAATTGTCCCAGAACAAAAATTTTCAGTATGAGTCTTAATTAAGAAGATATCATCTTTCATTAGAAGTGACAGTGTCTATTTGTCTTAAATGATCAGACTTTTTGATACGATACTCACAAAAGTAAGGTATTCCATATATATATATATATATATATATATATATATATATGGAAATCATATCTTACACAGAAAAAGTAGATTTTTTATTAATAACTTAGTTCTGATCATAAATAAAATCATTATTTAATTATCATTCAAATTTTCTACTTTTTAGTTCGATAACCGTTAGTGTAACATCGTTAATGTGAATGAATAGATAAGTTAGCAAAAAGTCATTGCTTAGAATTTCCACGCGTACAGTTAGTAATAATTATCTTTTGTCAACAATTTTATCTTCAAATAACTACTAGTACAAATAATTTGTACACAATTATATGCTGATAAGTATTCCCATTGTGGAAGTGAAGGAGTTTTTAAAAAAATGAGTAAAATCTTAAAAAATACTTTTCATCTTTAGAAACGATAAAATCTTCCTTGTTTTAAAGTTGTGACTCAGTGAATGACACCAGCGTTTTAAACTGAGAATTAACTATGAAAAACTATTGTTTCGCAGAGAAATAATCTGTCAGAAAATGCATCAAAATAATGATATAACGATGGAAAAATGAGTATGAATAAGAAAGTAATGAGTAGGAATTTTTTATATTGAACAGACTACCACTGAGAGGACTCGATTTTTTCCTTTTTAAATAAATTAGAATTTTGAATAAAAGTATCGTATATTCTCTTAAAGACATAGCAGGTAAAAAAAGCAGTTGAATACTATATACACATCTTGCAGTCAGCAAAGACTTCATCGAATGATGACTAAGGGGTCAGGCATAGTTTTGGCCCCAATAAATCATTACAATTTACTCGGATAGTGCTGTGTCCAGAGTATGACACTATTTTGCATTAAGTGACGAGGCTCCAGTTCTGAAGCTCTCGGTATTGTGGAATACTCATTGGTTGCCATTACTCCCAGGTCCACCTGTTATGGTCCCATGGAGGAGTTAAATAGATCTATTAACAAATTATTAGGATTGGATTAAAGTACATGAAACCATATAACTGCATGCATATTATTTGTATCAAGTTTTAACATTAAATAACCCAAAAGGAATTGATGTTCCGTCAAACAAATGAACCAAACGAAACCGAAACCAATCTGCAGCATCTTTCAATATCCATAAACTTTGTAAATATTCTGTGACATCATATTAATGTCGGATCAAGATGTTACAATTTCGTTAATACAATTCAGCTTGAGAAATAAAACAGGTTTTATACAGAGGTTTTAATGGACAAATTAATGCTCTGTAGACCGCCTAAGGCAAAAATGGTCAGTCATCATTGTTTTAATACCTCACAAATTATTTTTCCCTAACAATCAAAATCCTCTGCGCTTCAATGGATGCGGTGGCAGCAGCTTTTTTAGTTGGAGTTTGTAAGTTCGGCTCCCATCGCAAGTCGCGAATTGTCTTTTTTTAAAAAAAACAAACGTTTCTTCCATATCTCCCGTGGAAGAACCCAGTTTTTACGTTTTATCATAAAAGGATCCAAGTCATGACCATCCTCAAAATTCAATTTGACACTGAAATCCAGACCAACAACCCCTTTCTCTATGTGAGGACACTTACATTTCAAAGCCTCTTATGTTAACCAGAAGATATCTCTGGAACAAATTTGTGCAGAGTAAAAGGAATCAGAAACATATTCAAATCATAAATAATATGCAAGCATCTTCATTGAGATAAGATATTCAACAAAGATTCAAAAATTAATAAGAAATATTGAAATAAATAAATATTGAAATATTTTTCAGAAATGTTTAATGATTTTACTTCTTGTGAGTTTTTCACACAAATTTTAACGGGCAGTTTTTCTCTGAAATCTGAATGACAGCATGTTTCTATATGTCTTCATTATACTTCTAAGTAATCATGCGGGTTTCAACGGTGCTGTGGTCTCGAGGATTTCTGACCTCCAAGTCAATCAGTCTCTTTTCTAGGCCTTAAGCAAGTAAATGTTATGTCGACAGCTTAATGACAGTAAAGATTTCTGAAATCTTCATTCTTTTTTGCCTAATATACCTGTTTTAAGAAATACAAAATCTCTGTTTTTAAATCAGTAACATTTCGTTGTCTGATGGATACAGCTCTTAAGTTAATTATAGTTGCTTCGATCATCAGTGGAGCCGTCTACATCTTCAACAATAGATATGAAATGACATTCTTCAAGCTTATTGTCCCTGCAAGAATGGAAACTTCTTAGTATTCTACCCAATTTCAACAGTGCTTTAGTCTCGATTGTCACAGTACTTTCTATAATCTCCAGTTCACCTTGTCTCTTTTCTAGTCTTTTGAGGACTGTTCCAAGAATACCAACAACAATTGCTATTACCGTTCCACTGCTTATTCAGCTCTCTAGCAAGGCCCAAGTATGTGTATACCTTTTGGTTTTCTTTTATTTTCACTTTGTGATCCGCTGAAACAGCAATGTCATAAGATAACAAGTCTTTTTTTTTCTCTTTAATTAACAGTAGCTCTAGTATTATGGTTCGGATTAGGTGATCCGTTTATATCTCAAAATCCCAAAGAATTCTAGGGATCGCATTTTCTATTTTCATGTTATCAATAGAAGCGTAGTATATTTGAAACAAGGAGATAACCTGCTATAAAATATTCACATAAGTCATCAACGTCTGGAAAATACGCATTGCACAATAATTATCGCTGAAGAAACAGGTGATCTGAAAAATCAATAAGATAATTTTTCAAACAATTCTTTCAAATTGAAAAGTATTATCTGAAGGGCACCTGGAAATTATATTAAATCAACAGATAACACAGAAAAAACTCTGACGGGAGTCGAACTTGCAATTTCCAGCGTAGGAAGGCAATGCTTTATCCATTTGGTCACGGAAGCTTCCAATGGATGCGGAAATATGTGTATATAATTTCTTATTCAATGCTTTCTTTACACGTCATGTCAGAAAGTTTGTTGCTTTTAGACGATCCTCACAGTCGTTAGTGTGTGAATACATCGTTAATCTCTTCAATTAGTATGGATTTATCCAACTTCTTGCGAAGTCAAGATTGACATGAAATTATTTTATCGTGGATGTGGGGATGAGAACGCATGAATCGAAATTAATGTGCGGTCATTATAAAACTGTTTGGTCCCCTCGGCATTCCCCTTAAGGGTACTTTGAGTACCAAGCAATAATTTCAGACACAGGGACATATGCTGCCTGGGATCCTTAATGCGATTATGGTATTAAAAGGTTGATGTAAGAAGATAGTGAAAATGGGAGATGCCCAAGGAGGCATGAAAAACAAATGATAACATTAATACTTTGATTTTTATTTTAGATTTATTCATAATTCTATTGGCTCTCAAAATGAAATAAAAGTTGTTTTACTTGGCATAAGAAAAGTCGAAAAAGGTAACTGATTTACTTAAACTTTATTTGAATATAAAATAACTGTTTTTATCTCGAAATATATTCGGACTATTGCCCTCGTATTAATTGTTAAACTTATTTTGGTCTTCTTTAGGTATTTCATGTCGAACTCGGGAGCCGACTCAGATCTGAGGCCTATATTTAATCAACGGGAGTAGATTTTCCCAATTTTATGACATGTTATAAGCTATAGTAATTATTTCTTATCATCTTACCTGTAGGTGGGATTGAACCTGTTGATGATTTCACTCAGAATTAATTTCCATCTGAAATACATTATCCACTGCCTCATGTGTCCTGATCGGACAATTGAGAATGATTTTTTAGGACTTAGAAACCTAATGAGATATCAACCTATCAGATATCAACCTATCAGATATTCCTCTCTACACTAATGTCCAATTTGTTTATCCTGGCGCAGATCGCATTTTTTTCATCTAGCCTTTTTGATTATTGATTCCCATATTGTATTCCTCTTTGTTATGCTCATCTGGTCACTGTGACCCAACATATGCGCTGCTTCTTTAAGACGTCTTATTCTCCAGTGTTCTTCTCAATCAATTATTTTAACTTCGTTTCTCAAGGGCAGAGAATTTCCTTTATCTTTCCATATATGGTCAGCCATACACCATATTTCGACCTCTCCTCGACATACTGCTTTTCGATGTTCCTCTAGCCTTACTTTAAGTAAAAAGCATGTCTCCCCTTCGTATACTTTACTACAACTGCATTCTTGGTCATGTCTTGGTTATGTGGTATTCTGTTGGGGGTTTGACTCGACAGAGATATTTTCGTGGAGTAGTAGTGCTTCTCGTGAGTATTGTCCTGATATCATATGAACCCCCCAGAAATTTTAGATCAAACGATAGAGAACAATACCCGAAAACACGCCACAGTCTGCGTACCCTATGTCACAATCCTAACCGAAAAGATTCAAAAGATATGTAATCTACTTCTAACATTCATTCACTTCTATAGCTGAAAAAGGTTAATTTATCTTCATAATATCTATTGCTCCAGGTGTCTTCCATGTGGCTTGATATACAAAAATTTAATTCAGTATAAAATGTTTTTTTTACACATAAAAGTGTAATAAGATCTCTGAATACTAAGTCAGCGTTTACAAATTTTGACTACAGCTTAAGCAGAGGATTCTTCTTTTCTCAATAAATCTGATTTGGCTTACCGAGGGAAAAGAGTCAACAATATCTATCTGGAGGAATTGAAATTTATCTAAAAAATAAAAAGTCGTATGATAGGCAGTCAACAATTCTGTCAGAAAAACAAAGTAGTTCTATGCATGAGACTTTAATTAACAAGTTGATGTTATGTACCGAACTTAATGACAGTAAAGAATGTAGCAAATGATTATTGTTTTATCGTTTCCCCGAGGTGTACTGTGTACCTCCGTGGCCCAATGGATGCGGCATCGGCCTCCTAAGCCGGGGATTGCGGGTTCGACTCCCGTCGGTGGTGTCCATTTTTGCCATTCTGGACATAATATAACTTTTTTCAAACTGATCTTCCGTGGAAGAATAACATTTCATTATTCCAGAAGGTTAAATTGATTTCTGTCGTTAAAACTCACAAGGGAAGAGATTTTAGCCATAATTTTACCAAAATATTAAGTTAATTGTATTTTCATTTGAAGAGACAATAAATTAAGAGTTCTACCTTAATTATTTCTGGTTATTTGATAAATAAACCAAGCATTTATTTTTTTTAAAGTCCATCAGTCTTCTGTCTTCCGGTTTATTAGAATCTCTTTTTTAAATCTCTTTCTATCAATTTATGCTGACCTCCTCACTTAGATATGTATTTTGCATGAATATAAACGTTAGGCAAGTAGATAATCTCATTTATGTTCAGTCAAAAACAGAGGTTCCTCAACGTCTTTTTAGATGTCTTGAAAATGGTAATTACAATAGCATCATAGACTTGATGGTGAAATGCGGGTTAATAATATGGCAGATTTATTGCTATTTATAGAAAATGTTGGTTCAATTTAAGGTGCTATATGTTGGATAAATAGATGTTTGAAAATTATTCCTATTTGAAAATACTATGAGCAAAAAAATCTTAAGAGACAATTGCCTAAATGATGTAAATATGAACGAACAATGGATACAATTCCCTAACCTAAATGAATAAAATAACCCTTGATGGACTGACATGCCTTTGAAATCAATCAATCATAGATATCCTCCAGTTGTTGGTTTGTTACTTTAATAGCTTCCTACTTTTGTTGTTGTTTTTCTAAGTACATCAATTTTATTATATATTCTTCTTTTCACTCTTCCTCTCCCTCTTTTTCTCACTCTCTCTCACTATCTCTATTGGTCTATTGGGTAGAGTGTTCGGCAATGGGCCGGGAGACCGGGGTTCAATGCCAGGTCGATTCATACCAACATTTCATTTGATACCTCATTGCTTAACACTCACCATTATAAGCTACGAATCATGGAAAGGAGTAGCGCCCTCCCCTACACATTGGTGTAATAGCCTTTGAAAAGGGAGCCTTCGATTCACCCTTGACTATGTTCACCTACTTTTTTACTTTTATATATACATATATATATATATATATATATATATATATATATAAGTGTGTAATGACGCTTCGGGCACAGAGATACAATATTGGTACAATTATTGAAAATCAACGTTACACTCAACTTCATAGCCATGGAGATCTTATGTATCTCCTTCTTGTGACCTTTGCTTCTAGTAATTGCTGTAATTATTCCCAGACAGTAAAGCATTCTTATTTTCTGGTAATCTGTCTTCCAAAAGATTTTCGGTCAATAATTTAAAAAAATACTTTTGACGATGCTACATAATAGATTAGTGAAATACGTTATTGATAGTTTGTGTTACATTCGAATTAAGTTATAACTGTTAGAAGAGCTGGAAAATACGGTTTGAATATCACTTGGTTTGAGTGATGTATGGTAATCCCAAAGGTCATTTGAATCCATGGCAATGATTGGATTAGGAAGACATATTATCAAACGACACTGGAAAAATACTTAAACAACTTAATCAGTCAGCTGAGATCCGTTGAGGTGGTAAGACATGATTTTTCATCTTTGGTCTGTTGCTCCTGACCCGGTCCATAATCTAGATAGAATGAATAAAGATAAGTGTGCCCATTGTATCTGCTGGTTTGCTATTCTCCCAACAAAAGATGTCTCTGTGTTAAAATAAAGCAGCATGCAGCCCTGATAGAAAGAAATTATATGGGCCATCATTATCAAAGTAAGACAACATGCAGGTCAGAGACGAGTACAGCAATCATACGAAGAACAAAATGGCTGACCATAGGAGAAGAAGAAACCGATATCTAATTGCGAGAATTGGGCGAACTGTTTTGGAATTGTTGTCGTATCAACTGGACAACGTATCAACAAATTATTTTTTGATAGAAAAATGAATTGTTGCTGACTGCATATCTAATCACGTTTTTGCTTGTTATTTCTGCGAGGAAGTAAGATAAACGTGCAAAATCTAAACTGATTTTACTATTAATGCATCTAATCCCGTCACTGAAAATTATTGTCTTAAAAAATCGTAAATATCAACATTTTCCCGTTTTGTCTATATTTCTGAGATGAGAGGCCTTTATAACTATTCCTTCAACATGGGCGACTATTATACATATTTTGGTTGCTACACGCACAACATTTCGTTCGCAGAACTCTCCGGCCAACCACAGGTACCTTTTGTCGTTCTCAGTAACCTTCAGAGTACGACAAAAGGTTCCTGAAGAAAGTCGGGGGATGCAAAGACTGAATTAGCACAAAAGACGATTGGTTTGATTTGGTTTTATGGAATATCAACCATTGTCCTGTGTTTATATCCATATGAAATATATGATTTGTATACATATTTAGTAGATACACACAATTAAATGATCAAGCAGTTCTATTTCTGACAAAGTTAAATGGTTCCAAATATTACTATGTATCACTAACAATTTGAATAAACATCAGTCACACAATTAAATGTTCAAACAGTTCTACTTTAAAGAATTCAATTTAGCATAAAACATTTGTTTTTACTCCATTTAAATGTCAAACAGTTCTGTTTGACCTATTGATAGAACTCCTTCTGGTGCCACCACTCCAGGCCGGAGTGGATCTATGAGCAATGGAATTGAAGGGGAAACTCTGCATTTCCTTTAAAGGTCCTACATGTTTGGCGGCTTTCCATCAGATTGTTTCATGTCATATCCAGAACACTCGCTGTGAGGGGGGGGTCTTACCTCTCTCTAGAGATGCAGTCGGTGTATTCTATTTGGGCTAAACAAACATGACTATAGCAGTTTTCAATGTATTGAGAAAAACAATTTTCTCATCCGTCTTCATTTTTCTGACGCCATTACCAGAGACAGATTCATTGTTGATAGAAAATCGGAATTTAAAAATTTTGAACCTGAAAACTGAAAAAGAAAGATGGCCATTTAAAAAAAAAACTTGTTGCTTTGAGTAGAATGCTATATTGTCACTTCAAATCACAGGAAAATTTAATTAATATTCTTGGATAATTATGTCTATTATTACTTTGCTTGAGAGTTTTGAAGCTAGAAAGAAACGTAACCCTCTGGATTAATAAAACCTTATCTTATTCTTATGAATAGGATCAGTTGAGCAAAATTTGTATTATTTCTAGCATAGTAAAAAGGTAGAATTATAACTCGTGTTAGGGCCAATTTCAGAAGGCAGGGGGAGAAGGAAGAAAGAAAGTTAGAAAGAAAGAAAAAAAGGCACGGTAGGAACAAACAAGTAAATCACCCACCCACCCCCTCCGTCTGTCAAATAGTAGAGGGACTACATGTATATAAATACACATAAAATTAGAAAAATTATACTAGAGAGCCCATTTGTAAAAAATATGGGAATGAATAACACGTCCCTTTCGAAAAGAAGTTCAAAATGTTTAGTAACCTTGTTCTATGCTATTAATTTACAAAGCTCTTTGCTTCGATGTGGCACAATGAATGGGACACCCAATGAGACTCGAACTCACTCATGTAGGTTTGCTAGTCTAGCTTGCTAACCGTTACACCACCAACTATCTTTTAAAAATGCATGTAGGAATTTTTATTCAATTTTGTCTTTGTAAAAGTCAGCGGTGTATACTATGATGTGTCTTAAATGAAAGAACGATATACTGTTAGCCCAAATTAAAATATGGAACATGAACGAAAAGATTCACTTTTAGAACGTGAAATTTTATTTTTTGTAAAAATGTTGAATAATAACTCGTGTTAGTGCCAATTTCAGAAGACAGGGGGAGCCGGAAAAAAGAAAGAAAGAAATGCAAGGTAGGAACTAAAATAGAACGTGAACTGAAAAAAAAACTCTTTTTTTAATTTAGTCGTGGACTTTAACTAAGTTAAAACTTAACGTAAAAGGAGAAAGGATATTTTTTTTACGAACGCCATGGGAAGCAGCTTGATGGACATAAAGGCAAGCGGATAAACTCTCTGACGGCCTCACGCAATACCTAACCTGGTCCTGGGCGTATGAATCTCACGGTTCAATGATCAGGATAGTTACTTAGATCGGGGAATTACTGCTGTTCATCTATAAGGTCGGCTTCTATGGATGAGAATAACAACAGCCATCGAAAGATAACCATGACCCACACTCAAACTACATGTATAAACCGCATCGCTCTTCGTGAGGGTAAAAAAAGGGGTGCTTCCTGCTGAGGTTGGAGTCCTTGCCCCAGTGTTCGAAAAATCAGCTACAGAGCTCTAACAACAAAAATCACTAAAATGCAAACAAACAATATTCAACGTTAGAACCTTAAATAGAAGAGGAAAACTACCGGAGCTGACTGCATCAGCCGTAGAACATAACATAGACATAATATGCATTCAAGAACACAGAAACACACATAGCGAGGATATCAAATATCACGATACTGGCAATGGATGGACGCTAGCCACTGTATCAGCATGGAAAAATTCTGTCAATGCCACGATAGAAAGTCTAGGAATACTTATAGGACCAGGAACCTTAAAATCACCTAATAGCATAGAGAGAATACAACCTACGATGATTGTAGCTACTTTTAATGGCAACCCCAGAGCAAAAATCATCTCCTGCCACAGCCCTACCAATGAGCTATCCTCTCTAGTGCGTAGCATTCCGAAACACAACGTTCTCGTCATTGGCAGCGACATGAATGCCCAAATCGGGAAAAACGGAAACCACAAATACAGCTTACACAACTCATCAAACAGGAATGGACAACATCTAACAGATTTCACGATAGAAAATAGATTAACATGCCTCAATACAAACTTTCAAAAAAGGGAGGGAAAATTATGGACTTACGCATACGCAAACTATACAAAAGCACAGATAGACTCTACGTCTTTATAAGCAAGAAATGAAAAAATAGCGCAATAAATTGTCAGGCATACTCCTCTTTCGAGGGTGTGTCCTTCGATCACCGAATTGTCACGGCAAAAATACGACTGAGCCACACGAACAACGACCACCATGCACTATGACTGGGCATTAAGGAACAACTACAGGAGAAGACGGAAATACATACCCCGAATGACAAATATAAGAATTTCGTCAAAGCACACCTAGAAGCAGCAGCGAAATACATACCAACAAAACTTATAATTAAATCTAGAGTCCCATAGGAGACATTAGCGATTAGAGAAAAACGTGCAGACGGGAAAACTGCCTCCAAATGAAATAAGAAGAACCCAACAAACACAAATGCCCTGAAACTAAAAGACGCACAAAATGAATTAGCAAGCATATACCTAAAAGAACAGACAGAATAAATACAAAATCAGATAGATAAGATTAGAGACTCAGTGGAAGATAGGCAATCTAGGATAGCGTGGCAAACGATAAACGAAGTGAGCAAAAGGAAAAGCTCAGCCAAAGCTAAACTGAAAGCTACAAACCAACCAGAAAGAACAAAACTGTGGAAAGAACATTTCGAGAATCTACTAGGAAACCCACCGAAAGTTACGCATGAATCATTAGTAAGCAATAAGACATTAAACTAAGACCGCTTACTCTAGAAGAACTCGAATCAGTACCTAGAAAAATTAAAAATAGAAAAGCCGCAGGGCTTGATGAAATTCCCCCAAAAGTATGGAAGACCAGACAATTCGACGGCATACTGCTCCGACACTGTAACGCAGTTTATAATCAAAATCCGATGGACATATAGATGAAGGGATGCATCCTCCCTTTCCCTAAAAGGGCGACCTCGAATTAGCCAAGAACTACCGAGGTATAACACTTACATCCATAGCAGCCAAAATATACAATGACCAAGGTCTTTGATTCTATTCACAGAGGGAAGATGGAACATATTCTACTAGCATAAGGCATACAAAAAGAGACCGTCGCAGCCATAATGATTCTATATAGAAACACCAAAATGAAAGTATATTCTCCGAATGGAGACACAGACTGCTTCGACATGGTAGCAGGAGTACTGCGAGGGGTCACGCTAAGCCCATACCTCTTTATCATCTGTCTAGACTACGTGCTAAGGATATCGATTAATAAAATCAAAGAAAACGGCTTCGAGCTGACAAAGAAAAGAAACAGAAGGTATCCCGCAAACACAATTACCGACGCCGACTACGCCGATGACATAGCGATTCTTGCAAATGCACCAGCCCAAGCCGAAACACTAGTGCATAGTCTGGAACGAGCTGCTGCGGGCATTGGCCTCCATGTCAACGCACACAAATCGGAATCCATGTGCTTTGATCAAACAGGCGAAATTTCCACACTCGGCGGTTGCTCTCTGAAACTAGTTGACAAGTTCACCTACCTAGGAAGCAGTATCTCATTAACCGAAAAAGACATCGACATGTGACTAGCAAAGGCATGGACAGCTACGATAGACTATCGGTCATATGGAAGTCAGACCTGACCGATAAAATGAAACTCAGTGGTCGTGTCGATGCTGCTATACGGATGCACTGCATGGACGCTGACAAAACGGGTGGAGAAAAAGCTTGACGGCCTCAACACAAGAACGCTGCGATCAAATTTGAACAAGTCATGAAGGCAACAACCTACAAATTAGTAGCTGTACGGCCACCTACCTTCCATTACGAAAACTATCAAGGTCAGACGAATCAAACATGCAGGACACTTCGGGAGAAGCAGGGATGAGGTAATAAGTGATGTTTTCCTATGGACCCCCACACATGAACGAGCAAAAGGAGGACGACTTGCTCGAACCCACATACAACATCTCTGTGAGGATACGGGATCTAGCCCAGAGGACCTCCCAGAAGCGATGAACGATATGATAGAGGAGCAAGAGAGGGTCAGGGATATCCGAGCTGGTGGCACGAGAAGATGAGGATGAAAAAGTAATAACCACCTCTGACGGGAATCGAACCCGCAGTCCCCGGCTTAAGAAGCCGATGCATTATCCATTGGGCTACCGAGGCATACATTATATCCTACTCAGAAAAGACTTGATTTTTCTTAAAACAATAGAAGTTTCATGAAAAATAATAGTTCTAATTCAGACTTTTCGTTCTCCAAGACTATTTGCCTTAGCAAAAGTGCCAGACACTCAATTATTTCTCCAGATTCCTTTTGCTGTTACGGCAAAATAGACACCTCCGACGGGAGTCGAACCCGCAATCCCCGGCTTAGGAGGCCGATGCCTTATCCATTGGGCCACGGAGGCATATATTATACACACCTCAGAAAAGACTTCATGTTTCTTAAAACTGTAGAATTTCATGAAAAATTATGGTTCTAATTAAGAGTTTTCCTTCTCCAAGACTAGCTGCCTTAGCCAAGTGCCAAGCACTCAATTCGATTATTTACCCAGTGTTAGATTTAAAAAAATCACTTGACGTTTCTTAAGATATTAGATGCGTCATGACAAAAAGAATGATGATTAGATACATTCTTTACAGTCATTAGGTTGGGTACATGACATTAACTTGTTAATTAAAGTTCCAACTATAAAACCTACTTTGTTTCTTTGACAGAATTGTTGACTGCTTATCATGCGACTTTGATATTTTTAAAATTAAGTTTCACTTCCCGATGATAGATATAATTGACTTCTTTCCCAAGGCAAGCCAAAAATGACACGTTGAGGTAAGAAGGAACCTCTACTTCGACGAGATTCAAAATTCGTTAACTTCGACTTAATAGTCAAGGATCTTATTACGTTTTTATCTTTAGAAAAGAAATCGTTTTATATCGCAGTAATTTTTGTGTATGTCACGCAGCGAACATTAATCATCAAATTTAATCTTTACTGTCGTGACCTGTAGACATAAGATTCACTTCTTCATTAAAACCATTTCATAAAAAATTATGAAAATATCTAAAAAAAAAAAAATGTACTGCAAAATTTAACTGAAAAATTAATCCTTTCACTGATTGTCAATTTAGTAAATGAAGAATTATCAGCGATTATTATTATTATTATCATTATTATTTACTCCTTTAGAGTTTTTCACATCAGTGTTAGCTGATGGTTTTTCACTGGAGTTTGAGTGACAGCAAGTCTCCTCAAGTCTCCAGGACTCGTCTCAGGATTCTGGCCGTTCTTAACAATGCTGTCGTTTGGATAGTCTCTACTCGTCCGCCAACTTCCAAGTCATCCAGGCATTTTAATAATACTTTTGTTATTGTGCCTAAATCACCAATCACAATTGGCACAGTCGCTACTTTCATGTTTCACGGTTTTTTCAATTCTCTAGCAAGGTCGAGGTACTTATCCTTCTTTTCACTTTCCTTCAGATTTATTCTGTGGTCTGCCGGGACAGCAAAGTCTACAATTTTGCAGATTCTCTTTATTATTATTATTATTATTATATACTCCTTTAGAGTTTTTCACATCAGCGTCAGCTGATGGTTTTTCACTGGAGTTTGAGTGACAGCAAGTCTCCTCAAATCTTCAGGACTCCTCTCAGTATTCTGGCCATTCTCAACAATGCTGTAGTTTGGATGGTCTCCACTCGTCAGCCAACTTCCAAGTCCTCCAGTCCCTTTAATAGTCCTTTAGTTACTGTACCGAATGCACCAATTACGATTAGTATAATGATTAGTGTTCCATGGATTTTTTAAAATTCCCAAGCAAGATCGAGGTATTTATCCTTCTTTTCACTTTCTTTCAGTTTTATTCTGTGGTCAGCTGGGACAGCGAAATCTACAATTTTGCAAGTTCTCTTTTTTCTTTTTTCTTTTTTGTTGATTACTATAAGGTCTGATCTTCTGGCCGAATTTGGTGATCCGTTTGTATGTCAAAGTCCTATAGGAGTTTGTGTGTGTCGTTCTCCAGGACAGCTGCTAGGTTGTGCATGTACCATTTGTTCGTATGGTCAGATTTAAATTTCTTGCACAGCTCCCAGTGGATCACCTTCCCCACCCAGTCGTGTCTAGTCTTATTCTCCTTCTGTGCTAATTTGTTGCATTCACTTATTATGTGATTGATGGTTTCGTCTAATTATTATAACTCATTTTCGAGTTTTTTACATCCACGTTAGCCGATGGTTTCTTACTGAAATTTGAGTGACAGTAAATCTCTTCATTTCTTCAGGACTCTTCTCAGTATTCTGACCTATCTCAATAATCTAGTTGTTTGGATGGTCTCTGCTCGTCCTCTTATTTCCAAATCCTCCTGTCCTTATATCAATCCTTTGGTGATTTTAACAAGAACACCAATTACGATTGGTATCACCGTCACTTTCATGTTCCTCAGTTTTTTCAATTCCCGAACAATTGTCATTATTATTGTTACTTCCTCTTGCAAGCTTTTCATATCATGGTCTTTTATTGGAGTCAGTGTGACAGCAAGTTTCCTTAGGTCTCCAGGATTCTTCTCAGTATTCTAACCAAGCTTAACAATGCTCGGCTCTGGAGAGTCTCGATTCTTCCTCTGATTTCTTGATCTCCAGTCTTTTTTCTTAACCTTTGAGGACCGCTGCGAGCACCCCAACCACAATTAGTTTCACTGTCACTATTATACCTCATTTTTTTTAGTTCCCTGACAAGGTCAAAATATTTGTGTACCTTTTCTATTTCTTTAATTTTCACTTCGAGATCCACCGGAACGGCAAAATCCACTAGACTACAAGTTTTTTGTCTTTTTAATCCAAAACTTGATCCGACCTTCTTATTGTGATTAGATGATCCGCTTATATCTCAAAACCCCAGAGAATTTTACGCGTCTCATTCTCTCCGACCTATTCTGGTTTGTGTATGAAACATTTGGCAGAATGATTAAATTTTAGTTTCTGGTCCAATTTTCAGTGGGTCACTTTTCCTACTCAGTCGTGACTAGTTTTGTGCTCCTTTTCTGCTTGTTTATGCTTAATATGGGATTAACATCATACGTAAAAACGTTATCAGTCTTCTAGTTGCTGGAGATGGTGTTTTTTTGGGGTCCTTCTGTTTTGGTGTCGTTTTACCCGTTTGCTTGCTACTTGTAGGCATTTACTCAGTTGCAGAGGCAATCCGTCGTCGATGAACATGAACTTTTTAGACCAAAATTCATGTATGCCAACATGATCTGATGTTTTCCTATTCGATATTTTTTTTAATGTTGCTCCTGTTAAAGCCAGGTTTATGTCCATCTTGGGGCCTTCTTAAATTCTTCAAATTCTTTTTTCGTGTTATTTATCTATTCGGCATTTCTGTTAAGTTCTTTTCGTTTCCATATTTCACTCCAAAATTATTTTGTTCCTTTTGGTCCGATTGTTGTTTTGTTCTTGTTCATTCTATACCAACTTATCGCCAGAATTTTCTTTTTTTATTTTCTTTTCTTTTCTTTTTTATTTTTTTGAAAGTTCTGTTTTGTTTATATTATGGAAAGCATCCAGAGAACGATATTTTAAATGATCTCAAAAACCTCATAGTCTTTTGACTGTCTTGAAAACTTTATAGTCTATTGACTATGACTCCCAAGAAAAACGACAATTGAATAAAAGTGTAAATGGGATAAGATGTGGCTCTCCAGATATTACTCAGATGTCCTCTAGATGTAAACCAGATATTTAGATAATTCTCAGATTATGACTTTCAGATGTCACATAAATCTGTGATTGATATCTTGGACCACCAATTTAAATAAAAAAATTCGGTGATGGGAATGTGGGTGATGTAGATGGTTACGATCATGATTGAGTTCTTCAAATATTTTAGACTCTCAAGATAACCTCCAGATGTTGAAAATGAAGATTTGCTGTTAGTAGGCAGTGAGTGCTAGTGATTGTTGAATCCCTAATTAAGATATGTCTGGGTTGCCACTTATCTATGTTGATGAGCATAACAACGTAGTTTTGTAAATTAGTTTTAATTAAGAAGTTAATAAAGAACTAAGCAAAGCTCTTAATTAATCAGTTTATACGTTGTATAATTGAGTGATGGAACAAGTAACAACATCATTAATGTATAAAAATATAAACTCTCTTCTTTATTTGCGAAAGGGTCGAAATGATAAACAAGTACTGTTAACATATACACTATATCATCAGATTTACACCACGTTGAGATACATCTCCAGAGAGACTTGCTTCTAAGTGCTTCTTTCACGGGAAACTGATACAGGGCTCACTTCCCAACCTGAGAGCTACCGCCCCAGTCTCGTGCCATGACGATGTGACTTGTCTACTCTGCTGACTGCTCTCTCCGATTGACAGCTGGGGTCGAAAACTTCCGTCATTATATATTTTTCTGACTCCGACATATTTCTTCCCGCGCGATTCCCATGGTATTTTCGCTATCCCTTGTTTATCTTAAGACACAGCTGCACATCCTGTTTTAAAAATCCACTCTATCCGGCCTGTCCAAAGTCAATAGGTAACATATATTATGCTTATACGTTAATGAGATTGTTTCTAATGACAGTACCTTTTGAAATAGAAGGTATCCCCATGGCGTAGAGGCTAAGTTGCTAGACTGAGTTCAAAATTACTTCAGGACAATTATCCTTGGAAAAAGTATGAACCTCCTTATCACTTTAGCTTTATGTTTGATTGATTTTAGCATTATATAACCCAAAAAGTTTGATAAGACAGTAAAACAAAGAAACCAAACCAAATCAAACCAAACCTTTAGAGATAGACAAAAAATACCGATGAAATAATTTTTCTTTTGGCATTGATACGTGATCTTCCGAGGACGTTGTTCTTTTTCCATTTTGGACATAATATTACTTTTGTTCATCAACGAAAGAAATTATTTCCCCATTGTATTTTTCTAGATGTACTCCTGATGCCCTTTTGATTAACTTAGGGTTCATGTGTTCATCTCTTTTGATTGTCCTCGTTTTTTAACATTTCTCCCTTTCATTGACAGTTTTGGTTTGTAAATGTCCCGTCAGCGAAATAGATAACATAAATTTATCGAGTCCACCAGATGTCTTGTATCAAAACTGCTAAATAAGTGCTGCATGTCGATGTATCAGAACATTATCGAGCGTCTTCAAACTAAACTAGACTTGCCTCAGAGAGTCATCGCTGGTGATGATACAAAGATTTTGAGATACTACCCAGAAACAAAGCACCAGAGCAGTCAGTAAAAGACTCCTACGTCACCGATGCTAAAGAAAACAAAATAGCGAAAAGTCAAAGTCTTCGATGAGAATGGAATCCACAGTGAGTTCTTGCAACTTAGCCAGACGATCAATCAACCAATCTCCAAAAGGTTCCTGCTGTGTATGTGTGCGCAAGAAAACATAAGTGTTGCGGCCAGATAAATTGTGGTTGCTTCAATGTGACAATGCTCCTGAAATACGCTAAGCTTCCAGATGATTAAATTTGATAGTTTTCATTTTATTTCAGAGTAAAATATTGTAGTTAAATTCTTATAAGATTCTTTAAGTTGTTATTTTGATTGTGAATTTATATCTTGGTGTGACTTACTGCTTACCATTTCTTTGAGAAAATATCAGAAAATAGATATATGCCAGGTGACATGACTAGTGATATATTCATTTGACCCTGCTTGTTCAAACTAAGGAACGTCATACTATATTCAGTCAGGAACTCTATCGAAAGGCTAAGTAATTTTTAAGTGTGTTAATTGAGATGCTAATGTTTGGTTCAGGGGTTAACAAGATTGTCTTAAATGATCGTTCCTTTCAGGACAACACAGTAATTTATTTAGAAATATAAAAACTTCTCTTTACACTCGTACTTGTGAGCCTCCGTGGCCTAATGGATACGGCATCGGCCTCCTAAGCCGGGGATTGCGGGTTCGACTCCCGTCGGAGGTGGGTTGTTTGTTTTTTTTTGATGATTCAATTTGATAGTTTTCATTTTATTTCAGAGTAAAATATTGTAGTTAAATTCGTATAAGATTCAATAAGTTGTTATCTTAATTGTGACTTACCGCTAACTATTTCTTTGAGAAAATATCAGAAAATTGATATTTCAAATTGCCTGTATATTCCGGATCAGTAAGTTAGCTATAGTATTTGACACTTACTATTCTGTTGAGAAGGCGAAGTAGTTTTTTTGTAGAAATTACTGTGAGGCTCAGAGGTTGTCTTCAATGCTCATTTCTTTTATATGATGGCACAGAATATGCATTTAGAATTATAAGAAGTTCTCTTTCTGTACGTTTATTTGAACCACCATAGCCTGATAGATACGTCATCCGAAGTCAGTTATCCTTTTGAAGTTGACTTAATATTTTTGCATAAGTTTTATTGAAATAATCCTTGCAAAAATTTAAGTTTACTCCAACGACCGTCCAGCCCGATTTCCTTTCTGGGGGTTAATTATGACAAATAATGATTGTCATATCCTTTCCACGCGGGCGTAAGAGTCCACGATCTGATTTTGACACCTAAACTAAGAGACACTAAATAGTTCAAAGCCTTACTAAACTAAATAATAAAATATAATAAACGAAAAATGATTAATATAAAAAACCATTACCTTAATTATATAACAATTAAGATGTTAATGTTTGTTTACTGGCTCACTACAATGATGATTATCGTTAATGATTTTGACCTTGACATACTAAGCATAAACCAAGATAGAATATTTTTTAGGATTCTTTGAATTGGTTTAAAGCAAAAATTATTTTATCCTCGCTAAAATAATTGTTTCGAATTCATTAAATATGACGACCAACCAGAGTGCTCTTGGCAAGAACAGAGGTCTATCATCAATTTTTTGATGAGTGTAAACCATGTGAAATTTACGGAAGAATATGTGGTGAGTATGGAAAAGCATGTGTTAGTGAAAGAACCTTTACAAATACGCTAATCATTAATTTACCAAAATATGAGTATGGGTATGAGTCACTCAGGCCTAACCGATACAGTATTAGTTTGAGGAACCAGCCGTTGAGAGATCGCCTCCTTTTTGTCATCATTTCAACTACAATAAGAGTTGTGTATATAGATATATTCGAGGGAACGGACAATTTTTCTTCCAGTGTATTATCATGAGTCGAATTGCTATCGTATCGGCCTCGTAAATCACGCATAGCGAGTTCGTCTCCCTTCTGAGGTATCTATCTGAGCCTCCCACCTGGCAGGATTTGAAAAAAGGTCTTTTTTATTGTGTAAATTAAGGAGAGGTCGCATACGAGCTAAGATAGGTGTGCTGCTGGTCATAACGGGTCATAGGATCAGGAGGTGCAATATAAACTATGCTAGCTTTTGCTACGTATCCTGGCAAGAATGCCAGGTGACAAGACTGGTCATAGTTTCATTAGGCCCGAAAGTCCAGCGGAATGTGAATCGATGCTTGCCATTACTTAGCCTCCCGGCACGGATGCTTGGCGACCCGGTTCTAGACTGGAAACTCAAATTAATGCCGGTGATCTGAGGTGTTCGCCAACCGTCTGAGATAATTAACTACTTTTGTATTATCTTTATCGAATACATCTTCTATGGAAGAATAATTTAATTTTATCGGTGTTCATTACTGAGCCCGGGTTCAATCCCAGGTCGTCATACCAAAGACTCAAAAAATGGTACTTGATGCTGCCTTGCTGAGCACTTAGCACTGTAAGGTGAGGATCAAGGGTAAAGTGGAGCAATCCTGGGAATAGAGTATCGCCCTCCCCTACATCTCGGTGTAGTAGGTATTGAAAAGGGAGCCTTTGGGTCACCCTCAATCAAGTTTGCCAACTTTCCTATGAAAGAATAACATTCCTTATTCAAATCCAGGACAATGTTATTTACGTTTCACTTTTCTTTAGAAAAGGTATGAATCCGTTAAGATTTTTTTTTATATATCTTCGTTTGTTTATATTTATCATTTTTTTAAAAAATTGACCTTGACATACTAAGGTTCTTACGTTAAATATCGCTATTTGTATTGTTTGTTTGCATTTTAGTAGTTTTTGTTGTTTGAACTCTGTAGCTGATTTTTCGAACCCTGAGGCTCGGGCTCCAACCTCAGCAGGACGCGCCCCTTTTTTTTACCCGCGCGAAGAGCGATGATGTTAATGTATGTGGTTTGAGTTATCTTTCGATGGCTGTTTTTATTCTCATCTATAGAAGCTACTCTTATAGATGAGCAGCAGTAGTTCCTCGATCGAAGTGACGATCCTGAGCGTTAAGTCACAAAACTCACGTCTAGGACCAGGTTAGGTATTGTGTTTAGCCGTCTATGGGTTTATTCAAATACCTTTACGTTCATCATGCTGTTTTCCATGTGTACGTAAAATGGGGGGGAGCTTTAATTTCCCTTAAGTTTTAACTTAGTTAATTTCTAGGACTAAGGTATATTAGTCAGAGTTTTCGGTATATTTTCACCTATCTTCTTATGCTGGCACTAAAATGTTTTTGTGGGGGGGGGCATTGGGACTTTTACTTAGGCTGTTTAGTTTTTTTCTAAACTACTGTTTCGGGGCTGTAAGAATTTTAAACTTTTAGAAAAGATTAGAAATTTTCTGCCGTGTACGCTGACACAAATTGGACAGAGTCATATATTCAATTTGGGTTTACGGTAAAAGTGTCTTTACATTTAAAACACAGAGTTCAAGCAACATTTTACAAAGAATAAAACAGCATACAATTTTGAAAAATTTTCGGCATTTTAAATTAGTAGGATTTGACTTCCGAAGAAATAGATCCACGACCTCACAAATATTGACCATCCGTAGAATCCTTGAAGGCGTACGGGCAAAAAACCTAGAAGCGACATTACTATTTATCGACTTTACCAAGGCCTTCGATTCCCCTCCCAGAGGAAAGATCGAACAAATCCTACTAGCATACGGCCTACGTAAAAAAAACCGTAGCCGCAATAACGCTTCTCTATTGAAACACCAAAGTGAAAGTACGTTCACCAGATGGAGACACAGAATACTTCGACATTGTATCAGGAGTACTACAAGGGGATACACTAGCTCCATACCTCTTTATCATCTATCTAGATTACGTACTTAGAACATCGATTGATAAAATCAGAGAAAACGGCTTCGAGCTGACAAAGAAAAGAAGCAGAAGGTATCCTGCAAAAACAATTACCGACGCCGACTACGCCGATGACATAGCGATTCTGGCAAACACACCCAACCAAGCCGAAACACTACTGTATAGTTCGGAACGAGCCGCCGCAGGCATTGGCCTCCATATCAATGCACACAAAACGGAATATATGTGCTATAATCAGACAGGCGACATCTCCACACTAGACGGAACCTCTCTGAAACTAGTTGACAAATTCACCTACCTAGGAAGCAGCGTCTCATCAACCGAAAAGGGCATCGACACGCGGATAACGAAGGCATGGACAGCTATCGATAGGCTATCGATCATATGGAAATCAGACCTGACCGATAAAATGAAACGCAGTTTCTTCCAGGCAGCGTTCGCATCGATACTGCTGTATGGATGCACTACTTAGACGCTAACTAAACGGCTGGAAAAGAAGCTAGACGGCAATTACACAAAAATGTTGCGAGCAATATTGAACAAGTCCTGGCGGCAACACCAACTATTCGGCCACCTGCCTCCCATCACGAAAACTATCCAAGTTAGACGAACCAGACATGCAGGACACTGCTGGAGAAGCAGGGACGAGCTCATAAGTGATGTACTCCTATGGACTCCCACATATAGCCGGGCAAAAGCAAGACGACCAGCTCGAACATACATTCAGTAGCTATACGGAATGTAGCCCTGAAGCCCTGCCAGAGGCGATGAACGATAGAGAGAAGTGGCGAGAGAGGGTCAGGGATATCCGGGCTAGCGGCACGACATGATGATGATGATGATGATGATGATGATATAGATATATTCAAGGGAACGGACAATTTTTCTTCCAGCGTATCATCATGAGTCTAATTATTATCGTATCGGCCTAGTAAATCTGGCAGGATTTGAAAAAAGGTTTTTTTTATTGTGTAAATTAAGGAGAGGTCACATACGAGCTAAGATAGGTGTGCTGCTGGTCATTACGGGTCATAGGATCAGGAGGTGCAATATAAACTATGCTAGCGTTTGCAATGTATCCTGGCAAGAATGCCAGGTGACATTGATGGTCATAGATTCATTAGGCCCGAAAGTCCAGCGGAATGTGAATCTATGCTTGCCATTGCTAAGCGTTCCGGCACGTATGCTTGGCGACCCGGTTCTAGACTGGAAACTCAAATTAATGCCGGTGGTCTGAGGTGTTCGCCAACCGTCTGAGATAATTAACTACTTTTGTATTATCTTTATTGAATACATCTTCTATGGAAGAATAATTTAATTTTATCGGTGTTCATTACTGAGCCATTCGCCAATGGTCTGGGTGACCGGGGTTCAATCCCAGGTCGTCATACCAAAGACTCAAAAAATGGTACTTGATGCTGCCTTGCTGAGCACTCAGCACTGTAAGGTGAGGATGTTTTATATCTCTTCGGTTGTTTATATTTATCATTTTTTTAAATTGATTACATTAAAATTTTGAAATCATAATTCAAGTATAAACTGAGAACATGTATTCTTATTTTTCTTTTCATAATTTCAAAATATCTCCTCTCTACTTGCTTGGCCCAGTCGACCGGGGCTGGAGAATATACCGACTACGTCTCTGCGGAGGCGTAAGTCACCCCCACCAAACTAGTGTCCTGGACAGGATAACTGACTTCGGATGACGTATCTATCAGGCTATGGTGGTTCAAACAAACGTACAGAAAGAGAACTTCTTATAATTCTAAATGCATATTCTGTACCATCAAATAAAAGAAATGAGCATTGAAGACAACCTCTGAGCCTCACAGTAATTTCTACAAAAAAACTACTTCGCCTTCTCAACAGAATTGTAATTGTCAAATACTATAGATGACTTATTGATCCGGAATATACAGGCAGCTTGAAATATCAATTTTCTGATATTTTCTCAAAGAAATGGTTAGCGGTAAGCCACAACGGGATATAAATTTACAATTAAAATAACAACTTATTGAATCTTATAAGAATTTAACTACAATATTTAACTCTGAAATAAAATAAAAACATTTAAATTTAATCATCCAAAATAACAACTCACCTCCGACGGGAGTCGAACCCGCATTCCCCGGCTTAGGAGGCCGATGCCGTATCCATTGGGCCACGGAGGCTTACAAGGAATCCTTTAAAGAGAGGTTTTACATTTCAAATAAATTACTGTGCTGTCCTGAAAGAACGATCATTTGAGTCAATCCCGTTAACCTCTGAACTAAACATTAGAATCTTAATTAACACACTTGTACAAAAAAATTGCTTTTCCTTTTAGACAGAATTGCTACCTGAATATAGTATGACCTTACTTAGTTTGAACAAGCAGTGTTGAGGTAGCATAAAATTTCTGTTTTCTGGTATTTAAATGGCAAGGAAAATATCATTACAAGGTAATACCCGTTATGGCGAACGGATTCAGGATAAGTGACCACTGTGGATTCAATAAAAGACTTCGTTCGAATTTCCGTGTAGGTTCCCGAGTTCAACAAACATCTGAAGAAGGGCGGAGGACATATCGACCGAAAAGTTGTGGAAATAACAATAAAGATGAAGACAATAGTCCGAAAACCCTTAATGACAAAAATCATCAAAATTTGTCTCAGAAATTTAGACAACTAAACTGAATTGTTTGAAATAAGCCGAGAAATGTTGATGTCACACAAATCTGGTCATGAAAATATTAGTCCTAACGATATAAAATTAAGACGAAGAAGTAAGGTAACAATTTGGATACTTTCAAAATCACGGTTAAATCGTAACGTGACAACCGATGAGGATTCTATTCATTTATGCTTATTAGAATGGGGGATATCTTAGATTTCCCAAAGAAATTTAAAGCATTACTTTGTAATGATCTTTTCCTTGCCATTTAAATAGCAAAAAACAGAAATTTTAAGCTACCTAAACACTGCTTGTTCAAACTAAGGAACGTCATATTAGGTTCGGTCAGCAACTCTATCTAAAAGGCAAAGTAATTTTTTGTACAAGTGTGTCAATTAAGATGCTAATGTTTGGTTCAGAGGTTAACGGGATTGGCTCAAATGATCGTTCCTTCAGGACAGCACAGTAATTTATTTAGAAATATGAAAAGTTCTCTTTACAGTTGTACTTGTGAGCCTCCGTGGCCCAATGGATACGGCATCGGCCTCCTAAGCCGGGGATTGCGGGTTCGACTCCCGTCGGAGGTGAGTTGTTATTTTGGATGATTAAATTTAATAGTTTTCATTTTATTTCAGAGTTAAGTATTGTAGTAAAATTCTTATAAGATTCAATAAGTTGTTATTTTAATTGTAAATTTATATCCTGTTGTGACTTACCGCTTACTATTTCTTTGAGAAAATATCAGAAAATAGATATTTCAAACTGCCTGTATATTCCGGATCAATAAGTCATCTATAGTATTTGACACTTACAATTCTGTTGAGAAGGCGAAGTAGTTTTTTTGTAGAAATTACTGTGAGGCTCAGAGGTTGTCTTCAATGCTCATTTCTTTTATTTGATGGTACAGAATATGCATTTAGAATTATAAGAAGTTCTCTTTCTGTACGTTTGTTTGAGTCTCTATAGCCAGAGAGGTACGTCATCCGAAGTCAGTTATCCTGTCGAAGATGACTTACTATTTTTGCATAAGTTTTATTGAAATAATCCTTGCAAAAATTTAAGTTATTTTGAGTTAATAACTACTTCAAATATTTGACTAGTCTGTTTGAGTTTCACTTCAAACTAATGATCCTTGGAAAGGCCTAAATTCAACACCATTTTTACCTCCCCCAAGTAAATATCGAGGGAGATGTTTCGAATCTCTTTCACGTGGATATTTCTTTGAAATTCTTACCATTAAATTACGTTTTTTGGTTACTAGAACAATAAAAGATATTTTATTTAGGAAGATCAAGAGAAATAAGGAATCAACAAACAGAAAACGATAATACTCTGCAAAAACAGAAACCAATTGTGTTTTTAATTAACTGGCCTTAATTATGTTGTATAGCCATAATGATATAATTGATAACAATAATAATACAAATACGGGCGGTACAAACAAGTTTATTTCTTTCTACCTTCAGTCCTTGGCGACACAAGGAGAGAGATACAAATCATAAAAGCCTATGCTAACCATGCTATGATGACCCCACCCGACCCGACCCCACCCCACGCACGGCACATCTTGTGGTGTCTAAGATCTCAGCTCATCTCTGCCGGTCGAGACCCAAACTGATCTGCTTTGATCAGATCAAAAAAACCCAACCGCGCGCTTCAATGCTCGAACCTCGATTACTCGTCTTTTCAAAATCATCAAATTCATAGGACCATCTGTTCCGGGTACGACGTCAACCACCCACTTAATTCACTCCAACGACCGTCCAGCCCGATTTTCTGTCTGGGGGTTAATTATGACAAATAATGATTGTCATATCCTTTCCGCGCGGGCGTAAGAGTCCACGATTTGATTATGACACCTAAATTAAGTGACACTAAATAGTTCAAAGCCTTAACAAACTAAATAGTAAAATTTAATAAACGAAAAATGATTAATATAAAAAACCATTACCTTAATTATATAACAATTAAGATGTTAATGTTTGTTTACTGGCTAACTTCAGTGATGATTATCGTTAATGATTTTGACCTTGACATACTAAGCATAAACCAATATAGAATATTTTTTTAGGATTCTTCAACGACTTAACTTGGATATCTTAGGGCACCGAAATAACATTTACAGTCTATTATATCATCTATAATTGATACTACAAGGAAAACTTAAAGCAAGAAAAAATCTTCTTTTATCATTATTGAAGTGATTAGCATAAAACTCTGAGGGCCAACATATAAATCACTGCCCTCAGTAGAGTGGGTAAACGACGTCTTCTAGTCCCTGCTTATAAAGCAGAGATCATATACACACACATACACAGATACATACACAAACATACATACATACACACACACACATCTATATATACATATATATATAATATTGTTGTACATGTGATATCCAGGTGTTTGTCGTCTGAATCATTTTTTGTATGCTCTGTTAATTGCTTTGGCTCGCCACCATTTAATTTTTTTTCTAGAGAGATCTGGATTGGTTCGATTCCTTTGTTTAATGTCATCGTGGTTTATTTGATATCAAAACCATCCTTTAATAAGATCATTAGTGGTACTATCTAACCTATTTTTGGGAAGATAAGGGGCCTCAATTTTACCAACAGTATTTGTCCGAAAGTGAACAGAATCGCGTGATCTGAATTTGAACTCGATTACTACGATGTTGTGGCCCAGTACGTTAGCAACTGAACCAAGAATATTCTCCCGAACGATGTGGACAGTCTAAGAAGTTTTATAATGTGACACAATATTTTTTAGAAATTCTTCAATGTCTTCATGTGAATTTCCGTGGCATCAAAGTAATTTTCTTATCATCTTCTATTATTACTTAAAGAATAACCAAAGTCTAAGTAAATCTTTTAATTAGAAAAAGTAGTTTACTTCCACTGGTCTTAATTGAGAATCTAATGTTCATGTTTGTAGATAATAGCGAAGATTATCTTTAATGATAAGACTTTTAACGTGACACGAACAAAGTCTTCAGAAATATAAAACCTTTGTATGTAGCTTTCCTTTGCCTCGCAGACTCATTTGTTACGGTATCCTCTTCGTTAAGTAGGAATTTCAGTGTCAACTGAGGTTGGAGATAATAAACTTGTTTTTGATTCTTGACATAAAATAATTCCTGTTAGTTCGAGTCGAAGAATGAATTCAGTTTTATTGATGGTTGGACTAAACAACATTTATCAGTACAATTCCATAAGATGAACCTCTGTTCTTTGATATCACGTCAGGAAAACTTAGCGAATGAGAAGATAACGAACCGAAAATTTAATAAAGCCAAAAAGATTTCGTCATATAAAAGTCAGCAAAACTAACGGAAAGCTAAATTATTTTTTAAACACGAGTCTTTATTAAAATGCTTATATTAGGGTCAGAGATTCACAAATATTAAGACTGAGCCCCATGAAATGTCTTCGTGCTACAACGACAATAAAAATTTAAAGAAGTATGTAAGCTTACATTCCATTTTACTTTCTCTTCAAAACCAAACTGCTTCTGCTTTTTGTTCCCGTAAATCAGTAGAAAAAATAAAATCCTTCTCTCTTTTTATTTATAGAAAATTGTAGGTGTGTCTGTATTTAGGCGCGATTGCGTATATAATATATATCCGTCATCTGGATCTGAGCTTGGATCACAGACAAAGGCCTGAGCAAGTTTAACCCATTCATAATACCGATGCTCTCCAAGGAAAAGACAAGGTGCTATACAACTCAATATGTGTGTCGCTGAAGAAATCAACGGAACGACGTTAAATACAACATCGGACAGCCTGAGAGACATCAGCTTCTTTTTTTTTTTTTTTGATTATCTAATGGCATTTCAGCCTTTGTGGGTTATTTAGTGCTAAAGTTACCCTTTATAAGAACATTAGTGGTTCTATTTAACCCATATCTAGGGGCTGATTCTGCTATACTACTGCAGCAAGTTTCTTTGACTTGCCTGTAGTTGGTTGGAATTCAGAGTTTTAATAATCCTGGAAAGGTTTACCTAATAAAGACTCTACTCTTAATCGATACAAAGAAAAATCAAATTCTACATCCACGAAAAATAATTGACTTGTCTCTTTTCAATTGCTTGATAAAAAGATATGAATCATTTAGAGAAATTACGGCACAATTTGATGCTACACAGAAGATTTGGTATGATTTCTTTGATTAATGGCATATCAAATTCTGGGGGTTGAAAACATCCGAAAACATCCTTGTATATGTACTACTCAACCCATGGGTGGAAAGGGTAAGGAGCTCCGTACCTTACCGAAAGGTAATAATCGGAAAATGAAGGTAATAGCACCACTAGAGCTTGAACTCGTTTACTTGGATGTCACAATCCAACACATCAGTCACTATGACATCGGGAACCCCTTTTCTCAAGAGGAAAGCAAGTTGGTGATGAAAATCCTTTTTTTCAAATTTACTAAGGTGATTCAAGAGTTTATCAATATTTTGGTTGGTTGGTTTGTTTTTTTGTTTAATGGCATATCAACCTTTGTATGTTATTTAATGCCAAAACCATTCTCCTAGAAAAACAGTAGTGGTACTATTTAACCCATAGCTAGGAGGATAAGGGGGTTCATACCTTTCCCAAGGGTATTTGTCCGAAAGTGAACGTAATAGCACGACTAGAGTACGAACTCACTTACTACGATTCCGCAGTCCATCGCTTTAACCATTACACCAAGAGGACACCCACTTTCAATATTTTGGTTCATGCTGGTTTGCAGCGCGTATATCACGTAACCCAAGTTGTTCAATCCATTTAAGGTACACGCTGTGGTTGTTAGTATCGTGTAAGTTTGTGTGCTGTCACATTGTACATTGCTTCACTCCGTGTGTAATTTGAAAATCATACAGATAAACGTGCATCATCGGCCAATTCCACAGCTTTTTTAGTTCTCTGGTAAGGTCCAAGTATTTGTTTATCTTTTCGTTTTCTTTTATTTTCACTCAGTGGCCCGATAGGACGGCAAAATTCACTAGATGACAAGTTCTATTTTTTTGTTAATTAACATAAAGAATATTGGAAAAAAAAACCCAAAAAGACACCTCCGACGGGAGTCGAACCCGCAATCCCCGGCTTAGGAGGCCGATGCCGTATCCATTGGGCCACGGAGGCTTGCTTGCTTCGTAGGAAAGAGAATTTTTATTTTTAAAGACTTTGTGTTTATCATGCTACAAGACAGCGTTTCGTGTAATTAATCTTTGAACCTTGTATTTAAGCCTTAATTAAGACCCGTGTCTAACCATCAGTCCACCAGTCGGTCTGAGTTGCTTACTCCATGAGGTACAGCGTCTTTTTTACTTTAATTTATTAAAACAAAACACTAGGTGCATTTGTATATTTATATTTGTCTGTAAATCGAAAACACATGAGGCTAAGATAATAAGACTATTCAGGCAAGGACACTTAAACAGATTTTAGAACACCACTGGTGTTAGCAAAATATTTTACCACCGGCCAGAAACAATAGTAAAATGCAGCCAACCTGAATTCAGATTTTTCTTACTTTTAGTCTGGTGGTCATACTAAGTTTAAAGAACTGTTGGAAGAGAGAATATGAAACTCAAACAACTTCCGCCAAGATTTGAACATAAAATGTTGAATCCAATTTCTATAACAATGACCATTGCTCCATTATTGGCCGCTAAGATAACGTCTTAACCAGATAATTACGACAGTAAAATTGTTTATGCCATCAAGCAAAGATTTTTAATCTTTGTCACTTATTTATCAATAAATAGTTATTTACTAAGAACAGATCAGTTGTGACACTTGAGCGCACGAATGTCACGCTTATAGAGATCTTCGGACTTGTTAAACAACGATTTGTTAATCCCGCTTGCTAACCATTACATAACGCCTGAACGCATTGTTGGCGTATCCAGATTACTTTAGATTTATACAGAACTGTAGGTGAATCATCGCGAGTCCCCCAGGTCTAATAGATATTACAATAGCATACGAAGACGATCATTAGAGGTTCGATTCCAGTCGGAATTATTCGTACTTATGATTTACAGTCAAGTTAAGCTGAAAGGATCTGTGTTTGTCTGAACATCGAAGTTAAACAACGTTGAACCTGCTCAATGTTTAGAGGGTTGACTATTTTGTAAAAGCAATTGTGGCAAGTAAACGTAGCCCTTTGATTTGGTTCGTTTTTATGGCATATCAACCATTGTATGTTATTAATGTACTTATAAACAGTTCTATTTCATATAATTCAGTTTTGTATAAGTATAATTTTTTGTTTACAAAGTTAAATGTCAAAAACAGTTCTATTTAAAACAATTCAGTTTAGCATAAGTACGGAGTTTAGTTCTATTTGACCCATAGATACAACCCTATCGGATGCTACCATTCCAGCCAGAGTGGAGCTGGGAGTGATGGCAATGAAGGAGTACTCAGTATTCCCCAAATCCCCTGTTTTGTGTCATATCCAGAACACTCGTTGACGGTGAGTCTTACTCCTCTGCAGAAAAGTAGTCGGTGTATTCTCCATTTCCCACCCCCGCAGCCGATTGGACAACTTAGCCCCGTGAACGCACGCTAAAATATCATTTCCATCAGATCATTGAAGTTAAGCAGCGGCTAATCTGCTCAGTACTTATATGGGTGACCACTAAAGAACTGTAGGTACTGTAAGCAATCAAAAGCCTGTGTATCAGACTAAGAAAAGCAAAGGAAAAATATCTCCAACTACCAAACAGGCTCTATATGTGGTGCAATAGTTTGCAAATTGGTGAGTTTTATTATCATTGACTGTTCCGTACTTTTGACCTTCTAAGCTTAGTAAATAACAAAGACTTTCTCAATTGTTTTCTTCCAATTTAACCTTATACATCTTTTAACAACGACAAAATTGTTTCGGACTTACAAACAAGTCAATCTGAAAATATCGGTTCCTGCTTGACCACTGAAGTTAAGCAGCGATGAGCCTGATAATTACTTGGTTGAGGGATCAACAAGAAATAGAAGCTACAGCGAGCAAACTAAGGCCTGTCGGCCAAACGAAGCAAAGCTTCATAAACAACCAATGCATCCGACATGTATTTGCCACGATGATAATAGTTCTTAAACTATCAAAACGTCAACCGAAATTAACAATTTACCAACAACAATGACAATCTGATATTGTAATAATGAGTACAGATCATTCATAGACTTGAAGGTTAAAAGCTTGTAACAATACTAACGATTTAACCACAACGTATTTCATAAAGGGCGCTTTCTTAAATGATAAGGATAAACAAATTAAATATAAATCGATTATTTACTTCAAGAGCAGCAGAACAATTATGCAGACATTACGGACAGAAAACACAAGCACCTCCGACGGGACTCGAACCCGCAATCCCCGGCTTAGGAGGCCGATGCCGTATCCAAGAAAGAAGATTTTATATTCCTTAAAGCTTTTTGTATATCACATCCAAAAGAATGATCAGACGATCGTATCTTCATGGACCTTAATTTGTGAACTCAATATGCAAATCTTGATAAATGATTAAAACTAATTGTCATTTACCTGCTTTTGTTAAGGATTTTTTCTTATATCCTTTGGCAGAAAACTTATTTCCAATTCTCAATACAAATTCCGTGAATAATATAAAATAAATTGCCAAGTGTCTTATCTATTTATCTATCTATCTGCACACATACACACATACACACACACATACACACACATACATATATATATATATATATATATATATATATATATATATATATATATATAAATTAGTTATAAAATAGATTCAATTATAATCTAATTGTAATTTAGTTATAATAAATATTTAATAGCATGGGTGCTTATCTGCGACCGTTTGTTTCATGTCGTCTTTTTACGACTATCATTTGATTTTGGAAAAATCGAAAAAAATCAAAAAAATAGCCAAAAGAATGTCTAAGTTAGGATTGCATATAACTCTTATTGTGTGTGTGTGTGTGTGTGTGTGTGTGTGTGTGTGTGTGTGTGTGTGTGTGTGTGTGTGTGTGTGTAGATTATATTTGCGTATTATTGTGTGTGGTCGTATATGTGATTTTCAGTATGTGTGTCTGTGTATGATGATACATGCTCCATGCGGTAGATTTGTGTAGCGATATGTAACTGAAATCGCGAGTCAGGCGGGAATTTAGCCGAATAAAACAAAAATTGTGTGTAGTGATGATTTTAACTAAGGAACAAATTTATCTTCATCATTGCATTATGAAGAAAATGAATATTTCGATTTGACATCTAAGTATAATAAACGAAAATGGATGCTGGATCTAAAACGTAAGAATAATACTTGAGGTGGGATTATCGTAGTGTTAAGAGACATGTTATATTGTAATATACAATGGAGTATTATGCAATACTAGTATTTATATATTGGGATATGTTCTGTCTTAGATTCCAATAATAATTTGTATTAGCTGACTTTGTTATATTACATATAAGTTATTATGATTTATGATGGTATGTACGTAAAGAATATGGTAAATATACTGTATTAAGACGTACGAGTATACCGCATTTGGTCAGCCACAAACCCACCAAGTGAGATTGTGACAACCATACACTGTCGTTATATATATATATATATATATATATACCCACAGCGTCAGAGGCAATCTACTTAGGTTTCACCGCATCATTTCTTTTTTTTATGGAATCTTTTTCCAAGATATCAGTTAGTATAATATTCTTATTTACAAATTTTATCATCTAAGTTTTTCGCACTGTCAGAATCATAGAATAGGTTTAAAACTAATATATATATATATATATATATATATATATATATATGTGTGTGTGTGTGTGTGTGTGTGTGTGTGTGTGTGTGTGTGTGTGTGTGTGTTAGTTCATACAAACGATTAAGTTTGGTCTATTTGTTTAACGATATAACAATTACTTATGGGATATTTAACACTTCAGTATGATACTAAAAATCCATACTCAATTATATGGTTTCAAGTCACACTTCCTATTTGATAATAATTATCATTTATTTGCACGTGGTATCAGGTATTTTCATGGAATGCAAATAATTTGCGCACAGTTATATGTTTTAAATAGTTCTATATAGTATTATTAATTTTTAAAGATATATTTCCCCCAGAGAAATGAGACTAACAATTACGGACACTCTTGTTCATCGAGGATCTGGGAGTAATGATGACAAAGAGTATTACATACACCCTATAACTGAAAACTTCTGCCCCGGAGACTGGTTACCCCGGAGACTGGTTACCTCCTCTGCAGGAGATGCAGTCATTGTATTTTATGCTCTTTCGACAGCTGTGCAAAATTCATTGTCATGCAACCGATAAATAACTTAATACATCTTGTCTGGTGAGGTTAGAATACACCGACTATATCCACGGCCGAAAAATTAGAACCCCCTTTCCCATTCCTAAAGAATACGGTGTCCGCGTTTTGATATCGAACTGCATCTGAGGCTTACTGTTAAAATTTCGAGCTTTAGAACCGTTGGGAAAATTAAGTGATTGGTTCCTTGGGATTAATCCCAGTTCAAATTGGATCCACAATGTCAGTACCACAGGGGATCTTATCATGGGTGAAAAAAAAATCTTTAAAAATGATTAATATTAGTTGAATTAATAAGGCCCGTCATAAATGAGAGTACGTGTGTGTCATAGATTAATCGTTCAATATAGTTTTTTTCAATTTTATAATGTTTTTTTAAATTAGAATATGCGAACATTTTTCATCCACAACCGACAGTCATTTATGAACGTTCATTCTTACTGACTGGAATTATTTTTTAAATGGTTAAGCAATCATTTTATCAATTTACAATAATGTCTTTTCACTGCTGTATCTCAGTCGGGAGAGCATTGACCCTTCTTAGCTGCTGATTACGTGTTCAAATCCCGTCGGATGTTAAACATTCAATCAAAAAAATTTATTTCTTTATTAAATTATACGAGCATTTTAAATCCAAAACCGTTCGTCAATTTTTCACTTTTTTTCACAATCGTAAAGTAATCAATTTCTCAGTTTATATTTTTTTAAATATTAATTTAGTCAGTCCTCAATGTCAAATAGAATCTTCAGTGGAATCTCACCAAATGGCCCAATACATATTGTGTCTGTCTCTTCAGCTGTGTATAGCCACTTTCAATTGAAATTTTTCTTTCCCTCTTAGATATATACCCTACCTCTCGTCTGCAAGATCTGTCCTTTACCTGGAATCCAATTTTTATAACTAGGATTTTGCTCGAACATTTTTACAAATATATATCACAAGTTCATATTGTAATGTTTTCTTTTATATCTATCATTCTATGTTTTTCTCTGTATGGTTTATAATGAACTAATACTATTAATTAAAAAAAAGAATCTAGTTTTTAAAGGCATTTTTCATAAAGCTATGATATCTATCTATTAAATAAATAATGTTTTGCGTCTTATCTATTATTAGTTTATTTACTGCTAAATAAAATTCAAAATTAACACCCATTAAGTGGGCTACTTATGTCATGTTTATGATAAGTAGCTGTTAAATTTTTAACCTCTTTTCTTGCCTTGAAGATATGAACTGATTTCATTTTAAAAGCTCAAAACAATTTTAATAAAAGTTTTTGGTTTGGTTTGGTTTGGTTTTATGGCATATTAAGCATTTTAGGTCATTTAATGCCAAATCCTTTTTTATTCATATATATTAAAGATATGTTTTCTAAACACACTTTCTAAATAACATTTTTAAACGAACTTAGACTCATTTTTTTACACAGTTAAATAGTTTTAAACATTTCTATCAAATACAAATAATTCTATTTACAATAAATAATTTGTTTGTATACAGTGTGATGTTTTCAAGTACTGCTATCTATCACGAACAATTCAATTAAAAACCAATCATTTTGCAAAATAAATTTTTACAGGAAAATTAGTGAATGAAATAAGGAAATTTACATTAAATCCAGAACTGAAACTTTTGCCCAAATTATATCAAGTGTCGTGCTGTAGACACTAAATAAGAGCCAACATTGGTTTTACACATTGGTCTAAAGAAATTCATATGTCAAGTGATTAACTATTGTAAATATAGCTTTAATGACGAGTTTTCTTTTTTGTATGACATACACAAAGTAATTAGAAACAAAAATTTCACTTTATCAGCGTGGTTGAAAGCCTCCTTGACCCAATATATATGGCATCAGCCTTTTAAGTCAAGGATAGCCGGTTCGACTCCCGTTGGAAGTTGGTTCTTTTTAGACAGTAAACATTTATATTACAGGAAAGTGATTCAGCATGAAATTCCACGGTTTTAAGTCAGGCTTTTCAGGTTTTACAACATGTACACAGACACACGCACACACACACACACACACACACACACACACACACACACACACACACACACATATATAAATATATATATATATATTAATAACCTAGAAGGATGACAACGATGTTGACCTCGGTGCAATATGTTTATCATATTTACCCAACCCCTCCGCTCGGGCAGGATATGACACAAGGTCAATTTTTTAAGCGGAGTTTAACAGGTTTGAATTCAGAGTTTTCCTTCTCCTAGACTACTTGCCTCACCAAGGCTGAAGAACCTAGTCTGCCCTACTATTTACCCATAGTTGGAGGGAGAATAATTGGATTCATACCTTTCCCAAGGGTATTAGTGCTATGTGAAATGCAATCAGTCTTTGAACTCGTGTCGCCCTGTCCAATTCCTGCGACGATAACCATTACACCGCGGGCACCTCCCAAAAATATGTTTATGGAACATTATTTTGGAACCTCTATATATTAATGTGTATGTCGCTCTATCATTTTCGCAAATTTTATAGAGCTCTTTTAAGCATTTTCCTGTCTCTTACTAGACATATTTTTCTTTCATGTTACGTCTACATTTCAGCAAAAATATTTTACAAAGATTCTTGAAGTGTCTCCTTCTTCTATACATACGTATTAGTGATGCAATTAGATAACTTATATTCTTCTTGAATCTTCCTCACTTCGAATACATCTACACAACTTTGAATTTAGTTAAGATTTATGCTTTCTCATCCTTTTATAATATAGTTGTTAGCAACTGTAGTTGAGGGCAACCCGAGGGCTCCTTTTTCAATAACTACTACACCGAGGTGTAGAGAAGGACGCTACTCCTTTCCCTGGATTACTCCACTTTACCCTCGATACATACAATATAAGGTATGTATCGTGGGTAAAGTGGAGTAATCCAGGGAAAGGAGTAGCGTCCTTCTCTACACCTCGGTGTAGTAGTTATTGAAAAAGGAGCCCTCGGGTTGCCCTCAACTACAGTTGCTAACAACTATATTGAGTGTTAAGCAAGGAGGTATTAAGTACAATTTTTAAAGTCTTTAGTATGACGCGACCTTGGATTGAACCCAGGTCTCCAAGTCCATTGGCGAACACTCTACCCACGAGGCCAATGAACCACTTCATTTTATGATATACTTTTGTTATATTCTTTCCATTCATTTAACACTTTATGATGCAAACCTATTGTGGCCAACTGACCTTGATTAGAGTATCTTTCAGCTGAAAAAAGATTTCCCCGTCGGCTAAAAACAACTACTTATTGTCTTATCTATTCGTTGCTTAAATCATTTAAAATAAAAATTATTTATAGAGAGTGCCATCATTAAAAATGTTGAGTCGCGAGGAAAGTAGTGATTTTCATCTGCAGTGGAATGTTATCTAGAGTTTAGATATGAAATTGTTTTTATTATTCCAGAAATAGAAACTAAAATAGATAGGGAACAGTCTAAGAGGCAAGTAATGTCAGTTTTGTTAAAAGACAGACTAGACAAATTATCCCAATGAAGAATTTAATACAATAGCAAAGCCAATGGTTTAGAAATGTTGGCTGTAAAGACCTTGAATATGAGAAAATGATTGACTATTCAGGCATTTCATAAGAAAAATATCGTTGGCAGTTCACGCTTCCGAATGAAAAAACTGACCGTTCAGCCCTTCTATATAAAAAAATAGTCATTAGTCTTTGAGACAGATATCTTAAAAAATACGATGCGTTGTATAAAAAAAAGTATCGAGGCTAAAGCTGTATTTACCCAAAAAGAAATTAACAAAGAAAAAAACATTATTTTTTTTCTAAATAGTCCTTTTTGCACTCAATATGCTATTTGACAACGAGTTTTTCAATTATCGAAGTATTTCTGGAACCCCTGCTTTGATAAGGGGGAAAGCTGTACAGGTTTATGATCTCTAAGGCTTCAGATATTTTCCTTCTAGTGAATTTTCAGTCCAAAAAAGAAACGAAAGAAAAATTACGTGGTGCTAGGACTGGTGAGTATAAGGTGCGCTGTATTTCACGACTCTGTGTTTTGCCAAAAAAAGCGTCAGTTATAATCGAAATGTTTTGAATCAGTTGATCTAGAGGTATTCATCAATGTAGTCTCCACACACACACACACACACACACACACACACACACACATATATATATATATATATATATATATATATATATATATTATAAGTTCATTCCGCCAAAGATTTTTTAATCACGATCCTCAGATTATCGAACATATCCTTTTAGTTTTTACTTTGCAATTTTATTATTTTATGAAGCACACACACACACACACACACACACACACACACACACACACACACACACACACACACACATACGCACGCACGCACGCGCGCGTGCGTGTGTGTGTGTGTGTGTGTGTGTGTGTGTGTGTGTGTGTGTGTGTGTGTGTGTGTGTGTGTTAACAAAAATTTTCAGCTATGGGTTTTCTTTCTGTGTGAGGCTTAGAATTTTTTGAACGACCCTCTTATATATATATATATATATATATATATATATATATATATATATATGTGTGTGTGTGTGTGTGTGTGTGTGTTGGTATGTATATATTGAAACTTCGTTATTTCTATGATGTATTTAAAAATTCATTATCAACATATATTAATATACATATATGATAGATATGAATGTATATCATGAACCTTCTTATTCAACTTTCACTTATATATATGCGTGTTTTATATATATGGGTAAATGTATATCTTTATTAATTTTTTTCTATCTTCGTCCATAGCAATTTGTTTTTATGGAAATTCTAAAGTCGGTTAATCATCACATCAACTCCACTCCTACAGGTACACCCTCAAGTACTGCAAGAATGTGTTTAACTGTTTTAAACAATGTCATTTTTTTATACTTCATATTTCCAGACAGAGCCACGTGTCGTTTCTCACTCGCCTTAACGAATTTACGACACATAACAACAGCAGACACACTTAAATAAAATACTTTCGTGAGTTTTTTCTTTTCTTTTTTAGTTGAAAATTAGTCAGCAAAAAAGGAAAATGTAAAATATTTTCGCTATTCTAAATTTGACATAAACAGCGAGCTCACCAAATACCACAAATTAAATTAGTCATAATTTTCAAGGAAAAGGAAATACATTTATAACTTTCATATGTGGTTTGTTTGTTTTTTTAATTCCTACTAAAATTTACTTGTAGACACTAACTGACCGACACTTTCTTCGGTTAGCACAGGACTGAAATTATACCCCCCACCCAGCTTGCTTGCTTGATCTAGACTGATTTCTAAATGAAAGGATTATCTTTTTAAAGCCATTCAACGAATTATTCAAACCAGCGTTTTAACCTTTGTTGTTTTGATGACTAGTATATATAAACTGATGGTGTACAACTATTGTCATAGTTTTAGTTTTATTCACACTTCTGAGAGAACATCTTTAAAAGTTGCCTATTTTAGCGCAAATCAGGGCTGGATTAGCTTATATAAGTAAACAATAAGTTTTATTCTCTCGCTTATATATATGTATATACATGTGTGTGTGTGTGTGTGTGTGTGTGTGTGTGTGTGTGTGTGTGTGTGTGTGTGTGTGTGTGTGTGTGTGTGTGTGTTAAGTCTTACATGTTTGCTGATTTTCAATGAACAACATACACAATGAATGCCAAAACTCTCACTTTCTTCCCATCACACTAACCATCCAAATAAGATAAACAAATATGCTAGTTTGCTTGCGTTTTACGGCATATCAACCTTGGCAGGTTATTTAACGCGAAATCCATTTTTATACAAATAAAAAGTTCTATTTGAAACAATTCAGTTCAGCAAAAGTACACAATTTAATTGTAAAAAACATTTCTATTTCAAGCAATTCAGTTTAGTCAAACAGTTCTAATTCAAACAACTAAATCTAGTATAAGTATAAATTTTGTTTACACACAAAACAAATATGGGTATCACTGATGGAGAAACAAAAACGAATTCAAAAGCAACGTTCTCCTATGGACTCCAACGTATTGACGTGCTGGTAGACCAGCAAAAACCTTACATATATTTGCTCTGTACGAACATTGAATGCAGTCTGGAGGACCTACCAGGAGAGATAGAAGATAGGGACGGTTGATGAATAAGTGTCAGGGAAATCCATGCGGTCAACGAGACTTGAAGATGATTATGATGATATATATACATATAATTATTTACCCCACATTCCTTTGCTCGGGTTTTACTATAAATTTCTTGCACTTTTCGGACAAAGGCATAATAGTCAGACAGGAATTATTGAGGAAAAATATGTGTGTACGTTGGTGCACGAAAGAGAGCATATACTTGTGTGTGTGTGTGTGTGTGTGTGCTGACCATTGCCCTGTTATCGTAATTACCGCGAGGTTCTTTTTACTTGAGCAATTCACTTTAAAGTGTCTAATTTAAAAAATAAAGAAATTTCCAGATGAATAAGAGAACATTGTTTTTAACCAACCAAAAGGCCAAGTCACGTTGAAAGCACAGGTTCCAATCAGAATACCAAAGTTAAAAAGTGATAGGTTACGATTAAGTAATATCTCGTATTGCTAATATGAGGAACCCAGTCGTCATCCTGTAAATAAATTTCTGTTCTAATATCAAGTGCATAAGCAAGGATCTCATCATCAATATTTCTATTTAAAAAAAGAAATAGTGTAGAGAAAAAAATAATGCTCTGCTATTTTAAAAGCACGCAGAGTGGTCATAGAAAATGTATAAGAGATGGTGATACCAATTGTATTTGGTGCCCTTGGAAAGGTCCCCAAAGAAAAAAAGACGGGGGGAACTGGAAATCGGAAGAATGATTAAGACTATTCAAACCACAGCAGTGTTAAGATCGGCTAGTATATTTACTAGAGTCCTGAATACCTAAAGAGACTTGCCGCCACTTTAGTGAAAAATCACCAGTTTAAACTGATGTGAAATAGGTGCTTTTGGCACAGTAACTTAAGGATTATTAAAGAGCCAGGATTACTTGGAAGTTGGCGGACGAGTGGAGACCATCCAAACGACAGCATTATTGAAGATGGTCAGAATACTCAGAAGAGTCCTGGAGACTTGAGGAGACTTGCTGTCACTCAAAATTCAGTGAAAAACCATCAGCTGACGCTGATTTGAAAAACTCAAAAGAAATAATAATAATAATAATAATAATAATAATAATAATAATAATAATAAACTCCTGATGTGAAACAATAATAATAATAATAATGATAATAATAATAAACCCCGCAGGGATTTTGAGATACAAACGAATCACCTAATCTCGATCAGACAACTAGGCCTTATAATAATCTACAAAAAAAAATGAGAGAACTTAAAGAATTGTGGATTTTGCTGTCCCGGCGAACCACAGAGTAAAATTGATAGAAGGTGAAACGAAGGCGAAGTACCTGGAACTTACTAGGGAATAGAAAAAAATGTGAAACATAAAAGTGACGATTATACTAATAGTAATTGGTACTCTTGGTACAGTCACCAATGGATTGATACAACGACTGGAGTGCTTGGAAATAACTGGACAAGTGATAACCATCCAAATACTGCATTATTGAAATCGGCCAGAATAATAAGAAGAGTCCCGGTTAGTTGAAGAGACTTACTGTCGCTCAAACTCCAATGAAAGACCTTCAGCTAACGCTGATGTAAAAGATTCTCAAAGAGTAAGATAATAATAAAAGACTGGGTGGGAAAGGCGAGCCACTGAGAATTGTGCAAGAAATTGAAATTTGACCATACAAACAAACGGTACATGCACAACCAAGAATCCGTCCCAGAAAATGAAACACAAAGTTCTCTGAGATTTGAAATACAAACGGATCACCTAATCTCAGCCAGATGAGTCAACAAAAAAAGTGGGCTGACCCTAGGGTAAACTTGAAAGAAAGCGAAAAGAGAGATAAATACCTAGATCTAGCAAGAGAAGTGAAAAAAATATGGGACATGAAAGTGGCGGTGATGCCAATTAGAATTGATGGTTCGGTACAGTCACAAAAAGATTAATACAGAGACTAGAGGATCTGAAAATAAGAGAACAAGTGGAAATTATCCGACCTACAGCATTGAATAGCGAGAAGAGTCCTGGAGACTAGACCCTGTCACAGTTAACAAGAATGAATTAACTTGTCAGCTTGTAGACATCACCATTCCTGCTGAGCCCAGTAAAATCGAAGGAAATTGAATAAATTCAAGCAAATTGCCAAAGGACTGAAAAACTATGAAACATCAAAGGTGACGGTGGTACATGTAATATCCGAAGCTCTTTAAACAATCTTAATAACCTCGAAAACTGAATGAGACAATTTGAGATCAGACGAAGAATTCAGAACCTCCAAAACATCGCACTGCAGAGATCGGCTAGAATCCTGAGATGAATCCTGAAGAACTGAAGTTTGCTTTCATTTAAAATCCAGTGAAAGTCATGGGTTAATACTGACACAAAAATATATATATGTTATGTAATCCGTTGGATATTGTGCTAGAGATTCAAATACAAATCAGTCCTGGAGAATCAAACGCATATCATTCTCTGAGATTTTCAGAATTAAACGGGTCACCTAATCGAGGCCAAACGAACAAACCTAGTGTAAATAAACAAGAAAATATATAAATTGGTGTCCATTGGATTTTGGCGTTCCGGTGGACCACGGAGTGACAAAAAAAGATAATGAAAAGATAAAGAAATACTTAAATCTTGCCAGAGATCTAAAAATAACAGTAGAACATGAGGACGACGTTGATACTAACTGTAATTGGTGCACTTGGAATGGTCCTCAAAAGACTAAGGGATTGGACATTTGTGGAAGAATTGGGACCATCCAGACTACAGTATTGTTGAGGTCTGCAAGAATATTCAGAAGGTACCCAGATATCTGAGGAGACTTACTGTCACTCAGACTCCAATGAAAGACCACTACTAATGCTCTTGTGAAAAAAGAGGGGAATTTGGCCTGGATTGTCTATAAAAAGGCATATGATATGGTTCTGCATAGCTGAATAATAAGCTGCCTCAAAATGTACAAAATATCACATGAATTCATAAACTTTATCGACAAAACCATGAATACCTGGAGAGTGGAATTGATAGCAGGAGGAAGAGGCTTAGCTGAAGCAAAGATCCAGAGAGGTATTTTCCAAGGAGATGCTCTATCACCCTTACTATTCATAATTGCCATGATGCCATTTTACCATATACTCAGAAAATGCACAGCTGGATACAAACTTAGTAGATCGCAGGAAAAAATCAATCACCTAATGTACATGGATGACATCAAACTATTTGCAAAAAAGGAAAAAGAACTGGAAACTCTAATACACGCCATTAGAATATATAGTCAAGATATAGGAATGGAATTTGGCATTGAAAAATGTGCCATGTTTGTAGTGAAAAGTGGCAAACGATATCTAACTGACGGAATGGAACTACCAAATCAAGACAAGATTAGAACGCTCGCAAAAAACGAAACTTACAAATACTTGGGTATCTTGGAAGTTGACACCATCAAACAGTGCAAATGAAAGACAAAATTAAAAAAGAATATCTCAGGAGAACTAGAAAACGACTCGAGACAAAACCCTCCAGCAGAAACCTTATCAAAGGAATAAATACCTGGTCTGTACCCCTCGTTAGATATTCCGGGCCCTTTCTTAAGTGGACCAGAGACGAACTTAAACAAATGGACCAAGGAACAAGAAAACTAATAACAATGCATAAGCATTACATCCCAGAGACGACGTTGACAGACTATATGTTTCAAGAAAAGAAGAAGGAAAAGGACTTGCCAGCATTGAAGACAACGTTGATGCATCGATACAACGATTCGAAGACTATATACAAAAATACGACGGAGGACTGATTACAGCCATCAGAAACGATTATGATAACACGATGGACAACAGGATGACAAAAACTAGGAAACAAAAATGGGAAGGAAAGCAACTCTATGGACGTTTTAAACGACAAATAAACAACATCTCACACGACAAAACCTGGACATGACTAAGAAAAGGAAACTTTAAGAGGGAAACAGAATCTCTCCTAATAGCAGCACAAAACAACGCCATAAGAACCAATCAGATCTAAGCGAGAATAAATAAACGCAGCAAAATAGCAAATGTAGGCTATGCGGTGACAGAGATGGAACCATCAATCACATTATAAGCGAATGCAGCAAATTAGCGCAGAAGGAATATAAGACTAGACACGATTGTGTCTGCAGGGTGATCCACTGGGAGATGTGCTAGAAATTTAAATCTGACCATACAAACAAATGGTATATGCACAACTCAGCACCTGTCCAAGAAAATAACACACATAAACTCCCATGGGGCTTTGACATACACACGGATCACCTAATATCGGCTAGAAGACTAGACCTAATAATAATCAACAAAAAGAAGAGAACTTGCAAAATAGTCGACTTTGCTGTCCCAACTGACCACAGAATAAAACTGAAAGAAAGTGAAAAGAAGGATAAGTACCTCTACTTTGCTAGGGAATTGAAAAAACTGTGGAACATGCAGGTGACAATTATACCAATTGTAATTGGTGCGTTTGGAACAGTAACAAAAGGATTACCAAAGGGACTGGAGGACTTGGAAGTTGGCAGACGAGTGGAGACCATCCAAACTACTACATTATTGTGAACGGCCAGAATACTGACAGGAGTCCTGGAGACTTGAGGAAACTTGCTGTCACTCAGACTCCACAAAAAACCATCAGCTAACGCTGATGTGAAAAATTCTAATGAGTAAATAGTAATAATAAAGTGACGGTGATAACTTGAATTGGTGCGCTCGGTACAATCACCGATTGGTACTGGGACTAGAAGCTTGGAAATACGAGATGTGGAGACCATCCAAACTACAGCATTAGTTAGATCGACCAAAAAACTGAGAAGAGTCTGGTGGACTCGAGGAGACTTGCTTTCACTCAAACTCCAGTGATAAACCATGGGATAACGCTGGTGTGAAGGACTCTAAAAGGAGTAAATAATAATAATAATAATAATAATTGTGGCTTTCCAGACAAAAACACTGCTGAGATCATTAAAAATACTTAGAAATATATTGAAGAGCTGTTACGTTGAATTCTATAGAAAACCACCAATGACTGCGAATGTGAAAAATTGGTATGGAGTAAAATAATATCAATACTAGAATATTAGAAAGCTAAAATATCAGGAAATAATGAGAGTTCTAAGTTGGGTGAGGCCACCAAACTTGGAGAAGGCAAACTAATTTCAATTTTCTGTTCGGTCATATGCCTATATAGTAGAGAAAAGTCCCATTTTCCTATTTCTTACAGACCGTAAGTAAACCTTGAATCTTCCATTGGCTGTTGAGATGATATATATATATATATATATATATATATCAGATGATGATTGTAGAGATACATGAAACTTGGTGTACCGGAGCGAGTGACACGGGATAATGATTTGATATTCTAACTTTTAAACTCTTTTCGTTTTCTATTTGAAGGTTTTATTATATATGTGCGCACGCGCGTGTGTGTTTATATATAGACATACACACGTAAGTACATATGTGTTTTATATATATATATATAGAGAGAGAGAGAGAGAAAGAGAGAGTAAGAGTGAGAGAATTAGAAAAAAGATATGAAAAACTTGTTAAATTAGATAAGAATATTTCTTTTTTCTTTTTTCTTATTTTTTTTATTTGTTCAAAAGTAATTTCGACCTTAGGCCATCGTCTAGAGAAAAGTTTTTTTTGGAATAAAGTTTTTTTTAGGAAGTTCTTAAATGAACTGGTAACACAGCATATATATATATATATATATATATATATAGATACATTGCCAAATTCCCCACATCATCAGGCAACACATGTGGCATTGCACGTAATCAGGATGTTCCGGTGCACTCTAGGGACATTGTTTCGTGATTTTTCTGAACGAGAACGACGGAAATATGGCGGCTTTACCCTTGGCTTTTTAACTTCCGGTTGATATAGTCGTAGAATATTGACGCGAATCACACGCTACCTGACACTTTCTCCCTTATATCCACCACTTCCTCCTTCATCCGATGCTGCACCCCACTCTTTATAACAAATCAAAAATCCACAGAGTTAACAGGATGGTGCCTGGTTTGTTTGTTTTTTTATAAATTCAAATCGCTCTTGATAGCCATTTTGAAATTTGCATATTTTACGAATATATTATTGTTTACTTATTATTTATTCTATAAAATTAGCAAAATTTACGTAAAAAGTGATTGACATATTTATGTATTGATCATTACTTCAGCTTAGGATCGGAGTGTAGTATCTGTGATCCCTTTGCCAGGTCGCCCACGATACTTTTTCTCTTGATCAGAGTGTAGTATAGGTGCTCACGCTTAAAGATCATCATGTCACCTGACATTTGTTCTCCAAATCAGAGTAGAGTATATGTACTCCCTTTTCAAGATCTACGTGTCGCACACTAACACGTGTTCCTCCGATAAGTGTTCAGTATCTGTGTTCTCTGTCTCGGATCACACTGCCACCCCACACCCTGGCAGTTGTTCCTCAGATCTTAGTAGCATCTACGTTATCCGTCTACAATCAACATTGTAGACGGCACTTTTTTTTTTATCAGTGTGTAGTATATGCGTCTAAGATCAACATATCACCCCTGTAGTATCTGTGCTCTCTGTCTAGGATCAGCATATTGCCTTTCCGACAAATGTTCCTTGTGTCAAAGTGTAGCCCTCATTTGTTCTTCGAATCAATGTGGAGCAACTATGCTGCCTGTCTGTCTAGATCAATGTATTGCCTTCCGATGCTTTATGTTTTGGGAAAAAATTTCGCTTGGTCCGACGTGTAGCTAGCATGGAAATATTACTCAATATTTAAAATCAAAAAGTAAAAATTAAAATTAATTTCTATATTGGTAAGATTATATAACTCTGTGCTTTTTGGGTGATCGATTGTTTTTTTTTATTGTGTTTGAGGAACGATTATATTTTATCCTTTTCATAATTATGACTTTTTTCTGTACATTTTAAATCTCTTACTTCTTTTAATAATCTTGGAATTTCCAGATATAACGCAAATACCACTCTCTGATCCTGGGCAGAGTGAAGTGAGACTATAATCTCATCTTTAATTATATATAAATAATACCATCATTTTTTTTTTTTTTTTTGCTTGTGATGAAATATTGAGGTGATATTATTGATATAAAAATAGTTCACAAAAGATGAAAATGATATCTCGGGGGTTTCTTTTTGGCTCGTGTTGGAATATTGAGATGATATTATTGATATAAAGGTAGTTCACAAAAAATAAAAATGATATCTCGAGGATTTTATTCTATATCACCAACAAATAAATATATCCCTATTATTTTTAAATAAAGTTTTCTTCTAAACCAAAAAATCTGGATTTTTAAAAGTTTCTAATAGAACATAAAACAATAAAAACGAATATTATTTAGTATTATTTATTATCAAACTCTACAACATAAAAACTTCCCAATGAAGAAAAATCAATTTTGATTTGAAAATTTGACTATATATTTTACTTATTTTTAGATTACTATATAATTAATATTTTTTTATTACAGGGTTTCACTTTTTTAGATTTTAGTATGAACTTGTGATTTGCATTCATAAAAAAATACCAACAGAATCCTAAATGAATTAAAGCTGTCATAAAATCACTATGAGGGACGCGTATTAATTTTAATGGTTTCGTAAATGAAATCCATAATTTTCCTCAATAATTGGTAAGTTCATAGTATTTTCCTCTGCATGGCTTGGAAAAATATATCATTAATTTAAGTACGTTAATCTAGTTTATTTAAGGAACATTTTATAAAAACAGAATATTTAGTTATTAAAGAAAACATGTTTTGGGTATTACTTGTTTTTAGTATATATACTGTTAAATATAGAACCGAAGTGAATATCCTTTAAATGAGCTGCTTTCATAATTTTTGCTTGGTTTATTGCAGTAGATCGAACTCTTTACAGTAGTGATAGGCTCAGGGATTAACTTCTCATAAGTGCACGGCTGATCTAAGCACAGATTAATCTGGTTCTATGCTCTTTAGTGATAAGGGCGTAATGATTAACGAGCGAGGCAAGAAGATTAATAATAAATGTAATTTTCGGTGGTTGCCCCATATTTCTGTCCTCATTCTAAGCTGAGTCAATCGTAGTTCTTCCGTCGATCACAAAGTATGATTATCCAACAGTTCAGTTAAAAATGTGTTCTAGACTGCGTACACTGCTATTTTGTTTATAGTGGTGGAGGTTATATAAAACCAGACATGAATTTTAATTGAGCTGATAACAGAAGAATGGTTTACCAGTTATACACAGATTGTCCAAACAACATTCTTAAATTTAGGATTCGGAGTCTTTCCTTATTCTAGCCTTACCAAGGCTAAAAAGGCCAATCAGATTTACTGTCTATAGAAGGAGAACAATCAACGTTCAACAATTGAAATAGAATACACTCAAATATCAATGAAAACTATTTGGGCAGATATAAGAACTGAGTTTTGATAATTTTGAGACATTATCTAAAGCTGTTAAGCCTTTTTCCACGCATTTCGCAAAAGTCCAGGCAGTGCAACTATACACTAGTACTTACATGGCTACAGCTTAGGAGAATTCCGTGTTTTTTTTTTTTTCGGGGAGCTATGGGCTCTTACACATGGACATACCTGTGTTGAACGAGCAACAACAATTTACTTTAATCAACTCTGTACAGACACTATATGCCGTCTAGAGAAGTTGCCATATGTGATGGTCGATAGGGATGGATGGTGTGTGTAAAGAGAGAGAGAGAGACAGAGAGAGAGTCAAAGGAATCCATGCTATCAGCACAATTTGATGATGATGATGAGTTTAAGCTAAGCCTGAAATACATTCCATCATCATCATTATCATGTCGTGCCATCAGCACGGATATCCCTGACCCTCTCTCGCCACTCTTCCCTATCGTCCATTGCAGGTCTTCAGGGCTACATCCCGTATGGGCACAGAGTTGCTCTATGTAGGTCCGTGCTGGTCGTCCTGCCTTTGCACGTCCATGTGAAGTGTTCCACAGGAGTACATCACTTATGAGCTCGTCCCTACTTCTCCAGCAGTGTCCCACGTGTCTGGTTTGTCTAATTTTGATAGTTTTCGTGATGGGTGGTCGGTGACCGTATAGCTGTTGATTTTTGGGGTGCTGCCTCCAGGACTTGTTCAATATTGCTTGCAGCATTCTTATGTAGTTGCTGTCAAGCTTTTTCTCCGTACGTTTAGTGAGCGTCCATGTAGTGCATCCATATAGCAGTATCGACACGACTGCTGCTTGGAAGAAACTGCGTATTATTTTATCTGTCAGGTCTGACTTCCATGTGACCGATAGCTTATCGATAGCTGCCCATGCCTTTGCTAGTCGCGAGTTGATGTCTGTCTCAGTTGATGAGGCACTGCTTCCTAGGTAGGTGAACTTGTCAGCTGGTTTCAGAGAGCTACCGTTTAGTGTGAAGATGTCGCCTGTTTGATTAATCCACATATATTCCGTCTTGTGTGCATGGAGGCCAATGCCTGCAGCAGCTGGTTCAAGACTATGTTGCAGAGTTTCGGCTTGGTCGGGTACATTTGTCGGAAGCGCCATGTCATTGGCATAGTCGGCATCGGTAATTGTTTTTGCGGGGTACCTTCTGCTTCTTTCCTTTGTTAGCTTGAAACCGATTTCTTTGATTTTATTGATAGATGTTCTAAACACGTAGTATAGACATTTATTGAGAATTAAAGCAGTGGAAGGAAATGAAATAATATCGTAAAGTCTAACGTTGGTTTCGACATTTTGATATTCTTGTAATGTCCTTTAAGATAAGGCTTAAGATTGGGCAACCATAAATGTTGATTACGATGCTCTAAAAAGTGTAACAATATGTGCTGGTACCCTTTATTCTGAGGAGAGCATCAGAGAGCAATAAGAAGTGACCTGTTTCATTTCGAAGATTAAGTGTGACGAATTGTCTAATTCGGTCAAGTGGAACCTGGTTATAATTGATCAGTCTTGGGTAATTCTGACAAGAAAAGGGAGCTATGTCTCCATGAAAGCCCCTACAGTTTCGCCCCGATAAACAGTCTGGGAGAGGCGGCTCCACAGCACAAGTTCAGAGTTTTTGAATCAGACGCTTTAACCTGCGGCTTCTCCCAGAAGCCTCTGTTTTCGACTGGAAGGCTGCCTTTTGCAAATCAGACGGTAACTGCTGAGATTTGTCGTCCGGGATCTTCTTTCTCACAAATTTTTTCAGGATGATTTTCAGCCATTTCTTTTTATTCCGTATCCAGCTACAAGCAATCATCTAAGAAGGTGCATCTCCAAGCCAATCAGGTGCTGGTGGAAGCTGCAACAAAACAAAAGTCAAGAGAAAAAGATAAAAACTTCTTAAAAAAAAAACGTTAAAAAAACAGATAGCATTGTAAGCAAATGGCACTGGAGAGCGAATAGATAAATTAGCAAAAGATCCGGTAGCCGAGAGATGAGTTGACATGCTTCAACTTCTCTTCGAGTGAAATTAGTGTAACAGGATATGCTTATCGAGCACTCCCGGCCGGTCTTGACGAGGACAAAATGTAAGTAATATCTGGGGCTGGTCTGATGATGTTTCCCCAACCAAGTTGAATGTGAGGGTGGAGTGATTTGTGAACCCAGTATATATATATATATATATATATATATATATGGATAGGTTCACAAATGATAACAAATTTGGTATTTATATTTTCATTATTTCATATACTTCTGCTCAATTAGTATAGCGGACTTTATATCTTCTTCAGGAGATTTCTGGAAAAACAGCAGCTCTACGGTCACCTTCCACCAATCTCAAAGACAATCCAAATTAGATGAACAAGACATGTAGGACACTGTTGGAGGAGTAAGGACGAACTGATAAGCGACGTTCTCCTATGGACCCCTTCACATGGACCCTTTCACAGGAATGTGCAAGTATAGGACGACCACCTAAAACCTATCTACAGCAGCTCTGTACTTCCAAGATGTAGCTAGCAAGATCTGCTGGAAGCGATGGACGATAGAGACAGATGGATAGAGAGAGTTAGGGAAATATATTCTGGCTGCACAACATGATGATGATGTCGATTTGACGCCACAAGTATTACCACTCCGGGTCAGAATGGACCTGGAATTAAGGGCAATGAAGGACGACTCCACACTTCATAGAACTCCAGAACTAGAGCTTCCCTACCAGATCCAGTTTAGTGTTATATCCCGAACACTCTTTTCTAAAGAGAACGTCTAACCATTTTTAGGAGATAGAATGAGCGTATTCCAGCCCCTGGACAGTGATCTACACATTAAAAGACTGCTATCTCAGTTTTATAACGTCGTACAAAATATTCGTCATCAGAATGCTTGAAATATTTTAATCTAATTTTCTGTTATCAGCCTGAGAAAGTACACTGAGAAGCATGAGTAAATATTAGAAGTTTTTAATAAATCTGTCTAATCTTCTCTTCTTCTGGAAGTGAACAATTTAATTATCAGTTGCTGTGAATCATTTGTTTATAAATTCCTCAAGTATAAATATAAGTCAGACTTTTATCTATAAAAAAATTACTCATGAGAACTGAAATCACGTGCCTTCTGTTTTCGTATCAAAAAGCAGGTAAATATTAGGCATCTTTATTCTTGGCAAACTTGTGGTCTACCTTTTAAAGAAATTCTCCAAATATAACACCGCAACAAAATACGACTGTATAAGAGGGAAGCAAAATTGTTATCAGTCCTTTCAGTGGAGTTTAGAATAGGCTAACCGAATCAGTTGAGGAGGGGTACCCCCTGCCCAAATAGGTGACCTAGGCATGAAACTAAAATGCATCTAATAGTGAGATTCCAATTCTGGAGATCTGGGGAGTGTGAAGTACCCCTTCATTGCCATCACTTCCAGATTCATTCTTTGAGTCAAATAGATCGGTTATCTGATAAATTTTTTATATTCGATTGAACAATGTTCAAAAATATCTTAAAAAACAACAATAGAAAAATATAAATTTGAACGTACAATGAGCACACTTCCCTAACCTCATGGCATAAAATAGCCCTAAACAGGTTTCTGTTAAAATCAATCTAATTGAATTCAAATTGAATCTAATTGAATTCAAAATGTTAATCACACGCATACATACGTATATATGTAGATAATTGATAATCAATAATAATAATAATAATAATAATAATAATAATTTTTCGGTGTTTTCTTAGATATTATGACTCAGTAGTTTGTATTTGCAATCAGTGTCGAAATTCATCCCGAATATTGCTGTCCAACAACTAATTATTAAAAAGGCAACTGAGAAAATCCATTGAAAGCGAAATTGCATAACATTTTTTTTTTTTTTTGAAAGAGTACTAGATCACATCTGGGACAAGAATACATATATTAATCAATCTCTGAGTCTGATATAACCACATTATACTACCAAAGAAAAATGACAAATCATAATCTGAATCAACGTAGGATCCAGGTAAGAGGTTTGGGTGTCGTGATCGGCAGGTAATCTCTTGTCAGACAACATAGAGGACCTGATAGGCATCCCGCAAATGTTGCAATTCTAATTTTACGTACAAAATCAAAGACTAAAACAGCAATCGAAAGGTAAAAAAAAACAGACAAGATAATATGGCATAAGGGATCAGAGAAAATGGATGATAGAGTTCTGGGAAAAATCCGCTGAATTGAGTACAAGTCAAAACCTGCCGATCAAGCAAGAATAATTTAAAGAAAAAGCCTTTTTTCTGATTTGGATACACAAGAAATATATGAACAAGTAAATCATGGAGAATATTCTCAAAGAGAGCCACCTAAATGAGTTGAAACAAAATATTGAATACCAAACCATCATAGAACCCAGCATCACATTATCAATGTTAACACAAGATAAAGAAAATATTGAATGAATTTTAAAAAATTATGTTTCAACAGAAGACGAGCCCTCCAAAATAATCAAGACTGGAAAAATATTGACGTATTGACCAAAAAAGTTAATAGATTATTGAACTATATCCCAACAGACAACATCACTGAACTGAACGAGATAATCTATGCGGGAGCAAAACTAGTTTATGAGAAAATTGGCATCTCCTAAAGGAATTAGTACAAAAATACCAAACTTGAATGAGAAATGAGGCTAGAATGACAAAGCTTCTTATAGGAATAGTATTAGAGCGTTGGAGACTGGAGATCGTACTAGACCACCTTACTTGCTACCGTAATAACGGAAGCCAATACTATCGTTGGACCATATCTTTATTCTGTATTCACTAATCCTATGTTCTTGTCTACTAATAGTTTCTCTATTGTATATACTTTTTCCTGAGAATATATCTCTATTTCCTCTCATATCGTGGTTTGTCCTTTATTTAATATTACAGGCGTTCACTAACCAGAACGTAACAATATATATATATATATATATATATATATATATATATATATATAAAGAAAGAAAGGAGGGATAGAGAGAGGGAGAAAGAAAGTAGATAATAAAAGCAACAACAACATCAACAAATGGAAAACAGAACGACAATAACATGGAACCAAAAATAGGAAAAAAATAACTTCAAGCAACAAACTGGCTGGATCTTACACGAGAAGACATGGACATTGTTACGGAAAGGAAACCTTAAGAGAAAGTGAATCTTTTCTAATTGCAGCGGAAAACAAAGCCATAAGGACCAAATAAAGTGAAAATTGATAATACACAACAGAATAGCAAGTATATATTGTGTGATGATAGACACGAAACGATTTATCACATAAGTGTAGTATGACTAAACACGACAAGGTGGGAGAGGTGATACACTGGGAATCGTGGAAGAAATTGAAATTTGACCATTCTACCAAATGGCTTATACACAAGAAAGAATCCTTTCTGGAGAAGGAGACGCATACCATTTTCTGAGATTTTGAAATACAAACAGATCATTTAATCCCGGCATGAAGACAAGATCTATTGACAATTAACAAGCAAAATAAAAGAGAACCTGCCGAATGGGGAACGTTACCGTTCTGGAAGACCACAGAGTTAAAATCTCAGAAAATGAAAATAGAGACAAATACTTAGTCCTTAACAAAGAACTAAAAATAATTTGTGGAACATAAATGTGACGATGATACTAGTTATAATTGATGCGCTCGGAACAGTCCCCAAAGGTTTGGTAAAGAAAATGGAAGAGTTGGAAATCAGAGGAGGAACCGAGACTATCCAAACTACAGCATTGTTAAGATCGACCAGAATACTGAGAAGAGTTCTGGAGACTTGCTGTCGTGCAGACTCCAGTGAAACGACATCAAATAACGCTGGTGTGAGAAACTGGCAAGGAGTAAAATGATAGCGAAGTCATTGATAGTCTGTATATGAAGTGTACATGAATGATCTTTGACATCAAGGCCAGTGAAAATCGAAGATATTTTTAATCTGCCCCAATCCTTAAAATACATTTTATACAGTCTGATGTATAAATATATTAAAAATACAGTCGAAGATAGAATTAAAAAGATGTGCGCATGAAAAAAGTTTGGGATTCAAGTTGATTAAAAAATATTGAATTTTTTACCAAACAATTTCAAGTTATCTGTTTTTATGTATTTTAATATAAAATTACTACATTAATAACATAGTGTTGTGATCGACCAATGTCATATGATGGGTACTTGGAAGAAAAGTACGAGTCAAGGTTCGAAAAATATCGAAAATATATTAGATCCACTCTAATAGTTGCAAGGTATGTGTTTTTCTGACAACAACATCTCGAATGATTCTGTTTGTGTTTTTCCAAGAGATACGATCTGTTCACAGTTGACTTCACCGGTGAAAAATACAAACCTTATTGGAGAAAACAAACACTGGGCGTCTGCAGGGGAATTTTTTTTGTCGACAATCTTTGATTTCAGTTTTACGTTCTTTTCCGTTTTTTTTTCTTTTCAAGAAAGCTAAAAACAGAAAAAAGAAGAAAACAAAAAAGAGAAAAGATTGGACGATTGTTGATGTTTACAATTTTCCATCACCAAGATTTTGTTATTTCTTTGTCTCCCTAAAAGAAAAGAGAGAAACAATGAAGAAAGAACGGAAAGGAAAAGGGTACTTTACTGCAAAAATATGGTTTGTCTATAATGCCGATGTTTACAAATAGAATAAGTACGAAAATTTGAATGTATGTATGTACTTATATAATATGCTATTATATTATGATATAATGAGTCTGTTTGTACCCTAACTTACGTCACCACCAACACCACGATTACCGAAGTTGTTTACCTTATATTCTCAATGATTATAAAATAATCATTATTTAATCTCAATAAGCATCTTATTTATCAACGATGTTTCTATTAAAGTCTAATGAATTAGAATTGTCTCAAAACACCATATGTTAAGTAAAATAAAGTTGGCGACCTTAGTCGAGGGTGACCTGAAGGCTCCCTTTTCAATAGCTACTACTCCATTCCCTGGATTGCTCTACTTTACCCTTGATCCTTACCAAATAATGCTGAGTGTTAATCAAGGAGGCATCAAGTACCATTTTTGAGTCTTTGGTATGACTCGACCTGGGATTGAACCCAGGTCTTCTGGAACATTGGCGAACACTCTACTCATCCGGCCAATAGCCCGATCACAGGTTATTAATCCTGCAATGTGTGTTATACATCACTAAAAAAAGGTTCAGATAGTATATGGTGTGGATAATTTGCATTATAGTTTTAATAAAACCAGAGTTAATAAATAATTACTTGGCGTATTTAGTTTCGTTAGTCTTTCTAATTTAATATAATACTTTTTCCATTAAAGCTTGAATACTTGCAGCCAGTCGGGGCATATAATAATAATAATAATAATAATAATAATAATAATAATAATAATAATAATAAAGAAAAATCAGAACACTCGGAAAAAAGGAAACTTACAAACACTTGGAAATATTGGAAGTGAACACCATCAAACAAGCGGAGAAGAAAGAAAAAATTCAAAGAGAGTACCAGGAGAACGAGAAAACTACTCGAAACCAAACTATATAGCAGAAATCTCATCAAAGAGATAAAAACTTGGGCTGTCCACCGCGTGAGATTCACGGGATCATTCTTGAAGATGACGAGGGAAGAACTCTAAAAAATGAACCAGAGAACAAGAAACTTATGACAATATATAAGGTCTTACATCCCAGAGATGACATAAATTATATGCATCAAGAAAAGAAGGAGGTGGAGGACTCACCAATGTCGATATATTGATAAGACGACTCGAAAACTACATAAAAAAAGAGCAAAGAAAGACTGATTACAACGATCAGAAACAACACAAACAACACAAGCATTAACAGTACAACAATAACTAGGAAACACTAATGGGAATTAAAGCAATTGCATAGACACTTCAAGCAACAAACAAGCGAAATCTCACACAGAAAGATTAAGAAAGGAAAACCTTAAGAGAGAAACTGAATCTCATTTAATGACAGCAGAAAACGACGCCCGAAGGACCACCTACGTTAAAGCAAAAATAGATAAGACACAAAAAAGTAGTAAATATAGGTTATATGGTGACAGAGACGAAACGATCAATCATATCTCAAACGAATGCAGTAAATTAACGCAAACAGATTTTAAGACTAGATACGACAGGGTGGGAAGGTAATCCACTGGGAATTGTGCCAAAAATTTTAATGTGACCATACCAACAAGTGGTATAAGCACAGTTCGGAATCCGTCCCGGAGAATGAGACACACTGACCTCACTGGAATTTCGAGATACAAACGGATCACTTAACTCGGCCCGACGATCAAAAACCTTGTGATAGTAAACAGAAAAAAGAACCTGCTAGATAATGGACTTTGCATCCCATGAGACTACAGAATGAAAATAAAAGAAAACGAAAAGGGAGATAAATATCTAGACAATGCTAAAAAACTAAAAAAAACTATGAAACATGAAGGTGATTGTGATACAAATTGCGGTTGGTGCACTTTCCAAATGATTGAAAAAGGAACTAGAAGACTTGTAAATAAGAGGACAAGTGGAGACCATCCAGACTACAGCATTATTAAGATTACTCCGAAAACTGAGGGGAGTCCTGGAGACTTGAGAAGACTTGCTATCGTGGAAATTCCAGTAAAAAAAACTATCAGTTCACGTTGGTGTGAAGAACTCTCAAAGGAGTAAAATAATAAAAAGTTAATCACATAATAAGCGAATGATACCAACTTGCGCAGAGAAAGTACAAGACTAGGCACGACTGGATGGGGTAGGTTTATTCACTGGGAAGAGTGCAAGAAATTGAAATTTGACCATTCTACCAAATGATATATACACAAACCAGAATCCGTTCTGTAGAATGAGACGCACAAAATTTTCTGTGATTTTGATATACAAACTGTTATATACCCTTCACCTATGAACATTATGTCTCATTCCTCATAAATACGTTGGAGACTATTGTGAAGCGGGTAATGTGCTGACTAAGTCAGCGGTTGCTCCGTCGATGCGGCCTGGAGTGGGTGCCAGGAAGCCCAGCATTCACGTCACACGGCCTACCCTTATCGAGCCTCAGAGGGCCGTTCCCCCCCTCCCCGGCTCTAAACTTCCTTGGAGTTGCTAGGTTTATCACCTGGCGCCTGAAGTGCCCCATTTTTAGAGGAATGCTGACGGGGCACGAGGCATTTTTGGAGCTACGGGGCTTGTTTGAGCAACGGCTTTGTGCCCAGACTCACCTTAAAATGGCCTTGCCGTACTCGTCTGATTGGTGAGACGTACAATAAATACTAATGTGCCAACTCAGTAGTACACTACTAGAAGTGGTTTACCTTCTTCACACCGCTGGCGAAACCTCCGTTTTGGTTATTTCTCCTTCACTAACCTTTTTGTTTGCTTACAACACAAACAGATCCCTTAAGAAGACCAGACCGAGTGATAGTTAACAAAAAAACAAGAACCTGCTGAAAATTAGAATTTGCCGTCTCAGCAAACCACAGAAAAGAAATCAAAGAAAACGAAAAGAGAGACAAGTACTTGGGCCTTTCCTGAGAACTGAAAAGAACTATTTAACATGAAGGTGACGGTGATACCAGTTATAATTGTTACACTTGGAACGATCCCCAAAGGTTTGTAATAAGCAAAAGGATATCAAGTATAGGTTATGCAATGATAAAGATTAGACATTTAATTTGATAATAAATGAATGCAGCAAACTAACCCAAGAAGAACAGAAGAATAGGCACGACTGATTAGGGAATATTATCCACAAGCAAATTGTGCAAGAGATGAAAAATTAACATAATGACAAATAGTATATACACAAACCATAACCTGTCCTTGAAAGTAAAACCCATTAGATTCTCTGGAACTTTTAAATGCAAACAGAACACCAAATCTCGACCAGAACCAGACCTCTTAATCATTAACAAGAAATGAATTTGACCTACCGTGAATTTTGCCGTTCAGGTATCCCACTGAATGTAGGTGAATGATTGCAAAAAAAAAAAAAGGATTAGATACCAGGACTTTGCCAGAGAACTTAAAAAGTTGTGGAACATGAAGATCACAGTAATACCAATTGTAGTTGGTGCCTTTGGAAAATTCCCCCACAACCGGGAAAAGATACCGTGTGAATAAAAGATTTGAGGGAAAATTAAAACCATCCAGACAACAGCACTAGTAAAATCGATTCAGAAAATTAGAAGAGGCCTGGTGATCAGATTGTAAGTCAAAATCCGAGAGAATCTTATACATCTCATTCCCTAGGACGGATTCTAGTTTGTACCAAAAACATTTGCTATTATTTCACTCCTTGCCATTTTTCACACTGGCGTTAGTTGGTGGTCTTTCACTGGAGTCTGAATGGCAGAAAGTTTCCTCATGTTTCCAGGACTCATCTCAGTATTCTAGCCGATCTCAGTATGCTATAGACTTCATGGATTTGATTCTCCCACTGATTTCCAATTCCTCCAGTCTCTTCTCCCGAGTCTTGTGGATTATTCTAAGCGCACCAACTACAATTGATATTAGATTGACCTTCATGTTCAACTAGAGACTTTTTAAGAATTTTCCAAATCCCGACCGGTTTCAGATGTTTATCAAATGACTGTTTACATATCGAGAGAGAAAGGCTTATGAATGTCAAATGTTATTTTTTAGTGTGAATGAAATTTGAACTTTTGCTTAACCACTATATCATCCGGTTGTTAAGTTGTTCATAAATAATTTCATTTTTGTTCTCGAAAATCTCATTAAGGAGGAAGATCAGTCAATAAAACAAAATGTAATTTTAAATCATGACATTTTTCACACTTTTATATTTGGGTGTTAAAATGTTAGACTTTTGATAAGTTTAATTTGTTGCGCCAAGGGTTTCAATACGTAATATCCATTAGGGTAAAAGCTACGAGGGAATTGTTTCTCCTAAAGTTAAATTTCCTTGGTATTTTCTTTGAACCTTCGGTCCAGTGGTACTAAAAAGTTTTACCAGCCGTAAATTAATTCCCACCCAACCAGACACGACTCTAAATAAAAAAAGGAAATTCCAAATTTATTAAAACTGGTCAATCCTAAGAGAAGTAATTGGTTTTAAGATTCTTTCCTATCTCCAATTAAAGATGTGTAATGTCATTCTGAGGAGCTAATAAGTCCTGGTGCGTGTGGTTAAGTGCAACTAAAAATATTTGCTAGTAAAATGATTTTACTTTTTTACAAGAATAAATGCAACGGGAAAATACCAATGAAGTTTAGTTTCATGGTGTAGATGATTTTCTATGCGATTGTTGCAATTCAAATTAAGTTATTATCATCTTGATTCGATTTTCCTACATTTAAGGAAATCCTTATTAACATGATTTTTAAAATTATAATTAAATTTTGGTGTAGAGTGATCATAGCTTATAAAAAATACGCAATTTAGTAAATTTGATCAGTCCAAAAAGAAGTTTTTGGTTTTATGGTTTCTTCTTCCTTTAAATTCAGATTTCTTTATTTTATTTTCATATAGTTGGGTATCTGATATAGTGCGAGTTAGTTTACTGCTGGTAAAACTTTATTTTTGGTACAACAGGACCCAGGGCTACAAGAAAACACCAAAGGATTTAAATACAAAGGAGTCAAATTATTTCCAAGCCCTTATTCGAGATCTATCTTCATGGGTTTCTAGACTTGATGTTGTATCAGTTTACTGCTGGTAAAACTTTATTTTTGATATAATAGGACCCAGGGCTACAAGAAAATACCAAAGAATTTAAATACATAGGAGTTCATTTCTTTCCGACCCCTTATCTTAGATCTCTCTTCATGGGTTTCTAGGCTTGATGTTGTGTTTGTCCAAATTTTTGTGATGAAGCTTGATAATTTATATCATTTAAAGTATCCGGAAAACTGTCGTCATCTTTACATTCACAACGCTTCGCCCGATGCGTCCTTTGGCTTCTTCAGGTGTTTCTTGTTGAACTCGGGAGCCCACACAGAATTTTTAATAGAACTCCTTATTTAATACATTTAAAGCTATAATAAGTATTCCGTGTTACTTTTCCTTGTAGTAAGTATTGAACCTGTAGTAAGTATTGAACCTGCAACCTTCATTTGTTTTCACTTAGAATTTCATTAACCAAATGACCATATCGTTATGCTACGTGTCCAACTGAACAATTCAGAATGAATTTTGGGGACTTTAAAAGCCCAATGGTTTTTATCAACTCTATGAATTACTTATAATTATGTACGAGTTTTTACTTTTGCTCATATTGATTTTTTTTCATCTAGTCTTTTTGATTATTGGTTCCCATGTATTCATTTTTATACTTGGTCTGCTCAACAGTTAACTCAACATAGGCGCAATTTCTTTAACACGTCTTATTCTCTAATGTTCTTTTCTATCAATTATTTTAATTACATTCCACGTGGACTGATAGTTTCCCTTTTCTTTCCATATATGGTTAGCAATACTCGACTTTTCGATTTCACATCGACATACTGCTTTTCAGAATTCCTCTAGCCTGACTTTTAGTTGGAGTTGGAGCATGTCTCGCATCTGTATACTTTACCCTAGCTGCATAGAATGGAATAGACACAATTCTTGGTCATGTTGTATTCTGTCAGAGATTTGACTTGAAGAAGATATTTTCGATGAGTCGATTCACTCCTGAATATTTCACTGATATCATTAGGACTTCATAGCTTTTGCATCTTCTTTTGACATAGAGCAGACAGACTGTAATGAGATTTGAGGGTTCTTTGTCGATCGAGATGGATTTCTTGGAGCCGCTGTTATATTCTCTGGATTGTTGTAGTGACGGAGGTTGTCTTTTAAACTCTTAATTTCATCTTTATATGCATCGGTGTTCCAACTAATGGCTTTTGCTCGATGTTGAAGGTAAGGAAAGATTCCTTTATTTACATTATTTGGAAGGAGAAGAAGGTCGAAAGAAGCATGGGCCAAAACATTGTGAAAATAACAATAAAGATGAAGACAGCAGTCTGAATATTCTAACTGATAAAAATTGATGTAGTGTTTTGTAATTTTTTCCATTTTTTCTATTATAGTGAATGTATCATCCCTGTTAAAATCTCTTGTTTAACTGGAAGTAGTTTAATACGGTTTAGAGATTCAATTCTGTACTTATAATTGCTTGTCTTCGAAGAAGCTCAGGGAACCAACGCCTATAACCGTTACGCTATGTGTCCTGCGTAACGGCTATAGGCGTTGGTTTCCTAAGCTCCTAAGGAAACAATCATCTGGAGGTTTTAATTGCTTATAGGCCATTTTGATTTCGCTATATATTGCTTTGAGCAACGTAAACATTTTAAAAGGTAGATGATGGATTTGTTAATTCAGTTAGATATAGGGTAAAGGTTAAATGTCTTATTGCTTGTAGAATTAGTGACTGAAATTAGTTTAGTTGATGTTTTAATATATATCTATACGCGGGGATCGTTCAAAAAGTGCTAAGCCTGACACAGAAAAAAGAGACATAGCTGAGAATTTTTGTTGCGACAACACATTACCACTTCTTATCAATCTAGAAAAACTATTTCAGATTTCTCTGAAAATTTCTGTACCGGTAAGACCAATGCAAATTTCAGAGGTATGGATCAAATCTAAAATCTGCGGAAGTCATGAAATCTGCGTACCTTATATATATATATATATATATATATATATATATATATATATATATATATATATATATTTATATTTATATATGTATATATATATATATATATATATATATATATATATATATATATATAGGCTATACTACTTAAAGTTCACTCTAATTATTGTATCTAGCACGCATTACGTTTAGCTTAGTTGATTGTGCTAGTGTTTTTTTCTTATGGCTAGGCATTGCAGCACTATTTGATTATTTTCAAATAGTACGGGTGCCGTTTGTTTTTCATTTATTATTGAAATCTTTTCCCAGATATCAGTTTGTATATTGTTTTTTTTTTGCAAATTGTATCATCTGCTTTTTTTTTCACACTTTCAGAGTCTTATAAGTTAATTACATATATATATATATATAGAGAGAGAGAGAGAGAGTAGGCATATTTTATTAAAGATGATTTTAAGTTAAGTTTTCTTAGATTTTTTGTGTGCAATTGGGATGTCGTAAATGAAGATGACGGCTGCTTTTAATAATTGTCTCGAATAAATATACTTTCGATCTTCATTGGTATTGTTCAAGGATGTGGCAAACAAGAAAAGGCTTATAAAAACTCAACACCAAATCCTCGTTTGTCATCATTAATAAAATATTCATACGAGAAAATCAACAGCCTAAATGTACACACCATATATATATATATATATATATATATATATATATATATATATATATATATATATATATCTTTGTATGTGTGTGTGATGCATCAATCTCGTGTGACTATGGATTTGAGCCCAGATCTCAACTAAGGCCTGGGCAAAGTGGTATGAAAGACCGGTAGTTGTCCATGCTACGGATTTCCCCTCTTCACAAGACCAATATTGTCCATGGGAAAGACAAGTTGCTCTACGACTACATATCATTACCAACATAGGAAAGACCACAACGATGTTGTTGACAACATCTGACAACAGTTTCTGTTTTTGAATTGAGTATTTTCCTTCTTCTACACCAGATACATTACTAAGTCTAGAGCGCCCAGTTTTCGCTACTGAGTTTTCAAGCAGTGATGAAATTGATACGTGATTTTCTCAAGTGAAAAGTTATAAGATAACAGCCCCGTCCAGAAACTGAAATTATCTTACAAAGTTCATTTATTTTACAATCATTTTTACACAACCTGTACCTCGAAACTGAAATTATCTTACAAAGTTCATTTATTTTACAATCATTTTTACACAACCTGTACCTCTCTCTCTCTCTCTCTCTCTCTATATATATATATATATATATATATATATATATATATATATATATAAAATAAAAATGAATTTGATATGTAAATATATAAATATCAAAAATATTATAAAATATTTATTGGATCTATTTTATATATGTTAATATAAAGGCATTTTTTGTGACTCTATTTTCAAAGCGATTAACAGCACCTGTTAAAATACTTAACCCGAAAAATATTTTCATTTTAATATATATATATATATATATATATATATATATATATATATATATATATATATATAAAGAAAAAATAGATCGTTAGGATGCAGGGTCTTTCACATCCTTTTCCCATATTCACTAGATTTACTAACAACAATTTACGAGAATTTTTCATAAGTGGCCGGGAAGAATATTCAGAAAGGAAAACCGTCTTTCAAAATTTTTGGGGGGAAAATCCCGTGTGTTTTTAAACATGGAATCGAAAATTTGCTTTTATGCCAAGCTGCAATCATGGAAAAGGAAGGTGATTATATTTTTATCACAATACTTTCATAAATACTTTGATATCACAATGCTTTGATAAATTTAACTTACACTAGTATTCATATCATCTCTTCTAAAATATAATTTCTTCCAGAATACCTGATAATCCTCTCTCTGTCTCTGTCTCTTATATATATATATATATATATATATTGAGATGTGAATAAACAATAGAGAGAGAGAGAGAGAGAGAGAGAGAGAGAGAGAGATCTTTATGTATATATATATGTATATATGTGTGTGTGTGTGTGTGTGTGTGTAAAGATGTAAATAAACAATCGTTTATAAAAAGGGTTTGATAAATCAAAAGTGCTGAAATGCTCAACAACAAAGCAGTATAGAAATAAAAGGAACTGTTTGTAGAGTGTTCGCCATATTAAAGTATGGATTGTCAACGTTAAACGTTTTGGTTTTAATAACCATCGTCAGGACTTTGTTTAAACAACATTTTCCATGATTTTAAAGTCCTAAAGAAGCTTATTGTCGGATTTAATTTACTTGTTTACTTCCATATATATGTTCACACACATATATATATATATATATATATATATGGAGAGAGAGAGAAAGAGAGAAATATGAATAAAGAGAGAGAGAGAGAGAGAAAAGTGGAGAGAGAAAGTTGTAAAAAGTATGCTATTTGCTTTATTTAAAAGTTGTGAAAGAATATTCTTTTAAGAAATAACATTAAACCGGTAAAACGTTTTCTAGGAACCTTATAATGCTAATATAATTACACAGAGGTATCTATGTAATTTGCAATATTTGTCAGATGTATTTGAAAAATCATTAAAAAACCTTATTCACTTTAATAATTAAATATACAGTCACATAACAAATGAAAATTGCTGATTTTAAATTTAAAAAAAGGAAACAGTAAACAAGAGAGTAATTTATCACCAAGTGTATTCGAACCTCGTACTCACCTATCCGAACTACATTCATTCTTACGCAGCCTGTATTCCATCACCAATCACGAGTTAACTCACGTTTAATATGCATTTCTATTTGACTACATACAAATAATCACGTTCTAATCAACCTGACTTTAAATAGAACACTCCCATTTGGAATTCCCCGTTTGACAGCATTTATTTCCCGCCTTCCCTCTGAGCATGTGCAGTTATTCTTTGACCGTTTTCCACAATGACATCTGCGAAGTATGTATTTATCTGTACTGATACCGTTTTGAACAAAAGAATATTGCACGTTTCAAACTAAGATTCAGATAATGTTTATAAGCCGATAAATAAGGACAGCTTTGTGTCGACGGTGTGAGTAATAACAGAGGGAGAGATCAAGTCGAATGACAATGATAGGTTTTATTTTCATGTGAAGGACGCCGATGACTGCAGCATTGTGGTCGAACACATGCTCATCGGCGATATGATGTCGTGATCAGTTGAAAACGTTTCCCGCTCACTACACGTGGCTTTTGGTGAGGTTTCTGTGTCAGATTCCACTGAAAGGACTGGGGTGAGTAGGTGGGAATTATGCTTAAGATTAGGTGGCTGTAATAATAGCTACGGTCTTGAAGAGTTTCTCTGGCAACAAATTATCACGATATTAGGAAAAAAACTGCTCCAGTTTCGATCTTTTGAGGATGTAACTCACACATATATATAGTTCTGCGATATTCAGTACATAATTGAAATCTTATATATACATATATATATATATACATATATATATGTGTGTGTGTGTGTGTGTGTGTGTGAATGTGTGTGTGTGTGTGTGTGTGTGTGTGTGTGTGTGTGTGTGTGAGTGAGAGTTAGTGTTACTAATGTTATACTTTGCAATATTCATCAATCTCAGTATCAGAGAAAGAGCTTAAATCTATCAAAGGATCGCGTAGATTTAAAGTCAACGGTGCTTAGAGACACTTTTCTCTCGTTACTCCCTCTCCCCTCCTCTCTCTCTCTTCCTCTCTTTATCTATCTATTTCTCTCAATCTTTCTCTCTCTGGATATATATATATATATATATATATATATATATATATATATATATATATATATATCCAGAGAGAGAGAGAGAGCAAGATGCATATTATCCATCTTGGTAGCTAGCTATCTCTCCCACAGACATTCACACATTCTTTTTTTTTCTCTCAATCAATCTCTTTATGTCTCTTTATGTCTCTTTCTCTCTCTCTTTCTCACTCTCTCATTATATATATATATATAAAGAGAGATAGGGGGAAACTAATTTTTATTACCTCACTATATATATATATATATATAATGAAGTATTCTTTTTCTCTACATCTATATATGTATCGCCCTCTCTCCCTCTTTCTCTCTCCTTATATATATATATATATATATATATATATATATATATATATATATATATATCCCTATTTATAGATATATCTATTTTCATATATACATAGATCGATAGAAACTGATATATAATTACCTCACTATCCTTTACTCTTCAGTCAATAGAATTTTTAAGCGTTGTTAAAATTAAATCATCAGACTGGGGACTGTAAGATAAATAAAAGCAATCGGTTTTTTTTTATCGTATACTGTTTTTCTTTCTTATATATATATATATCATTCAGAGAAAATTGAAATGAATCTTATGTTATGTAAATATACAAAATGAAAAAACAATTGATTCAGTAGATGATTTTATTTGTAGTTGAATTATCTGCTAACGTTAAATGCACTGTGTTTTTATACGTTAAACCATCATAAGGGCAATATTAATATGTAATGTTGTATCCTCTGAAGTATATTTGATTTCGCGCAGTTTATGTTATTCAAAAGAAACATCACATATTGTCATTGCCCAAGAAATCAGAACGTTAGGCGTTGGCACATAAATTAGGTATAGAAAAATCATCCACAAAATTTCTTGATTTTTCATATTTGTATATATTTGTGTGTGTGTGAGAGAGAAAGAGAGAGAGAGAAAGAGAGAGAGAGAGTAAATTCACACGAATGTTATTATAAAGACAACCGCGGCACTATCCTTAACAAATCTTTCATCAGATGATGACATTTTAGTCAGATATGGTTTCGAGTCCGAAGAATCAATGTCACTAACCCAGGTTGCACCACCAACATATTACGACCATAGAACGATATGTTGGTTTTATATTACAGTGCAGAGAAACAGGTTCAGTCAGTTCTCGGGGCCTCTTCCTTTTTTTTTTCTTTTTTTTTTGTTTAGTAACAAACCGAGTTTAGTCAGATATACCATGGTCAAATTTGAAATAAAACTTTCAATTGTATCCAATTGCAATTGGAACTATATGGGTAATCCAACTGTTCTGTGTGCATTACTCTCACAAATCTTCGTATTTACGGGGTGTGCCTTAATATTTTCCTCAAAAAGAATCGTTGAATCAGTGACGCAAAATATATTTGAATTATTTGACCAGATGGCAAAGTCTGGACTTTAGATTGTTAACATTATCTTAGCTGGTAAAGTAAGATGACATTGAAAAGATTTCTTTCTCTCTTTCGTATTCTCTCTTTTTCTCTCTTCCTCTCTCTTTTTCACACACTCTCTCACTCTTCCTCGATATATGTGCACTCACACACCCACACATATTCATGAATTCATACATTGTTCTGCAATATGGTTGAAATTTGAATACACCTTAGCCTCTATTACTATATCTTTCTTGTTGAAAAACAAACATTTCACTCAATGCAATCAACCGATTGTATAAAAGAGTCATATTTTTCTCATAAATAATCTAATCCTTGAAACAAAATGGAAAAACGGTCGAATCGATATAGATGTTGTATAATCTAAACAGCGTCTGGGTCAGTGTGTAGTGCTACTTAGTACCTGAAGACGCCCACTTTCCAGCCGTGGCCTGACGCAGCTGACGAATAATCCCGTGGGTCGGGGTCATAAGGAAAACTGCCGACCGGTTTCAAACGGAAGTCATCGGATAGAGCACGTGACCAACCAACACGTGCCAAAGTGTTAATATAGAAGGATTAAGTTTATAATTCTTTGCATTTTTCTTGCCATGTGGACCGGTTTTATTTTCCAGTTTGTGCATCTGGATTTCATTTTAACCCATTCTTTTCTGTGTATCTAGATTAACACTATTTTAGTACAGGGTCTGCATTGATCGTTACTATCACCCCCCAGCACCACCTCCACCTCCTTGATCTATTCAATTAAATGATACCTTCTTAGCAAACAAAGGACAATGATATCAAGCATGTATCTATAGGTAGGATATCAGGAGTTTAGGTTATGGGTATACTAGGTGAGAACCACATACTCAGTAAAGAAGAGAAATTTATAATGAACGAAAGATATGACACGTGATCAAAAATATCGAGATCTAATCTTAGATTTTTTTTTACTTTAAAAAAATAAATCTTAACATGCTCACAGCTGAGCAATGAAGAGATAATGTCTAGACATCCGGGCTAATGTCTAGACGAGTCATTGTCGATAACTGATACTATTTGATCGTGGATGTCTTGTTTCTTTTATATGTACATTTTTAAGTAGAAGAATTATATTATATATTGAATTACCATGACCAGAAAATCCGGCAAACACTGCGTGTGACACACAGAACCGCTGGACAGCTGTTTTAACTTTATTAGGTCCCATCAGGAATGTATACTGTGATCTTCACCACGGGAGATCGAACTAGTGACCATAAAATGCAGAGCAGAAAGGCTACCACTGAGCTACTGGTTCTCATTGCATACAAGCGTAGCCAAATTAACTAGTTATAGTAAATGCATGGCCAATAAACCTTATGTGTCATGTAGTTACATCCATACTTTTACAGAGGTTAATTGGCTGCGCATTTACCATCACTAGTTAATTTGGCATTGCTTGTGGTAGAGAAAAAACACAAAAAATGTGGAGAGTTCCTGTAGTGTAGAGGCTAACGCTCTGAACTACATCGTTGTAAGCGAGTTCTACATCTAGTTACTTTACTACGTTCACTTTTGTACTTATACGCTTAGCAAAGGTATGAACCCCCTTATCTCCCCAACTCTGGATTAAATTGTACCGCTACTGTTCTACAATAATTTCTTCGGCATGAAATAACCCAAAAAGCTTAACATGCCATTCATCATAGAAACCGAACTAAACCGAAACACAGAATCATGTCAGTACATCACTCTCCATATCCACCAGAAGTAGCCCCTTGCAATTTAAAACAAATATGATTGCGCAGCTTCACACTATATCTAAAGAGAAGTTTCATAGATACATCGACCAAGACGAAAACGCATAGAAATAATTGTGTTGGATGCTAAAGGAGTATTTTCAAAGAAATTAATGCTTCGTTTATTATTCATTTCTGTCTTAATAAATACAGTTTCAGCCGCAATAATTTTAAAACACCTCGTATACGTGTGTATCAAAATGGGAATTTATTATGGCAGATTTTCAGTTATCCTTACAGATATTTGTATCATAATACGACACAGAAAGAATAGTGAAACAGGGACAAAAATAAAGGCCAAAGGATTAGTGATATTCCTGTAATCGTTTCATGGTAAACAGTTGTACATATTGATTGGTTGGAAGAATTAATTCATAATTTCTAAACTCAATCGGCCACTTTTTAAAAATTCAAATAAAAATGTGCGCACAACAAGAAATTTATATATTAAAGTGATGGTGTCTAGACATTGAGACCAATGTCAACATATCTCGATGAATTCAGTGTTCATTTGAAGAAAAAATTATGAAGCCAGTTTTAGTACATTTTCAGCAAACTGTTTTTAGTAAAACAATGAGTTAAGAAAACACCCACAGATTTTATCTTATTTCCTAAACTGAAAATACATCCAATTTGTAAAAGCTGAGGTCGAGAAGGATATTAAAAGAAATCAGTCAGTGTAGCTTCATACTACAATGAACGAGGTTCAGGGATGTTTTCACCGGTGGAAAACTCACTGGAATAAGTATATGGAATACCAGTTGGACTACATTGAAGAAAATGAACGTTTCATTTATTATTCCGTTCGGTTTTGGTAAATATAGTTTCAGTCTCAATACTTTCTGAACACACATCGAATACTCATTGATTATAACAGAAATACTAATTTTCTTGTCCCTCGTTATTAGATAATTTAATAATTATTCTGAGATATCACTGGTAGTTATATTGGTAGTTATTCTGAGATAGCACTGCTTCTAATACAGCGAGTTGCATGATGATATGGCACTGAACGGAAAAGGTTTTCTTATTAATAATATAAGCTGTCCGATAATGGTGGAATACATTTTAAATTCAAGTATTTTCGATTATATAAACAACATTGAGTACAAAATTCATTCATTATATAACCAAAAGACAAAAGTTCATTATATAAACATATAATAGAATATAATATCCCTTAAATGTTCACCACTGCATAGGGAACATTCTCTGTCTGTCTGTCTGTCTCTCTCTCTCTCTCTTTCCCTCAAACACAGTATGGCTTACAATATTAACTATTGTGATTGCCATCTCTCTACAGGTTATACATCAAAATATATAATCTTTAAATTGCAGATAACTGACTATGATCTTAAAGATTCAAAATAGAATATATCCCATCATTATATGGTGGGAGTCCCTGTGATGTAGTGGCTAACGTGCTGGATTGCGAGTTCAAACTCCAGGCACGCTATTTCGTTCACTTACGAACTAAAATACTTTCAAAAAAGTTATAAACCCTCTTATTCCTCCGGGTGATCGGTTAAATAGTACTACTACTGTTCTATAAGGATGACTTTGGCATGAAATAACCCACGAATTTTGATATGTCATTAAACAAAGAAACCAAACCATCATTATGTGTGCAATTTGAATTGCTTTTCACCCCAAATAATTCGATTCCTTAATGTATGGCAGATTTCGGGTATCCGGGGTGTGCAAATAGCTGATGAATGTTATTGTTGGTCAACCAATACCGGTGTGTCTATGTGTAGGATTCCATAGCGGAATGTCGCTTATGAGTTCATCATTTTCACAAAATTACTTCACATTGAGCTTAAATGCCATAAATTGCAGCTTTTAAGTAAGCATTATCGATTATAATGATAGTATTAATATTTATGAATTATCTGACTGTACTTCCAGAAATTGGTTTAATTATTTGAAGGGTAGTGGCTTCTTGAAATAAACCCTAGGGACTTTATTTCATAGAACAACCTGAAAATTTGAACACCACAACTAAAGTTTGAAAACCATCAGAAAAGCTGTGATTATCAAAAGATATCATATATAGAGAGTATAATATTAGGTTCAAAAACAGAAAATAACTTATAGAACATCTCAATGAAATCTCTGTGTATTGAATAAATAAAAATGTTAAAGATTATTTTAAGTCAATCAACCGCTTTGAATTTTATAAAATCTCTAGAAATGTCAACTGGATTCTAAAAAAAAGTCATCGGAAAAGTTTTCGAGGGAGTCTTATATACCAGTGTTATAAATTCAATGGTTGTACCTTAGTCCCCAGTGACAAGCATCATATGTCACTATAATGTATTTGATGGGTAACCCTGATCTATTTAAGATACTGCAGGAATAAGAATCGGAGACATGTGGTAGTTTCATGACTAACGGGAAAAAATCTATCACGTGATGCAAGAATGATTACACTGAATTTAAGAGGGGGTGGGATCATGCGTCTAGGACTCTTGATAATTAAAATCTGAGACAGATAAAATAATTCGACAAAAATATATTTATACGGGTAATTCAAAACAGAAACTGGTTTAAAAAGAAAAACAAACTGTCTGGTTCAAACATTTTAAAAGAAATATCGATCGAGAAATTAATGAAATCGATTGCTTTTAGTTTTTATTTATTTAGTTTTCAGCTTGGAAACCCTGATTAAAAATCCACTGATCAATGATGACTTTGAAAGCTACTTAAAATATTAATTAAATTTTGTCCCTTAGAATTCCCATTTAACTGAGTATGCACTTTTCCAATCTCTGCATTTCGTGACTCAAGATCATTGTTTTAGTTGAGTTTAACATGTTTGAATTCAGTTTTCCTTCTTCAAGACTAGTTGCCATATAAAGGTTAACGATCCCATTTATCTATTGCTGAACAGAGAATAATTAGATTCATTCTTTTCGCAAGTGTATTAGAGCGAAGGGAACTACGTTTAGTTTTTCCATGTTTTGAACTCGAGTCATCGTGTCCATTTCCTAGGGCAATAAACGTTTTGTAACGAGCAACTCCTAATTCAGTTAAATAATTTTGGATTATTTGTACTTTTTTCGTTAAGCGAATCACAAAATCGGTTTTTGATTTTGTTTGGTTTGGTATGGTTTCTCTGTTGGCATATCAACATTCATGGGTTAATTAATGCCAAAGCCATCTTGTAGAAAAACGATAATAGTGCTATTTAACCCCTAACTGGGGTTAAGGCCGACTGCATTAATTTACAGTTGGCTATGTACCCACCCGGATTTTTGGCCTGGCCATCTGACATTCGTGTTGAACGGGTCATTGTCCATCTAAGGCAGACTCAAGGCTTCGGCATCGGCTTCGGCTGGGCCACCTTCGGCTTCGGCTGGGCCACATTCGGGTGGGCAAGCTGCATTAATGACACCTTTATATAACACTTGACCCCGTGGTCAACTTTAAGCTATAATATGGCATCCGTGTCTGGACTCATGTTTGGGTCCATGACCAGCTAGGCTCATCGGCTCACATAGCACCAAGTGAGCCGATGACCAGCATAGACCATCAGAGCTCGAGCCACGGCATGGGTCCAACCTTCCCCTCCGCTAACCACCACTACAGTCCGACTTTCAGGTCATTTGACCCTGAGTCAAGTTCTGTCAGGTGAAAGACAGACAAATATACCTTGACTGGGGTATAAGAATGTTATACATTTGAAAGTGAACGTAATAGCGTAAAGAAGTTTGAACTCACTTGTTACGATGTCGTAGTTCAGCTCGTTAGCCACTACACCATTAAGATTCCCCTTCAACCAAAATGGGACTTAGTATCAAATTCTATGTCAAATATCTAGATAGTGTGGCATAAATATTTAACAACTCAGTTATCAATCAACATTAGGAACAGGGCTTCTCAAAATGGGGATCGATAGAATTTTGGCATAATGAATATGCAGGGGATAAATTAACTACTTTGAATTTATAAATCATTTTATCGTAGGAGAACAAAAATCGCTGGTTCCTGAAGACGAGATGCCAGATATCATTCATCGTGAAAAATCCTGGCTTAGGTGTAATGGCTCCTAGCGATATGTCGTTTACATACGACTCGTTCAAGACATACCAGTCATTTAAATAAACGAACGAACTGGCTGTGACCGCAAAGATCTGGATCTTTTCGGCATCATAAACGAAACATATTTTACGAAAGAAAACATTTGTGTTTTAAACAGATTGATTTGACGGAATTTGGCATCAAATAACCAACAATGGTTGATATGTAATAAAAGGCAACCAAACCAAACAAGATTATTTTAAAACATACTTAATTCTAACGTATCCCTTTTTAAAATAGGTTTAGTGGAAGATTATTTGATTATTTGATAATAATGATGATGATAATAATAATAGAGAACCTCAAAGAGACCAAAGGACAATAAAACTGAAAAATGTGCACAAGGCTTTACAACCGAGGGATGACGGTCTGTGTGTCAAAAAAAAGGAGAAGGAAGGCTCACCAGCATTGGGGATTTTGTTGATTCATCCACAAAAGTACTCGGTGACTGCATTAAAAAGAGCAAAGAAAGATTAATTACAGCAGCCAATAATACCATTCGATATGGATATTTCAAGCGACAAACTGATGAGATTGCATACAGGAAGACATGGACATGCCTACGAAAAAGGAAATCTTTGAAAAAACTGAATCTCTTCTGATATCAACACAAAATAAGGCATTAAGGTACAATTATAGTAAAGCAAAAATCGATAATACGCAACAGAATAGCAAGTCTAGTTTATGTGGAGAAAGAAATGAAGCCATTAAGCGTATGCAGCAAACTAACACAAAAGAACTACGAGACCAGGCATAACTGGTTGGGGAAAATGTTCCGCTGGTAATTGTGCAAGAGATTCAAATTTGACCATACTACTAAATGGTATATGCACAACCCAGATTCCTTCTAAGAGAATGAGACGCATAAATTTCTCAGAGGTTTTAAGATACCAAACGGATCACCTAATACCACCCACACCTAGTGTTTTAAGAACCAGAAAGAAGAACTTGTCATTTAGTGGATTTACCCTTCCGGCATACCACCAAATTAAAATAAGACAGGAAAAAGATAAACAAATATTTAGACCTTGCCGGAGAAGCGAAAAATCTGTGAAACATGTGTGCGACAGTGATACCAATTGTAGTTGGAGCGCTTGGAAGGGTTTGAAAAAAAAATGAATAGAGGAAAATGAAATAAAAGGAAGAATCGAGACCGCCCAGACTCCAGTAATTTTAAGATTGGTTAGAATGCAGGAGACCCGAGAAGACTTGCTCTCACTCAGACTCCAGTGAAAGACTACCAGCTATCGTTGGTGTAAAAAAAACTTATAATAATGAAATAGATTTAGAAAAGCAAGAAAAATGATGAAAAAGTCAAATTCAAATTCATAGCTTGAAATTTTGGATTCTTATCCATAGTAACAGATTTTTAATGAATAAAATCAAAATAAAACTTTTATTAACGAAAAATCTCGCTCCGACTGAAAAGATCCGAGTTTTTACTCATTAAGTCAGTTTCAGTATTGCCAGTTATTTGTTGGTGTGGTTATTATATGATTCAATTTTCAATTTAAAATAACTTTCCTGTATTTTGTAAAAAAAAAAAAAATCTTTAAACAGAAAATATTTTAAAAAGAAATCTTGTCATTATGGCATCTAATAAAACTAATTAAAAATATCGGTAATATTCACTGAATTTAATCTAAGACTTATAATTTCAAGATAAGAGACCCACGAGGGTGTTGGATTGTATCAAAGAGATTCCTTTCCTATTCTTCGATGCAATGGATTTTCTATTCTTTCGATTAGGATTACGAACCGGAAATGGTTATCTTCCTTTAAAACTTACCACAATAATTTACAATTAACCTTCTCTATGTTTTTGGGTTTGTTTTTTTTTTTTTTTTTTTTGATAAATCGTGGAATTATATGTTCAAGGGAAATGAATTTATCATTAATTTCCCCTCGAAATAAATAAAAAAATCTGGACAAAAGGAATTGTCAATGGTCAGGAAATAATGCAAGTATTACGGACATAATTGGATTGTACAATATAAATATATATTTTTTCCGATAAAATTTCATTTACAATCAGGATAAAAGGGAATTTCAGAGATTAGGAATTAGTACAAGCATTACTAACATAATCGGCTGTACAATAGGCAATTTCACAATTTTAAACAATCTTGCTTTAGAAATACACTGACAACCAGGAAGAAAGGGATTGTCAATGATCAGGAATTAACACAAACATTTCTGACATAGTCTGACGACTTTCAAAAGGAATAACATTGGCAATCAGACCGAAAGTGATTGTCTATGGTTCGGAATAAATGCAAATATTATTAAAGAATATAACATTTCAAGAGAGAATCTCAATACAGATATTAATGATATTCTGTATGAAAAGACTTTTTTTTTTTTCTAAATTGCTTCAAGATCATGATTCTATTTTACATGAAACAGAGAGAAGAGTATTCACTTTCTGTGAGACGTTTTAATTTTTTCAATGTTTAAACTTGCTTACTCACTGCAATACAATCTATGATTCATATTACAGTACAAGGAACTCTCATTTCATGTAAATGAACATAATCCCCGAACTGCAGACAAATAAAAACTGACGTTATAAATCGTTGCAAACCTCATCAATATGACGGGGGCAGCTTTGTGAGCGAACGTTTTACACAAGACTATAAAAGCTGAGTTGAACATAACCTAGAAACAACAAAAGAAGAAATAACGTTACTCTGACATTTTCATTACCCGAGGAATTGACACGTGTTTCTACTGATTAGAAAAACAGAAACTTATCAGCTATTACATATAATCAGAGATAATATAAGGCGACTCATATAATTTGTCATTGTCCTTCGAAGAAGTGATAGAGGAAAATTACAAGGCAAAAAATAATAATGCCGCATAAAGGTTTACATAGAAATTGCTATATTGGAACTTTATTGAGGTCATCTATTATGTTGAGGAATATGTATGTTGCCCAATCGGCTGGGGCTGTAGAATACAGCGACTGCGCCTCGGCAAAGGGGTAAGACCACCCCCCACAATGAGTGCCCTGATAATGACATTAAACAATCCGATGGTGAGGCTCCAGTAATACTGGAGCTTTGGAGAATGCGGAGCACCCCTTCATTGCCATCGCTCCCAAATTCACTCTGGCCTTGAGTGGTAGCACCTGATAGGATCCTATCTATGGGTCAAATATAACTAAACTGCGGGCTTATGCTAAAATGCATTGTATGAAACGGAACTGTTTTGACATATAAACTGCGTACTTAGGCTAAACTGGATTGTTTGAAATAGAACTATTTTTGACATTGAAACTATACTTACGCTAAGCTAAATTGTTCGAAATAGATATGTAAACTGCGTACTCATGCTAAACAGAATTATTTGAAATGGAACTGTTTTTGACGTTGAAACTTTACTTATGCTAAACTGATTGTTTAAAATAGAACTATGTTGATATTTTACTGTATGTAAACAAAATCTATACTTATAATAAACTGAATTGGTTGAATTAGAACTGTTTGACTAAACTGAATAGCTTGAAATAGAAATTTTTTTGACAATTTAACTTTGTACTCATGCTAAACTGAATTGTTTGGAATAGAACTGATTATTTGGATTTGGCATTAAATAACTTACAAAGGCTGATATGCCATAAAATCCAAACAACCAACCAATGTATGAAAATGAAATTAAAAGGGACTTCTCGTAAATTTACAGCTCTTAGTACAAACCTCAGAAATTAGTAGAACAGTTCACATACCTCGATAGCAATATCTCATCTATTGAAAATTATCTCAACATACGCAAAGCATATACGGCAATCCATAAGTTAACGACCATATGAAAATTTGTCCTCTCTGATAAAATAAAACGGAAAATCTTCCAAGCTGTAGTCGTGTAACTACTTTTACATGGATGCTCACAAAACACATGGAGAAGCTAAACAGTAACTACGCAAGAAGGCTTTTTAACCAGCACCTTACAAAACAGCAAGTGTCCAGACACTTACCTCCCATCTCGCTAATCTTCCCAGTAAAAGGAGCAAGACATGCAAGGCACCGCTTACTGTATAAGTACGGACGAACTTGTGAGCGACGTTTTTCTCTGGACTCCTTCACATGGACACACCAGTGTTGGCCGATCAATGAATTCTTACATTCATCAGCTCTGAGCGAAATAGAGGAGATATCTAGAGGACTTACCTAGAGTAACAATTGACGGATGGAAAGAGAGATAGAGCGAGAGTGAGTTAATGGAATCCATGCTATCAACACGTATTAATAATGATGATAATGAGAAAGCTGGTCTGAATTCAAAGTTTTCCTTCTCATAAATCGGTTGTCTAAGAAAATCACAAGAACTTAGTTTACCCTATCTATCTTTAACTGCGTGGGAGAATAACTGTATTCATGGCTTTCCCAAAAATATTATCCTATTTACCAACCCCTCCGCTCCGGCAGGATATGACACAAGGTCAGTTTTTAAGCGGAGTTTAACAGGTTTTAATTCAGAGTTTTCCTTCTCCTAGACTAGTTGCCTCACCAAGGCTGAAGAACCCAGTCTGTCCTACTATTTACCCATAGTTGGAGGGAGAATAATTGGATTCATACCTTTCCCAAGGGTATTAGTGCTATGTGAAATGCAATCAGTCTCGTCCAGGATTTGAACTCGTGTCGCCGTGTTCATTTCCTACGACGATAACCATTACACCACGGGCACTTCCCAAAAATATTATCACCAAGTGAAACGCATACAGCCTCGTCTTGGATTTGAACTGGATCACCAATTCCATTTCAGCGATAACAGTTACACTGATCGTGCCAAAGAATGAAATGCAAAAACAATTCTTGAAAATTTACAATTTTTATTTGTGTAAACTAAACAAGACTACAAAAGATTTGGAATATATGCATATGAATATACTTTATTATTTGTAATAGGCGTACAAGGAAAGTTTGCTTGTACAGGAAATATAGGGTGTCTTAATATACATGGGACTCATGAAACTGCTAATAATTCTACTGATAATGTTGGTTTTTTTTTTGGTTTTTGTTTCAGATTTGAAAATAGTACGCTATAGCAACTATTAATCCTCGATCACAGTGACTTGAATAAGAGAGGAAAAACATACATTCAAAGAAAATATATATATATATATATATATATATATATATATATATATATATATTGACAATGAGAGATAAATGTACAAAAAAGAAACGTTGAATAATAAATAAAGCTATCCAAATGCCGGCAAGCAGAACAGTATAAAAACTAACTTACATTCCTTATAATTCTGTAACTAAGTTTCATGTGTAGATTTGCGATATTGTAATGCAAGAAGTGGATCAATATTATGATGGTACCCTAATAATCAATTACTGGTACATGTGTACTGGTACACATGTACCGTCTTGTCTCAGTAGTATAAGGGTTATAAAGCAATTCTTTTAGTTTATATATATATATATATATATATATATATATATATATATATACCCAATTACTGAACAATAATAAGATGCAACGCAAGGTCACTTTTAAGTGGAATTTAATAGGCTTGCATTCATAGTTTTTTTTTTCTTTTTTGACTAGTTGCAATACCATGGTCAAAGTGCACAGTCTTGCTGACAATTTACCTATGGCTGGAAGAAGAAAAATCGAATTCGCGCTTTTCATAAGAGTAATACCGTTATACGAAATACAGCCTCATACAGGGTTTGAACTTGAGTTGTTGTATCCATTTCTTACAATGATAACCATAACGCTAGGACACCTTTTATGATATATATATATATATATATATATATATATGTGTGTGTGTGTGTGTGTGTTATAAATATATATATATATATATATATATATGGAAGTAAATAATGGAGAGGAATCCAACAGTATGGAGAAAAATTGAAAAACCAAGTAATCCGAAATTGAGGAAATTATTACGCAGAAAAATCGACTTAAACGACTTTAAAACGTTTCGGTCTTAATGAACTTTCGTCGAGACTTTAAAAAGTTGAAACAAGTGTTGATATATATACATCCATCGTTGATCTATCAGCACTTGTTTCACCATTTTAAAGTTCTGATAAAGGTTCATTAAGACCTAAACGTTGTAACGTCGACTTTGTATTAAATTTATCGTTTCTGGATTACTTTGTTTTATGCATTAGTAAGATGTTTCAAGTTGAAACTTATAAGTATTCAAATCACACATACACACACAAACACATTATATATATATATATATATATATATATATATATATATATATATATATATATAGAGAGAGAGAGAGAGAGAGAGAGAGAAGGAATTTAAATGGTAAAAAAAGTGTTGATAGAACAACGATGGATGTTTATAAATCAACACTCGTTTCAACATTTTAAATCCTGATTAAGGTTCATTAACACTGAAACGTTTTAACGTCGACTTTTCTTCATAATAAATTCAAACTTTTTGGCCCAGCGGTTAGAGTGTTCGCCAATGGCCCGGGAGACCTGGGTTCAATCCCAGGTCGAGTCATACCAAAGACTTTAAAAATGGAACTTGATACCACCTTGCTTAACACTCAGCATTATAAGGTACGGTTCAAGGGTAAAGTGGAGCAATCCAGGGAATGGAGTAGCGCCCTCCCCTACACCTTGGTGTAGTAGCTATCGAAAAGGGAGCCTTCGGGTCACCCTCGACTATGGTCGCTAACTTTACTTTACTATATATAGTACAATTAAATGGAGACTCAAACTCGGTTATATATATATATATATATATATATATATATATATATATATATATATATATATATATATATAGTGTGTGTGTGTGTGTGTGTGTGTGTGTGTGTGTGTGTGTGTGATTTAAATGCCTGTAACTTCAAATTTGATGCGTCTTACTAATGCATAAAACCATTTTCAGTGGCAAATTTGTTGATTTCTGAGAAAATATAATCCCACAGGTCTTCATCAAAATGGAGATGGAAAAATCTGTCATGATTATTTCAAAACTGATTTCGTTAAATGTGTTTGAAATATTGCTAAAAAAACGTAGAAGGGCGGAATCATAATTAGCGTTTGCACAATTCATTTCGAATCATTCAACATTATTTTAACATTCTGAATCTCGATCTGACTGAGAGTCACCTGAGGTCTCTCTATCATGAAACGAGACTTCTGATTTACAATCCGACAAATCTCGAAAATTATTTTCCCTTTCTTCAGTCATTAAGACTAAGCGGTATTTCTTTAACAATTTTTTAGGACCGACTAAAATAATTTTTCAATTGCAAAAAAAATTGAATAAAATAAAAATTAAAAAAAGAATGGTCTACTATAAAAGCGTTGAAAGGCGCGCTGAGTTAATATTTGATAGTTGATTGTGTGAAAGCAGAAAAAGAAGAAAAAATGCATGACGTGGACAAATGTTAAGAATTTTTTTTTTTTTTTTTTTGCTTGAGAAGCATTTTAGAAACAACAAAATATTTTAATACACTTTATACATAGAATTAAAAATTTATTTAAAAATGTTTGAATTTGAAAAATGTTGCTCCATTATGTCTCAGATCATCTTGGAGAAAATTCCTCAAGTTCTTAATGTAGAGTTTTCCATTCTCTTGGACCTATTGTTGCCTTGGCAAAACTAAAAAGCCCAGTCTACCCTCTTATTTACCAGCTGGAGGTAAAAAGATAGATTCATGCCTTTTACAAAAGTATTAGCGTGAAAGCGAAAACAGTAACGTCTCAGAATTGAATTCAGCTCATGGAGAACAATTACTGACGATGAAAATCGTTATACCTAGCAAACTTCCATATATATATATATATGTGTGTGTGTGTGTGCGTGCATGTGTGCTAGACTAAATTTCTAGTTATCTGACAATGTTCATGAACAAAATAGAGTAATGACATTTGCTGAAACTTTTTTTAAATTTTTACCTCCCCACACACTTTTTTAACCACCGAGTTACTTACCTTAAAAGGTTACTTCCAAGGAAGCGATGGAAATTGTATGTTCAACGTATTTAAGTACTTATGAGCAAAGACATAAAAAAAATTGAAATTATTTGTTTATATTGTTTATTTATCTCTCTGTGGTCTCTACGAGATAAGTATTCCCTACCGATCAGAACAAAAAAAAAGTCAGGTTTTGCTTCTAGAAGGACAAAAGCACACAAAGAATGTAGGGAAAAATATCTTCTGATCGCAAATGGCAAAGTGTTTTTGTGTGGCAAAATAAACAAAAAACGATTGTTTACTCTAACTAAAAGAGAAAATATTCTCAAGCAAACCGGGCATATTTGAATCTAGCGTGTGTATTTGTTTTGAACATTGCTCCTAAAGAAAATGTGTCCTTCAGATTATTTTCCCCTGAATACATCAATGGCCTTGTAGATATGGTAACAGTAAGATTAAACTAATATATATATATATATATATATATATATATATATATATATATATATATATATATATATTGTTATGATGCGAATTCTTAACATTACCACTAACTGATTTTTTTTAATATGGTCTGAGTAACGGCAACTTTCCTCAGGCCTCCAGGATTCTTCTACGTATCCTTGCTAATTTTAGCAGTGCGGTGGTCTAAATGGTTTCGATTCTTCCTTTAAGCATCAATTCACACAGTTTTTTTTATAAATTCTCGTGGACAGTTTCAAGAGCCCCAACTACGATTGGTATCACTGTCACTTTCATACTTAACATTTTGTTCAACCCTCGGGCAAGATCCAGGTATTTGTTCAGCTTCTCTCATCTTTTTATGTTTTCTTTACAGGGCTGCTTGCATAGCTAAATTCACGTTTGCTTCTTGTTAATTAAATCATTGTCTACTTTTCTAAATTGGATTTATTATTATTTTACATCTTTGAGAGTTTTTCATACCAGGCTGAGCTGATGGTTTTTCACTGGAGTTTGAGCGACAGCAAGTCTCTTCAATTTTGCAGGACTCTTCTCTGCATTCTGGCCGATCAAAATGTTGTAGTTTGGATGGTCTCCACTTGTTCTCTCATTTTAAAATCTTCTAGCCATTTTATCAATCCTTTAGGGACTGTTCCGAGCGTACCAATTACAATTAGTATCATAGTCAATTTCCTGTTTAATAGTATTTTTAGTTTTCTAACAAGGTCTAGGTATTTATCTCACTTTTCGCTTACTTTTAATTTTATTCTGTGGTCTGTCGAGAAGGCAAAGTCCACTATTCGGTAGTTTCTCTTTTTTTTGTGTGGACGATCACAAGGTGTGGTCATCTGGCCGAGATTAAGCGATTTGTTTATATCTCAAAATCCCAGAGTGCTTTGTGCGTCTAATCCTCCAGAACGGATTCTGGTTTGTGAATATACCATTTGTTTGTATAGTCAAATTGCAATTTCTTACTCAATTACCAGTAATCACCTCTCCCACCCAGTCATGTCTAGTCTTACACTGTTTATGCGCTTATTTGCAGCATTTATTTAGTATTTGGTTGATCGTTTCGTCTCTATACCGCATAAACTACATTTGCAATTTTGTTGTCTTTTTTTTTAATTTCTGCTTTAACATAATTTGTCCTTATGGCGTTGTTTTGTGCTGCAATTAGAAAAGATCCAGTTTCTCTCTTAAAGTTTCTCTTTCTTAACCATGTCCAAGTCTTCGAGTGTTAGATTTCATTTGTTTGTCGCTTGAAATATCAATACATTATTATTTCGGACTTCACTGTTTTCGAGTTTTCCACTCCAGCAACAGCTAGTAGTAGTTCACTGGAGTCTGAGAGACAGCAAGTCCCCTCGGGTCTCCAGGACCCATCTCAGTATTCTAGCCGAGCTCAACAATGTGGTAGTCTGGGTGGTCTCGACTCATCCCATTATTTCCAACTTTTCTAGTTCCATTTCCAAGCTTTCGTGGACCTTTCCAAGCGCACGAACAACTTTTGGTATTACTATCCCCACATGTTCCACAGCTTTCTAGATTACTGGCAAGCTCCAAATATTTGTTGATAGTTTCGCTTTCTTTTATTATTATCATTATTATTGAGTTTTTCCCATCAGCATTAGTTTGTGGTCTTTCACTGGATTCTGAGTGACAGCAAGTCTCTGTTAGCCTCAAGGACTCTTCAGAGTATTTTAGCTGATCTTCACAATGCAGTTGTCTGGATGGTTTCGATTCTTCCTCTGATTTCTAATGCCTCCAGTCTTTCCCCAAAACATTGAGCAACGTTCCAAGCAAATGAAGCACAATTGGCATCACTAACGCCCTTCTATTCCACATCATTTTCAGATCTCTAGCAAGATCCAAGTTTTTGACAATCATTTCGTTTTCGTTTATTTTTACTCTGTGGTCAAACAAAACGACTCAATCCACTTATAATAATTTTTTCACTCCTTGACAGTTTTTTACATCAGCATTAACTGACGGTTTCTCACTGGAGTTTGAGTGACAGCAAGTCTCTTCAAGTCTCCAGGACTCTTTTCAGTATTCTGGCCGATCACAATAATTGTAGTTTGGACTGTCTCCACCCGTCCCGCTATTTCCAAGTCTTCCAGTCCTTTGACCAATACTTTGGTGACTTTACGAAAAGCATCAATTACAATTGGTATAATCGTCACTTTCACGTTCCAGAGTTTTTTCCATTCCCTAACAAGGTCGAGGTACATATCCCTCATTTAGTATGCTTCCAATTTTACTCTGTGGTCCACTGGGACAGCAAAGTTCACAATTCTGTAAGTTCTCTCTTTTTTGTTGATTATAACAAGGTCTGGTCGTCTAGCTGAGATTAGGTGATCCGTTTATATCTCAAAATCCCAGAGGAGTAAGTGTGTCTCATTCTCCAGGACAGATTCTGGGTTGTGCATATACCATTTGTTCATATGGTCAAACTTCAATTTCTTGCATAATTTATTGCTATTATTGTTATCATTATTATTATTATTCAACATATATATATATATATATATATATATATATTGTTAAATTGGTAGCAGTAGATATGACCATCACACAGTCGACGGGTATATAAAATTCCCACTTTTTTAAGCGGTGTTTACAAATTAACAAAAAAAAAATTACTGTTGACACAAGTATCGCTAGATCGATTTACATCATGAAACTCATTGTTATGCAGAGACACGTGTAACGATCATGATCTTAAACGTTTTAACAGTTTATTTTAAAAGTTTCAAAAGGCAATTGTCATC